>OZ012618.1:6337723-6496765 GCA_963942555.1 Aleiodes leptofemur | reverse complement strand
TCTCTCTCTCTCTCTCTCTCTCTCTCTCTCTCTCTCTCTCTCTCTCTCTCTCTCTCTCTCTCTCTCTCTCATCCCTTCCAGAGACTCAATCCGGAGTCAATAAAAGGGAGGGCCACCCAAAATTCGGGGCAGTCAGCGATCCAGAATCCAAAAACAAACAACGAAACTCTACTCATCAGTCTCGCGAATCAAAAGTGAAGCTGTCTTACTCTAATTATTTTCAAGTGAAAATAACCTTGTGTCAGGTCGAGTCAGTGTTCGAACCGCGGAGAAACTTCAACAGTTTCTCAAATCATCAAGGGAAAGAGTCAAGTTTTCTCCTACGATCCATTATTTTCGGAATTGCGAGATAATTGTACGGTAATAGGTACAAAGAGTCCGGAGCCTGTACCCAACGATCCATCGGTTGACACCAGCAGCGGCTACGGGAGATAATCATCCCACCAGTCTCCATCCATCGAGGGAATCCCCTGACGTCACGGCCTACCTGCGCTACCAGCCCGCCGCCAACTGTCACTGAGCGAACGAGCCCTATCCTAAAGGAAGAAGCCCTTCCTTTTTCCTACTTACCTGATACCTCAAAGTAAGTTTTCTCTTATTTTATCAATTAATAAAAGGGGTTTCATTGGTTAACTAATACGAATTAACCAAATTTCCTAGTCGCGCTCCCGGTTGTGTCTCTGCGAGTCTTCATCTCTCTTTCTATTGGTTAATAAATTACTTATTACTACTTAAATTAAAATTCTGGTGAATCAATTAATTAAACGTAAATCCATTGATCTTCCCCGATTAAAAATTCTTATTTTGCGTGTAATCTCCTTGCACTTTGGTGCTTAATCTCGAACGGCACGATCCCAAATTTGTACGCGAAATAAAAGAATGATAGCAGTTGTCAGCCTCTGACAACTACTGCTCCAGCTTTATTTTTGTTACAATCTACCAGAATGAACAAAAGGTTTAATTTAATCTAAAGAAATTTAGATTTTACCATTTGCTCGCAACACCATCACCACCACCACTTTTTCTACAGGGCATTCTTTTTGTATGCCTACAAACACACACACAGTGTCTTTTAATTTTACTCACTCACAGTCTTCTTCAAGCAGAGTTGATGTTAACATAGTCGTCAGTCGAGATTTGTGTTGCGATTTTTTTTTTCCTTCTGTTTTTCATACAATGGCGGCGGATACTTATCATCTGTGTAAATGATAATAATAATGTGAATAAAAAGAGAAGAAAAAACAGAAATGTGATCCATTTGCTGAGCAAGTGTTGGCAGATGCTGCTCTAAATTTAAATAAAAATAATAATAATCGAGTTGATTTTTCACGGGAAAATTCATTAACATCGACAGTCATGCAAGACGACGATCATTTGATTGGTATAAACTCAATAGGAAAATTTTTAACGGACAATCTTTGTGTGCCTGCACCAAGCTCTAAAACAATCATCCCGTGCTTAAAAGTTATTCAATTATCATTTGTGAATTTATATGAACGATTATTGATGCGTAATTTTACGCTTTGTGCATTCAGATATGAATTAAAAAATTCAAGTGATTTCGAACGTTTATTGGTCAATTATATGTAACGTCAAGGCGAAACTATTCTTCGCCTATCGAAATTATTCCCCTTTTTAACTCTGGAAAATTTTCCAATAGATTGGGATGGGATTTTAAAGGAAAATGAGTTTAAATGATACTCGTTGACCCAATGTTTAGTTTAAAATGATCCGTGAAGATCTATATTTTAGAACAAATGAGAGGACTGATACAAAACAATAATTAACGGTCAATTAAATAAAAACAACCCTGAGTTTAACTTCTAATTTTTGAACTCGACTATTAATTTTGAATTGAATTAAGAAAGTTTCCCAATAAAAGAAAAATAAACACTTGTGACGACTTACGTTGTAGTCTCTCGAAGTAATCCCAATAGATCAATTGTTTTAATATGGTTTAAACGGAGGTTTACACATAAAACGTAAAATTTAGTTATTATTATTTTCAACAATAAAAGTTTCACACGGTAATTTTTTTAGAGTAAAGTAATTCTAAAATGAGGTTTTCACACGTTAATTTTACGATGAATACGTCTAAACAAAATTTCAAGAAATATTCCAACACAATAAAGATGATTTTAAATCGAAAACCGTAAATAAGGAAAAGAAATTTATTAATATGGACTCTAGATTTCACTTGTTATGTTTCACACTAAGATTCACGTAAACTGTGAATTTGACTTGAAACCCTACGTAGACTGTAAGGACTTTATAAGAGTAAAAACCGGACGTAACTAAACTAACACACTCTTTTCTGGAGGACTTCGAAGTCCTAGAAAAATTTCGTTTTTCTGATTTTCAGGGGAGGGGAACCCTTCGGTCCAATGACTGACGTCCTTGACCTCCGAGTTTCCCTCCTTTTCCCTCTGGGTCCAATGGTTTGGAGGTCAGTTCCCCCTCCTCTCCATTGAACTCCAAAAATGAGTGTTGGGGCGTAAAATTTCCCCCCAATAGGGTGAATTGTTTCGGGAGGCCCATTCTCCCTCCACAAACAATTAACAAAGGAAATGTTTAAACTTCGAAATTCTGGGAATCTCGAAAGTTTAAACATTTCAAGTAATAAATCATAGAATGAAAAATAAATGTGCGTCGCACATTTCGAGACCCTCGACGTCGCCAAGACCCAAAGTTTTATGAGGGGTCTGATTTGTCTCAGGCTGGTAAAATAAGAGAAAAAGGTTTCCTTTGTTAGAACACCAATTTTCTGAAATTTTAAGGGAAATGGAAACACTCGAGTTGATTATAAATTAATCCATTAGTTCCCTCCCTATTCAGAAATTCATGCTCTTTTTTTTTAGAATAAAAATAAAATGAAGAAGACAAAACAAAGGAGACCTTTTCGAAGTAAAGGAAAAATATTGAACAAAGAGGTTCACAACTCAAATATTTAGAAATAAAATGGAACATTTATATTAAGAAAAAAAAACATCTTCGGATGTAACATATACATGCCTTGAATTTTCCTTGGATCATTATTTTCCGTCGCGAGTAATGCAGCAGCATTCAAAGAGATTGATGAAATTAATGCCAGATTGTCTGAAAAATAAGTTATTTAAACATAATAAAATGGGGTACGAGTGGATGGCAAAACGAGAGGATTTGTTCAATGACATAAGGGGTAGAGTGATTGCCGATGAAATGGGCCTTGGTAAAACACTCATGGCTCTCATGGTTGTTTTGAAGGGCAAGGACAATTTCCTTAACAATCAATTGGCTCAAGCCGAGGCCCAAGCAATTTCCAAACAAACGAGAAGGAACAACATTAACAACAACAAAAATAAAATGTTTCATCTCCAAATTTTGCCCAAAAAATGAAATTTTCGCAAAAATTCCAAAAAGTAGCTTTTGACATATCATCTTTCCAATGCAATTGTCAGAAAAAAACTATCCCCAATATTTCCATTTATTACGAGTAAATTTCACAATATAAAATACAAAAATCAACACGTATCCATTCTACCCCCCACCTTCCCCCACCAAGGATTCAAGTAAAAAAATAATATATCCTTCGGATAAATCGCACTCTCCCAGAATGAAGAAAAAAGAAAAATATTTCCTTATACTTGATACATTAAGGATGTTCTACCGGTATTTCGTCAAAATTTGAAAATGTACGATTTCATTGAAATTTTTCTCCAAGCTTCTCCAAAACATAAAAAAACCGTATGCCAAATTGTGGATTTTTTTCATACCTGGTTTAAAAGTTATAAATTTTTTAATAACCATCGTTCAAGGATGTTCTACCGGTATTTTATTGGAACTTAAAAATGTTCTGATTTCAATGAAAATTTTTTTCAAGGTTCTCCAATTTATAAAGAAACCGTATGCAAAATTTTGGATTTTTTTCATACCTAGTTTAAAAGTTATAAATTTTTTAAAAACCATTTTTAACATGATTCTTATGGGAAATTCACAAAAGCTTGAGAAACTTTTCGAAAAATTGTTCAAATTTGATGAAACTTCAGATATAGGTGAGGAATAATCCCCCGCACAATTTGTTCATTTTTATACAACGATTGGGTCAATAATTGGCATTAAAATTAATAAAAATGCTTGAAAAATTGTCGACTTCGCGTAAGTGCTGCCAACTTGTGTCGCTAGAATTCCCTAGAATTCAACGCTTTTTCCCAAATAATTCTCGAACTAATTAAATAAAGGATAAAAAAAATATCTATGAAATGTAATGATGATAATATGATATTTGAACACCCACAGCGTTCCATAATTCCCTGAAAATCATTTTAATGAGGAATTTAAAAAATCATTATTTCATGTTCACGGATTGGAACACTGACGAAATTACTGCCCCTCTCATGCCGCACAACCCCCGCTTACGGTAGGTGTAGAACATCCTTAAATGTATCGCGAGCCCGGTTCCCGGACAAGTTAGAAAAAAAATTTCAAATAATTGCAAAAGTTCTGGAAAATCTGAAATATTAAAATAGTTGATGATATTTTTTTTTATTTTCTTATTTCAATCACAGGGACTGATGAAGAAGATTCTACCCTTGTGCATTTACCGCTCTGGCGCTATGGAAGCCGCGGGATTACGAGTTCAATAGATTAAGAGATGCCAATTTGCTTAGTCTGTGGTGCTAAGAGTGTACAGCTTCCGAAGCTGTGCCAGTCTCTTGAGGACAAAGAATGATTCATTCAATAACATGGAAATGAGTCTTTCTTACTCTAACACACTCAGTATGCTATATTAGTTGATATGTAAATTGTAAAAAATGTGATAACTGAATTAATTGATCCAGGTGACGGTGGTCATGACTACTACAGCCTTCGTGTTCTCTCTGCCTACTAATGAAATAGATTGTGTGCACCTCAAGATAAAGAAGCCAGCAGCAGCGAGGGAAATCAATCGTGCCCATTGCTGCTGAAAAATGTAGTGGAGAAAAAAAAATGATGCCAAAACGAAAAAATATGTTAAATTTTTCATCTCAAGTTCAATTCCTTTTATGAATTACCTACGTATCTTAAAAAAAGAAAAATAGAAATAGAATTCAAATATTTCCCCTGTGCCATGAGCCTACTATCCCGCGGCTCACGCTATTTGTACAATGCACGCAAAAGTCACGCAAAGTATAATATACCAAAAATATGATTGAAATTTAATTTAAATTACTGCGTGATGGGCAGAGGTGGGGGTATATACTGAGCAAGTGACTTATCAAGGCAATTCGAATGGAAATTTGGTATAGAACTGGATAGCTCAGTCGGTAGAGTGCCCGACGTGACATTGGAAGATCCAGGGTTCGACTCCCGGTGCAGGACTATCCAATTTTTTCTGGAATTGTTTTGAAGTGTATTGTGCAAATAGTCAGAGTCTAATTTTTTTACCAATAGAATGAAAAGAACTAACTTCCCTCCCTCGTTCTTTTCCGCCGTTCAACATGATACTGAAAATAGCAGACATCTGATAATTTTCAATTTTTTTTCCGTCTTAACAAAGGAATCATTTTCTAAGAAATGAAAAATATGCAAATGTTGAAAATTTGCAAAACTATAGGTGCAAATATTTCGAATGTGCAACCGTTCACGCGCTTTAGCGCAACCAATTTTCATTTCTCAGAAAATGATTTATTTGTTATGATGGAAAAAGATTAAGAATCATCAAATGTTCTGCCATTTTCAGTATCATGTAGAATTGCGGAATATTTTCTTAATTAAAGAATATGGTGCATAATATTTTACATTTCTCCTCTTCAATAGAAACAACCATCCATGATTTGAGAGAAGGAAAATTTTCCCTTTAGTTTTAAAAAAAAACGACGTATATCAACACACATAAATATTGGTTAGGTTGAAGTCACAATTCACAAGGTGCATGCGAGATGCACGTCATGATCTAGTTTATAACAAATCGTTAGCCAGCCGCGCTACTGATAACTTATGTGGGCTTGCAGATATCTTTGTTAGAGACATCCCTGGTGGATCCATCGATTACTATTTTATCACCATTCGATTGGGGGAGTCGACTCGTGCGCTCACCTGATTACTAGGAGAGCATTAGTCATTGGTCATATGGATAACCAGATGACCAGTGATCAGCTGAACATTAGGTCGAGTGTCGGTCGATCTCGAGTGGAAACTTTGACTCGACTAACAATCGACCATGAACATCTTTTGGGTACTTTTCAATCATGGATGATAAATGGCTTCATCGATCTACGTCTGACTATGTATCAAGTCGATTGTTAGTCAATCCATAGACCCAAGAGCCTTCAATCGACGACTGATCAAATAATAAAATTTCTGGAGTGCGTGTCGATTGTAGGTCATGAAGTGGCCTATCGACCAGCAGTCGACTATGTGTCGAGTCGATCGCTGGTTGATGATATCGATAAAAGCATCGAATCGACTTTTGACTGACCACTGAAATTTCTCAAGTCCAGATCGATTGTGGTTCATGAATTGTTCCATCGACACACGATCGATTGAGTATAGACTTTGTTTGTCGATTCCTATTCATCCGATATTATTATTCATTATGATGAGTTACTCTACGAGTTCCCGGAAAAGTTCCTCCAAAAACTCCCCTAAAAGTTCCTTTAGAAGTTCCCCTAGGGGTTGCCCTCAAAGTTCCTCTGAAAGTTCCCTTAAGAGTTTTGAATGCTCATAAAGTCAACTTGACGTTTATAAACATCAGTTTAACATTCATAGTCATTCAGAATATGTTTGATTCAGAGACAATTTCAGCCTAGATCAAACCATTCACTAATATCTCGGCCCTAAATATGGATTCTAAGCAAACGCGTGACTGTCGACTACATCGATAGAGTATCGAGTTGACTGCTGGTCAATTTCCGTTGATGAAAATCTTCAAACAACTCGAGGTGGCAATTAACCTATAAAACCTGGAAAAGTCCGGGAATTCGAAATTTCTAGAGAAGGCAGGGAATTTTAATCTCAGTCAGGAAAATTTGTAGTTCATTCTTGCGTATCTCCATCTCTTTTGAAATTACAGATATTTAATCGAAAAAAATTAAGCTTTTCGTTCAATCAACAATCTACAAAAAGGTTATCAGAAAATTACAGTTCGAAAAATTTAACGCAGTTTAATATCTTCCAGAATATAAAAAAGCATGGGACATTTTCTGTCATCACTTATCCTCATATATATTATAGATATACTATACTATATAGTATATATGGGTCATTCCACCAAAAACTGACTAAAGTTGTGCCGGGGGGTCTGAATGGTACGTAATGAATAGTCCCTTCCGAAAGTACATAACAAAGAGAGCTCTCATGATTTTTTTCAAATTTTTCCGCCAAGCCATTTCGAAGTTACAGTAGTTTGAAAATTACAAGATTTTCAATAGTTGACTTTTAATGTTCAAGATATTAGTCCTTTTACAAATTTTTAAATATATATAGCATAGTGATTTCCATGTAAAAAAATCTCAGTTTTTCGATGGAATCATTTTCAATCTGCTCCGATATCAGGAAGGACCCGAAAAATGGCATGGAAATGAAAAAATCGTATTTCTTGCCAATGTATTATTTTTTTAATTTTTTTAAATATTTTTTTCGGGAAATTCAGACATTTTTACATGAAAATTGTATCACTTTGTTTTGGGAATCATGGAAGATAAACCACAAAAAAATTGAGTTCAACCTTATGCCATCAATTACTGATCTGCGTTGTGCGGCCTTACCAGCATCCAATCAATTACCACCTGAAATTCGAGAATCTTCATATAGAGGATTGTATTCAGGTATAATTTCGTCAAATATGTGTGCTCATACTCTGGGATGCGTGGAAAAACACAAATATTATACTGGACAATGACAAGATCAAGTTTTTATTATTTTCACTCTTTTGGATACTGTTGACATAGAGACAGTTTTTATAATAGCGAATCTAGGATTCTGGTCATCAGGGATGACACAATGGATGGATTGCGTTCCTTTCACAGCTACAGCATTGTTGAATCTTGACTCTAACTGTGCCGCACATACTGCATATTTCTCATTTGGAATGAAAGCAAAATCAATGTTCTTGAATGACTCACTTGCCCAGTCAAACAATGCCAAAGATGTCAAAATTTCGTTGCTTGTGCCCATTTGAAGAGATTTCCTAGTAGCGAGACGTTTGATGGTGCCTGCCAGCCCATCGCACGGCCCTTTTCCATGGGCTGTGGCAAAGAAATGCCACTCAGCCCTTATTCCAAAATCATTTACGTGCTGGCACAAGTTGGTAAATGCAGATTTGTTTTTGAATTGCTGTGGTGCCCCATCCGAGAAGTAAAATATTTTCGAAACATCATTGAATTTTCCTTTCAAATATTTTATCAATTCTTGTTGGAATAAGTGAACAGCCACGGTATCGTGATGTCTACAATCAGAGATGCCAACGAAGCTGAAATGCTTAGACTCATCATTCTCCATATAATACACCACCATCGGAAAAAGGGTCGCTTGATCATTATTCCAATGGAAAGCTTGTGATGCTTCTTGGATTGCAAAGGCATAATTTTCTGCAAAATCCAAAGTTACTAGAAATTCACCTGACTTGAGCTGGGTCTTCAAGTTGGAATAATATCTACTCTGCGCTTTTGCGTCGAAATCATGCTTCAATATTTTTCCAATCTGCTCCGAAAGTGACTGTAAGAAAACTTCTGTGGAACTCGTCATCTCAACCAGAGTGCAGTGACTCGTTGATGTCCACTTTTTGTGACGAACTTCGTCCTTGTCATTATCCTCAAACAGTTCATTCAAATCATCGATGACACTTGAAATTTCTGGACAGTTTTCACATAACCGATAATCACATGACTCTGTTGGCTCCGAGCAGAGGAATTTCGCCAATAGACTCTTATAAACTGGCTGGGACTTATCAAGCCAATCAGTGTCCTTAGCTAGCGTTGATAATTTACAGCCTGGCAAAAAATAACAGTGAATAAACCGAGTGTGAGAGAAGGATTGGTTCTCCAAAAAAAAGCTTCAAGTTCTAGTGTATATAACTTACACATGCATGAAAATTGATTGTGAAAGAAATTTGAGCAATTGAAGCAGAACCTGAGAAATGAAGCTCACCTTCCAGCATGAGCTTTAAGTTTTGGTGTATAATACATACACAGACTGTATGTGTGCCAGCAGCTCCAGCCAGAACACAATATTGTGGTCTTAGTTCTGCAAATTTGGCAATCCCAATCTGAACATTTGGATATTTCTCGAGGAAATTGCAGTGGAGCTCGCGGAGGTTGTACATCAATTGTTTTTTCTGTCACTGCGTGCGTGAACCATCGGGATTCTTCACTGATTTCACGTCCTTCTTCCCTGGCATCTCTCTCACATTCTCTTGATCTTCATAATACTCCATGACACGCTGGCAGATATCTGAGCCGATAGGCTGATTTCCAGGACGCGTAGATTTTGGCGTTTCACTCTCGATTTCGGCTTCTTCTGAAAATTTTTTAGCTGCCAGAGCTGTGAATAGGAGCTATTGAACTCCTCCCTAATTGCAAAAATACTCCATGTATCTGGCAACACCGAGAGATACTCAATTTTACGGGACCTAGAAAAATGGAGAACGGGTTAGGAATTATATTGAAATCTTGGAAATCGATCATACGAAATGCTGGCTTACTTGCTACTTTCAGAATGGTAACGAGTTTTCATTTCGTCAACATTGACGCAAAGTCATTTTGCACCTTTTCTGCTGTTGTTTCTAGTTGGATTCCGCAGTCGCTCTGAATTTTTTTAGAAACTGCTCTATGAATCTCATCGCATTTTTTCGTCATGTATCTTTCCCTATGTAGACTGTAATTGAGGATATATCACTTGATGTCAATTTCGAATTAGATATCCTGAAACGGAACATTCATCAGACAATTCTACTCACTTTTTTAGTTGAATCGGACTGAGTTTCAAGAATTTTTCAATGGAATGGTCTTCAGTCCAATCACTTGATGATGTTTGATGCAGAGAACTGGTTGATGGCTGTGAAAGTACCGGAAGTTCTTGTGACGAACTTGGTGTATTACCAGTATTGTCTTCAGGTGGCTTGTATGTTGCTACATCTCTTCTACGCGTTGAACACAGATATTTACTACTATCAGCTGTCTCAAATTTCCAGAGTTCCGTAGTCGGAAATTTACGCAAATCTTTGCATTTTTTATTATCTACATTGAGATGAATGCAATTTTGAGGTTAGAAATTCTCATCCGGTTGAAAAGAAGTATAAGCACTTACGAGATGGTGGTTTGCCAAAGGGATTGAAGCATCTCTTGACTGGTATTTTTCGGACTTTAGGCATGATGCACTGTGTTATTTATTGTTCACGCGTCCAAATTGAGAGTGATGTTATACAAATGAACTTGTTCTTTCAAGATCTTCGGACTTTACTCGGTAGTTGATGTAACGATCGTAGTGGCAGCACGATGAAATTAGTAATTCATGACAGAAATTTGAACTCAGGCCCGGTAAACGGAGCTAGAATTAGCATTAACTCTGTGTTAATTTAATTCTAATTTTCGGGTGCATTTCATTAACGGCAGATCAACGATATTGAGAGAGAACAAAAATGGCGGCAATCAGGGTTAAGAATTGTAACGGAATGCATGGTAATACTGATATTTTTACCTCTGTTAACTTCAACTTCGAATTAAGTTAACCCGTGACTTGTGATTTAAGGCGCAAAATTGAATTATGCTAACACGGAATTAGCGCTAATTTTGCCTCCGTTTACTGGGTCTCAATTTTTCTGTGGTTCATCTTCCATGATTCCCAAAACAAAGTCATACAATTCTCACGTAAAAATGTCTGAATTTCCCGAAAAAAATATTTAAAAAAATTAAAAAAATGATACATTGGCAAAACGATTTTTTCATTTCCATGCCATTTTTTGGGTCCTTCCTGATATCGGAGCAGATTGAAAATGATTCCACCGAAAAACTGAGATTTTTTTACATGGAAATCACTATGCTATATATATTTAAAAATTTGTAAAAGGACTAATATCTTGAACATTAAAAGTCAACTATTGAAAATCTTGTGATTTTCAAACTACTGTAACTTCCAAATGGCTTGGCGGAAAAATTTGAAAAAAATCATGAGAGCTCTCTTTGTTATGTACTTTCAGAAGGGACTATTCATTACGTACCATTCAGACCCCCCGGCACAACTTTAGTCAGTTTTTGGTGGAATGACCCATATTTATAATTCTCAAAACTCTTTCGTTCCATTCTAATTCTATTCCTATATAGCAAATTCCTGGCGCAATATTTAAATCTTTCATTCTTTTATAATTTATATGCGACTTAATGTATATTGCTATCCCCCCTCCCTGAACATTCATCGGATTATCTTCTCTATTGGAATAAAATCCTTTTAATTCTGCGAAATTATGATTTTCTTTGAGAAAAGTTTCATTAAGACATATTACATCGTATTCACTAGCTAAAATTACGAAATCCTCCCATGTATTCAAAATGCTTCGACAATTCCACTGTAAAATTTTCATGATTATTTATTCTTTAATGATTTATACCGAGCCTCCACCTCTGTGATAACATTCTTGATTTCCTGAGTTTCCCCAACAACTTCTCGAAAAATATTAACGAATTTATCCACTTCCAAGTCTAAAGCTGGAGTAATATCAATTAGGATTTGCTGTTTATCATTTTTCTCTTTTTTCCTACTCAAAGCAGTTTTTACTGTAGTAACAGTGGATGATGAGTCATCTGACCCCTCATTCGGATCTTCCGAATTTACTGGGGGAAAATACATTTCAAAATTTTTATTTTCTAGTTGTTTTTGTTCTGATCTTTCAACAGCTTTTCTTTCGCACCTTCGTAAAACAATTTCTGTTCATGTTTGATTTTATTTATTACTAGAGCTCCATCGCGCGCGCTGAGTTTCTATAATATTGGCTGGATCTATTTTTTGGTATACGACTGAAGGCTATTCTCATCCTATTGCGAATACTCGATGTCTTGGATCTTTCCGACTTTTGGCCTATCAGATGCCCCCAACACTTTTGTGAAACTTTGCCGAAATTTTAAGGAAAACCTACGAGATTCTACACGGCAAATTGGTGAAAAATGAGGATAGAGGGATATTCTAAGGAAATGAGCCATCATAAAATTCCCAATTTTCAAATCTTCATAACTTTTTTTCAATGGCATATTATTCGATGAAATTTGACAGTGATACTGGCTATATGTCATCAGAAAGTAGCCTGCAAAATTCCATAACAGTATCTCGAACGGTTCTGGGAATTCGATAGAGCAGAAGCGGTCATTTTCACAGAGCAAGGGCCGGTTTCTCTGTGTTGGGCCTAAAAATTTCGCGGATACTCGATAACCTGCATCTTTTTGGCTTTCGGCCCTGCAGGTCCCCCTTCATCTGGCTTTTATGAATATTGGCCAAAATTCCAAGGAAAAGCTCATATTTACGCGGGAAATTGGTGAAAAATGAGGATAAAGGGATATTCTAAGGAAATGAGTCATTATAAAATTCCCAATTTTCAAATCTTCATGACCTTTTTTCTATGGCGTATTTTTCGATGATATTTGACAGTGATACTGCCTATGTCATCTGAAAGTAGCCGGCAAAATTTCATATTGATATTGTATTTTTGTGTTATAAATCATGAATTGAATACACATGTGACAGGAGAACACCTATAATCACCAAAATTCATGTAAAACCAGTCAGAATCAATTTTGTGTACTTAATCAATTAAACATGATGTAGTTCTATCAACCTGGCATAATCTTCTTCTTATGTTTGGCTCTGTCTATATTAGAACATCCGGCCGTACCTGGCATCATAATATCTCATGAGCTGTCAAAAATATTTTTCGGTTGATTATTTTTTCTTAGCTAATCACAGATCGAATAAATAGAGGCTAAACGCGCGCGCAGCGCACGCTCAGTGTCTATAATATTGGCTGGATCTATTCATTGGTATACGGCTGAAGACTATTCCCATCCTATTGCGAATACTCGATGTCTTCGGTCTTTTTGGCTCTCGGCCCATCAGACGCCTCCATCATCACGCGTTTATCAAAACTTTGGCGAATTTTCGAGGAAAACCTCATATTTCTACGGGACATTGGAGGAAAATATGGAAAAATGGATGCAGGGATACTCTAATGAAATTAGCCATCATTAAATTTCAAATTTCCAAACCACCATAACTTTTTTTCTTCTCCATATTATCTGCTGAAATTTTACAGTGGTACTGCGTATGGCATTGGAAAGTAGCCTGCAGAATTTCATATCGATATTTTAAACGGTTCCCGGACTTCGAATGAGCGGAAATTACCATTTTCATAAAGCGAGGGCTTGCCTCTGGGTTAGGTCGAAAAATTCCATGTTTGTTCGATGTCCCGGATCTTTTCGGCTTTCAGCCCTCCAGATCCCCCTATCATCACTCTTTTATGAAACATTAGCGAAATTTTAAGGAAAACGTCGTATTTCCACGGGAAATTGATGAAAAATGAGGATGAAGGGATATTCTTTGTAAAATTAGCCATTCTTAAATTTACAATTTTTAAATCGTCATCACTCTTCACTACTCCATATTTTCTGCCGAGATTTGACAGTGATGCTTTCTATGGCATTGAGAAGTAGTCTCCCAAATTTCATATCGATATCTCGAACGGTTCCCAGACTTCGATTGAGCGGAAATGATCATTTTCACAAAACAAGGGTCATTGCCACTGGGTTCGGCCGAAAAATTCCGTGAAGGTTTGCTATCCTGGATCTTTTTGGCTCCTGGCCCTGCAGCCCCCCCCCCCCCCCCCCTCCCCCCCATCTTCACGCTTTCATGAAACTTAGGCAAAATTTCAAGGAAAACCTCGCATTTCCACGGGAAATTGATGAAAAATGAAGAGGAAGGCGTATTTCATTTAAATTAGTCATCATGAAATTTCAAATTTTCATAACTGTTTCCCTAATAATTATTTCTCGCTGAAATTCGACAGTGATGCTGTCTATGGTATCATGGAGTAGCCTGTGAAATTTCATATCGATATCTTGCCCGGTTCCTGAAATTCAATTGAGTGTAAATGGTCATTTTCAGACTGCAAAGGCCGTTGCCTCCGGCCTGATCGCACAAAGTACGCGAATACTCGATGTCCCAGATCTTGTTGGCTTTTGGCCCTCCAGGTCCCCCCATCATCACGCTTCGTTGTAACTCTGGCGAAATTTCAAGGAAAACCTTGTATTTCCACGGGGAATTGGTGAAAAATGAGGATAAAGGGATATTCAGGTGAAATTAGCCATTACTAAATTTCAAATTTTGAAATCGTCAGAAATTTTTTTCTACTACATATTTTCTACCAAGATTTGACAGTGATGCTGCCTATGGCATTGGAAAGCAGCCTACAAAATTTCATAACGTCATCTCGAACAGTTCCCGGACTTCGATTGAGCAGAAATGACCATTTTCACAAAGGAAGAGGCATTGCCTCTGGACTGGGCCCAAAAATTCCGTGAATGCTCGATGTCCTAGATCTTCTTGGCCCTTGGCCCTCCAGGTCCCCCCATCATCACGTTATAATGAAACTCAATTCCCAGCCTAAAAATGCCATAAAAATTGCTAATTTTCAATTCAAAACTATTTGAAATCAATAGAAAATAATTTCATCACCATCCTTTCTTCTAAAATTCTTCTAGAGGTTATACAAAGTATTCTGATGAATTATGAAAATAATATTTCCAATAAAATCAGACTTATGCGCGTTCAAACATGCATAAGTCTGATGCTATTGGAGATGATGACGTGACAAACCATCAGGATACTTTTCATAACCTCTAGAAGCTACTCAAAAAAAAATAATAATGATAACTCAAAGAATATCCAAGTCTTTTTAACGAAATAATATTGCCCATACTGACGTTTACTTATTATTATTAAAATAAATAGAGATACAAATTCACTAACCTGAACTCTTCTTGTATTTCAATTTTAACACCAATAATAAATGCCAACACTTATTCCACTCACAGTTTTTTAAACTTCATTATTTTCTATTAATTCCCAGCAATCACTAATTATATTTTAATTTCAACACTTATGATTAATGCAAACACTTATTCCGCTTGTAGTTTAAACTTAATTATTTTCTATAAATTCCTCAGCAATGGTGAGCTACGACAAGATAATTAATAGCTGTCGAAATATTTATCATCAATTTTTCTGTTGATTATCGATTTTTCTTGAACCAATCACAGAACGAATAAATGTGTACGCAGCCAACTTTACTCTTATCCCATCTACTTTATTATAAAGGGATCATTCCTTTTTTAACCTGAGGACAAATAGGCGAGAGAGAATCGTGTAACTTAGAACGACAGTGTATACAAGGACCCACATTAGACCTCGTTTTGCCCTTACAATCTCTCATTTCATGTCCGAATTTTAGACAGTTAACCCTTAGCGGCCACACCTCGATTTGGCCACATAGAGGCCACACGGGGTAACGAGTTCCCCACGTTAGCAAAACTTAGTTGTAAAAGAGATACGGTGTATTTTAAAAGTTCTAATCGATTGTTTCGTGTTTGTTGAAGAGTTCTTCAACATTTCTAATGATTTTTCCAACATTTTTTTTTCCGAGCCTGGGGTAACTTATTACCCCTAGTGGCCGCTAAGGGTTAAAGCATCTTTTAATCTTCGGAAGATAACATCCCTCCTCTCTACGTTATCAATTTTAATTTTTCCCGGTAATTGACAGGATGCAAATTGTATTTTCATCATATTCGTCGGTACTAAATTGACTTCTCCCCCGTCTTTGTTCGGAGTCTCACTTCTTTTTAACATTCTTTCAATTTTAATTATCGAAGAGGAGGGATCAGAACTGCGAATTGTCTCGACAAGTTCTTGTTCTCCAAAATCGAGAGGAATATCATCTATAATTCCTACTGATTTTATTCTACTATCAGGAACAATCGCAAACATTCTTTATTTACTTCTTTGATCTCTGATTCCACCAATAGATTGGCCGATTAAAAATTTTTACAGACTACTGTGACTTTATTTATACCTGTCACCTTGATGCTCTCAATCAAATTATGTACTTTATGAAAGTGTCTCGCAATAGACATCTCATGATATTTACCCAAATGTTTTTCAGGGTTTCTATCCAAAACGTAAACAATGAAGGGAGCTTTGTCCCACGCGCTGTATCTATTTTGAATCATATTCTGATAAATTGAAAGAGTACTAATTCCACCATTTTCCCCCATTTTTAAATTTTCCGAGTCAACTTTCCTTTTTTTATTTTCTAGATTCTCCTGAAGAGGCACTCTTTTCAGCATATTACTAAGCTCTTTTTTTATTATTTTTTTTATTTTTTAATTCTTTGCTTTAATATTTTCCCCAAATTTTCATTACTCAATTTATCATTTTAATTTAATTTGATTAAATATTTATATGCATGCTTTTAATAAAAATTATATTACTATTCTAACAAAAAGATGAGACAAGTAAGACAACACACCTGGACTTGTCATATGACGGTTAACAGCGTCGGCTTTCATTTGGATTTTCAGCTTCTGTTTGGGACCTTTGACTTTATATGTTTCTCAATTTTCCACTTTTCCACTAATAGATTCGTTTTATATTCTCATTGCTCTTACAAATACTTCAATTACTTATTATTAAATCCTTTATTTCCCTTTTACGGGTTTAGGGGGTTTCCGTTCCCTTTACACCACCTTTCCTTCGTCTACATCCCACTTACTTGCTATAATAATTAACTTATTTTCTTCCCATTTACAGTATATACATGTTTCCATTCTTCTCTCTCTTTCTTCCATTCTTTCATTCTTCCCTTCTTGTCCCTCTCTCTTTCATTCTTTCACACCTAAACCTTTCTTTTCTTACTTTTTCTATTTCTAATAGATTTTTCCGCCTTTCTCTCACGACTTTCACTATACACTAGACTGGTCGTCAAAAACTAAATTTTAGCAGAGGATCTTTTTCCCTTGTGTGTCCACCTCCTTCTTCTTCTGCTTCGATTCCCTTTGAAAGCGCGCCTCTTCTTCGTTCCACCTTCCACCTCCCTCTGTTGCTGTCCCCGCGTTACAATCTCCTCCTATAATTACTATATTGGTCCCTTTTTCCTCCATCCATTTCCTCATTTCTTTTAATCCTGCTTCGCTGTCCCTCTCTAGATATACTCCCACCGTGGTTAGTTCCCATTCCTCCCCTTTCACCTTCCTCACCATTATTCCTTTTGTACCTTGCACTTTCTCTGTCCGTTTCCACTCTGCCTTCTCCGTCCACTCGTTTTTCACTGCTGGCAGCATTCCTCCTCTTCCTCTCCCCATGAGATGAGCTTTATCCGCCTCTTGCATTCTCCATGTGTATCCTTTTGGTCTCCTGTCCTTCACTCTCCTCCATCCTTCCTCGTCCATCCATGTTTCGCTCAACATTATCACGTCCCACTCTCCCAAGTACTTCCAAAAGCCTTTATCTTTATTTCCCACTCCAGCCACATTCCAAAAGAGTACCTTTATCTCCCTTTTCCTCCCTTTTAATTCTCTCCTTTCTATGGTGCTCTCTCCTGAAACCCCGACGTTTCCCCTGTTTCATTGGTGTTCCCTGCCGTTTTCTCCACCCTCACCTCTCTTCTTCTGCTGTCTTTTCTCTCCTTGCTCTGTTTCACCAACTTTTTCTCGTTTGTATCCCATCGCCACTCCACTCCGTCCAACCATATTTTATCATATCCCCACCTCACTCTTTTCCCTTGGATTCGCCCTTCCCTCGCCTTGTCCTCCAGATTCCACCTAATCCTTCTCTCCTCTATCGTCGGGTCGTTCTCGATCCTCTCCTTCCTTCCTCTCAGACCCTTCTTCTTCGTCATGACCTCTTTCTTAACTTTCCAGCTCGTGAATCGTGCTAGACTTTTCCCTCCGCTTCACCTCTCCCAATTTTTCTACACCATTCCAGTTCTGTCTCCACGCCTATCTCTCCAAGTAGCCTTAATGCCTCCTCTTTTCCTGTTTCGCTAGTTATTTGCAGCCCCCTAATGACGACATTCAGTTCTCTATCATCTCTCTCTTTTTTTTCTATCATCCTGTCCAGTCTCTTCATCTTCTCTCTCAACTCCTTTTCTCTTTCTCATTTCTTTCTTCCTCTGATGTTCCTTTCACCTCTCCTGGGACTTCCTGTCGCTGCCTTAGTTCTAGTACCGCTATTTTTTCTTGCATCTCGCTTAGTTTTTTCTCCAGGTTCTCCTCTTTTTTCCGTTGATTCTCCTCAATTTCTTCAAATTTTCTCCACATTTTTTCTCTCTCCTCCTTCCAAGCCTTTTCCCACTCTTCCTATGTCTTTCTCATATCTTTTAGCTCCATTCTCGTGTCTCCACCTTGTTTCTCCACCCTTTCAAATCTGCCCATTGATTCCTCCCTGAATTTCTTCAGAAACTCTTCTATTCTCCCTATACCTTCTAACCCTTCTCGTGTCACCGGGGATCGCTTGGTTTTCTTAGGGCCTTTTGACGGATCCTGCGTATCTTCCCCCCCTCCATCCTCTATCCTCTTCCTTTTCTCTTTTTCTCTCTCTCTCTCCCCTTCACTGCCGCTCACCTGTGATCCACTACTGCCTCCCAGCCATTCATCCAGGTTCGAGAGAGAGTTCCACGACCTCCCGTCCCTCTTCACCTTATCCAGGTTGGAGCGTCCCCCTCTTCTGTGGTCTCTTATCTATCCTCTATTCTTCCCCGCTGATCCTGTCAGCGTGGTATCCAAGGCGTCTGACTCGTCTCTTTCCTCCTCACTCTCCTCCTCGTCCCCGTCCTCGCTCTGTTCATCGCCTCTCTTCCCATTCTTCGCCTTTTCTTTCTTCTCCTCCTCCTTTTCCACCTTTCCTTCCACCTCCCCCACCTTCTGTACTACCGTGTCCCCCTCCTCTCCCATCTTTCTGTCTTACCGACCTCTTCTTCTGATTCCTCTTTCTCCTATATTCCACTAGGTGACTCTCCGTTCTCCTCACCTCTCCTCCTCACGTTCCCCTTACTTCCCTCTCTCACCACTCAACTGCTTAACCTCACCTTCACCGCCTTCACTCTTTCTCACCTCACGCTCTTCCTCTCCTTCTCTCCTTCCTTCCTCTCCTCTCTCTCTCTACTCTCGCCTCTCTCTGCCCTTACTCTGAACCACCCTTCCTCTCTCCTTCTCCCTTTTATCCTGTAAGTACAAAAGAGTTTCAGTTAGTCCTCCGCTAGGAGGCATAAACAAAAAGAGAAGTAGTGGCACTTGCCCCTCTAGGGGATATAGCCATATCGGAGTAGAGAGATCCTGTAAGTACCGACTTTTAAATGGGATTCTATTCTCCGCGTGTGCCTCCCTCAAAACCGGAAACGGAACTCTACTTCAATTACTTCAATCATATTATCTGATTGATAATAATAATTTTTTTTATATCCAAATTTCAATTTTTCTCTTATTCTCTGTTATCGAAATTCTAAGAACGACTCTCACACCTCGACCGCTTTCTCGGAACTCTCATTAGCCGTGAGTCGTCTGATTAATTTGGGCGAGCGTCGCCCTTTTATACCCGCGAGAGCCTTCCCCCACCACTAATCGTCACGTGACGTTGCCATAGCAACTGCCGTAGTGGGGGTAGGGCTGTATATAGCGCTCGGGCTGTGTGCGACGATTTTCATACGTTGCAACCTTTTCTTAAACAGCTGGAGGTAATGAATAATGAGTTTGTTTTTGGCCAACAGCAGGATGCAAGTGAAGTGTTACTATTCCTCATCAATTACTTGAAGGATCATCTCTTGTCCCGCCACAATTATCATTCTTCAGCATTTAATTTCACAACTTTGCGGGAATATTATTGTCACAGGTGTGAATTAATTTTTGAAGTCCTCCCTGATGATAATGTGAAAACCCTTGACATTAAAGTGGCCAAATTAAAATGTGAAAAAGCAATAAGCTTGCAACAATTGCTAATAGATTTCCATGCTACGGAAGGAATAACTTGGAATAATTGTACATTGGACAGCGATGAATTGCTCCCTTTATGTACATTTTGCAAACACAATGAATTTGGCTCGATGAAATTTGGTCTCATTGACTTTCCCAATTATCTAATGATCCAAATTCATCGTTACAATAACAAAATGGAGAAAATTAAAAGGCATGTATTGATAAATTCAATTATCAATTTGAAGCCACTATCGTTGTCGTCTGCTGCTGAAGAAGTCAAGCCCATAATATATAATTTTGAGGCAAAAATTAACCATGTTAGTGAGGTAAATACCTGTGGCCACTACACAGTACAGGTGAAACGACACGATAGATATTCTACTATTAATGATGAGCTTGTGGAAAAAGGCCCAGAAGCTTGAGAAACTCATGATGATATATTGAATGACGATCAACGGGATGATTTCACCTGTTTATTAATTTATAAAAGGCAATGGAGGAATGATGATGGTAGTCTATCGGAGGACTCGTCAACTACACCACCAAAACCAGTGATAAAAACTGTCAACTCTACTAGGCTGATCAAGTTCTCCAGAGTTATTCTCGTTGGATATAATAACAAATTAAAAAGTCGTAAGCAGCGTCTCATCAATGTAATCCAGGTAACATATAACTCTACTAAAAAATTTATGTAATAATTACAATTACACATTTTTTTCCAGAGATATGGAGGCACGATAGGCAGCGCTGCTGACGATGATTCAGCTGATAATCAAAATACCCTCTACCTATGCCCTCTGAATTATCGTAATTATAATTACCGTGAATTATATTTTGACAAGTTTTTATTTAAATGCCTCTATCACCGTGATCGTCGTCCCGTTGTACCAAAGCGCCATGACATGTAAGTTATCATTTATTATTATTATTATTCAGCTAGCTCTCTCTCTTTTCATTACTTTTTTCTTTTTTTTCGGATTTTAGCAATAAATTATTAGCTACGTGGCGATACACGAGTGTCTATGTTGAAAACAGAAGAAGTTTGAGCCAATTGACTCAAGAAAAAATGGAAATTTCACTGGAATCTTGAAATATAAAAAATATTGGGGCTGAGGAAAAAAAACAAAAAAAATGACGATATTGTTGATAATTAACTGCCAAATACTGCGAAGAGAGGCAAAGCTATTGCCGATTGGGAGGTTGAAAATGTCCTCAAGTTTCTACTAGAGAATAATAATTTAAAAGACATGAGGAATGAAAAGAAATATGACAAAATTATCAGCAGTGAAAAATAGCAAGCAGATAATATAATAAATTTAATAATTGTATTTAAAACTTGTGATTCAATTCTTTTTCTCTTTTCTTATGTTGTTTTCTACTGGCGCGTTTGCGACAACAGGGGCCCTAGGAGCCTGTGCAGGCACATCACAAATGTAGCTTGTAAAAAAATTCTCAACGATTCATGTAGGTATAATTTGAATCCAGAGGAATTTTTATTCGTCAAATTGCATTTGGCCAAACTCGAAAAGCAAAGAATTGAATAGTAAATTATCTTTTTATATTTGTTTTTTGTGTGATGTCCAGAAATTTGGATCGTTTCAAAATTTCTCAAAATAGGACAAAATAAATATTTATTCAAACAAAAATTTGATTGCCATCAGATGTTGAGAAATTCTACGCAAGAATTTCTGCATCGGTTGCAATTATTGGGCTGATTGAAGCACGTATGCGCGAAGCAGGGGTCACGCCGCTAAAAAGGCAATGAACTTCTTTCGTTGCAATTTTGAGGTGGCGTGATTTCCCCTCACATTAAGGAACCGAGTTTTCCTCAAGAAAAGGGAAACCCAAAAAGCACTTCGATCCGAGCGGTGATTTAGTGGATATTAAAAAGTAATTCCTTCGCGCCTACGTGGTTCAATTAATTGGTGTTTGTCGAAATTAATTATTAATTACCGAAACAATTAGTTCTTATGTAGAGGCATTGTTCAGTGGAATAATTCCTGAATAAAAGTAGGGAATTATTGAAAAATAGTTAATGGGATCTCTGATTATTCGTAAATACAAATAATAATAAATTGGACATACATTTAAAAGGGACTAACGTGAAGTGTGGTGAAAAATTAATTCCATAAAAATTACAGGACTCATAAAAACAGCTCATTCGATAGCAAATAGAAACAAATTCAATAACCATTGAATTCAATCAAATACAAGTTCAAATAAGTAATTTCTAATGAATAGACAAGAGACACGAAAGTAATCATTAAGTGATAAGACAAAATTTTTCAATAATAGTGTACATCAGAACGAAATTGAATTATAATAATAAAGTGCACTTCTTTACAAGGAAAGTGAGTCAAAAATAATTTAAATAACCCGATTTCCATCCAAGACAATCCAGGGGTTACGATAGGGAAGAAAGTTCATAAATTTGTTGAATACGAAATTTGATCTCAGAAATCTTGTCGATAAATTAACTTAGCGAGAATAATAGAAATAGAAAGCGTCTACTATAATAAACTAATTATAATTTCAGCTTAATGTCAGATATTGCACTTTTCGTCTGACGCTGAAAAATCTGGACATAACATTTGCAACTGAAGATGGTATACTTGACCTGTCAGCAGGTTGAATTTTACAGTTGGAGTGGCGCATAATGGGTTCGCTTTTTCAATGATAGTGAAAAAAAGTAACAGTTGAATTATCCTCTTACATGACATTGGTGGTTCAGATATATAAATGTATCTACGATTTTGAATAGAGCTATGATCATGTACTGGGATTGAGTAATAAAGGTAATTTTTAGACCTGAGAGGGATCATCCCCTATTTGGCTTATGCATGAATGCTGCTCAACAGTCGTCTGTATTTTAGTTTTCAAAATAAAGTCTCGCTAAAGCGTTGTTTTAAAAAATGTTTTAACACTTGGTGCAAATAGAAATTTCGTTTTTCAAAGAAAAAACGAAATTTTGAAAAACGAAAATTTATTGTCTATTCAAAATTGAATAATATGTAAAAGCTATAATCACGAAAAAGATAATGAGAGAATTAATGAGTTGTCTTGATTGAAAGACGTAGTAAATACTAAATTTCCCCTACACCTTCAAGATTCATGAGAGCCCCTGAAAAAAGACCGTCGTCAGAGATGGCTAAATTTCATACTGCCCTCTACAAGCGCTGACTCTTTCGTACTCCTCCTCTTCTATTCTCCATAGGAAGCTCCTATGCTATAACATGTCAATTTCAGCTTCGGATCTATTTTTTGGCCAGTAGTTCAACATGAATAATGAATAAAATATCAAGTTCTCCATATGAGAAGGAAAAAAATTATTGAAAATTGACAGAAAAATATACATGGGCTCTTATGGAGCAATGGAGGTATAAATATATTTATATATATACATATATATTGTCACGTATTTTTCAATCCACGGTAATCAAAATAAATTCGTGAAACTCAAAAAAAAATTCAAATATCCAAAATAAAAATAAATTCAAAACAACGTTAATTGTTGGGCGCCAGGACGACCTTTCGTCCGAAATCAAAAATTTAGAAAACTACAAAAGAACTACAAATAACTACAAACGAACTACAAAACTTCCCAGGTGAATTTCCGACTAGTCAGCAACAAAAAGATCCCTAGATCTTAATGACCGCGGAGGCAGCTGGGTTCACAACGTCACCTGTAAAAATTGGACTAGGAATACAGATTTCGAGAAAATAAAAGAAAGAAAAGAAATCAATTTTTCATTTCGGAATTATAATTAGAGCGCTATTCTTTTTTAAACTTCTGCTCTTTAAAAAAAAAATTGAAATTACAATAATCAGAATAAATGAAATAATTCGTAACTGAATTTTAAATCTGTTTAAACAATTAAAATGATCACCGTTATTGTCGAAATGTTTTACACAATTAATCAATTATAATTCGATACAATCAAAATTTTCATTAAAAAAAATAATTAATAAAAAAATAATTAATAAAAAAATAATTAAAACCAGAATTAATTCAAAAGTCCAGACAAATTCTCACCACACGACGAAACAAAAATTAAACAACACTATTCGAATTGTCGTTAAGGGGCAACGGAACCGAGCGCAAACAGTTGATTTAAGAAACAATTATTCTCGAATTCTACTCAACGGAATTTTCTATAAATGAATACAAGTATTGTGGGTGTTGGCATCTAGCACCTGTGACTATTCATGTTTGGATTTTTCATTAAAAATTTTATAGATTTTCGAGCAACAATTTCAGAAAAAT
Organism: Aleiodes leptofemur; assembly: GCA_963942555.1. Lineage (NCBI taxonomy): Eukaryota > Metazoa > Arthropoda > Insecta > Hymenoptera > Braconidae > Aleiodes > Aleiodes leptofemur. The sequence continues at coordinate 6,472,543 of OZ012618.1, read as the reverse complement.
CGATTACAGGGATCTGCCACGTAAAAATTCCAGCAAACTCAATTATTTGGCCCTACAGTCGAATTAATCACGATTTCCATAGTTAGGGGTGCTGCATAAACTTGAAAAGTAGATGCCTTGTGTATTGGAATATCAAATTTTTGAGCCAGTTTTGCAAACAATGGTTTCTGCTGATGAAATGATAACAGCATGGTAACAACTATCTACAATGTGCGCGTCATTGCAAGATTAGTAACACTGAGATTCAATAGATGGTGCGCGTAGCGTTGGATTTTTGGTGCAGTGAGGCCCAATTGCTTCACATACTTGAACATGATTCTCGAAGTGATTTAATCTATTCAGCTTTTAGAGACATGAAATGATATCGTCGCCTTAGAGTGAAAGAGGCGTGAGTGCCATTTTTTCTGATTTTTTTTCTTCAAAATAACAAAGAGGCGTATCTTCGCCATCATTGCTCCAATAAGCTTTCCAAGGCTTTTTACGCAATATTAGCAAAAAAATAAAAAATGATAACATATAGGCGTAAGTACCACCCACTAATAACAAACGGGCATAAGTACCGGAGATACGCCTCTATGTTTTCAGTGTTTCTATTGAATTTTCCCAAACTATTGGAGAAAGACTACCCGGGATGAAAAAAATCGAGTCTTTCAGTGGTCGACAGACTCCTGTCCCGGTCTCTGACAGAGTCCCTATTCGCGCCATGGCAGAGACTTTCTAGAGACATCTAGCTGACCTCCCGTACGGGACATGTGTCTCTTCTACAGGGACTCTCAATCCTTGCTCGACGAATCGGAGTCCTTACTTGAGAAACTCACAGTCTCTCAAATAAGGACTCCTTCAGTCTTTCTTTGAGAGCCATCAGTCTCTCAAATAAGGACTCCTCCAGTTTTTCTCCGAGAGCCATCAGTCTTTCTATTTTTCAAAAAAACATTTATCTTTATACATATTTAGATGATAATAGATTGTTGAATGCGACTTAGTTTTTAATGAAACTCAAATATATCCATTTTACCCCTATGTCCGTTTTACTCCACTTTCCGCTAATATTGAGAATTTTAATCAAAGTCAAATACGAAAAAAATAAGGATTCCACGTTTTCCAAAAATTATAAAAATTGAGAACTTGAAAATTATTAAGTTAGAATGAAAAAAATGATTCATTTCTCGGTCTCTCTCATAAGGACTTATGTCTTTGCAAATCTTTATGAATCTACTGAGAGCCCAGTAAAGATAGAAGTCCTCACGGGAGAGACCAGCAAAGATAAAAGTCCTTACGGGAGAGACACGAGGGACACTGTAGAGACAGTTGCGGGACTTGCGAGACACTCCAGAGACCGAAAAGTCTTTCTGGGAGTCTTTGAAGACCGTGAAAGACTCTCAAAAGACTCAAAAATTTTATCCCGGGTAATAAAGAAGGGGCGTAAGTGCCGGAGATACGCCTCTTTGTTTTTAGTTTCTTTAATTGAATTTTTCCTAATCATTGGAAAAATACTAATAACAAAGAGGTTTAAGTCCGGAAAAATAATTTAATAAAAAACTTAAAAACAAAGAGGCGTAAGTGCCATAATTTAGATAAAAATCGCAAAAAACAAAAGGGTGTAACTCCAAAAATTCTCATATGCTATAAAAAAAATAAGAGAAACAAAAAGGCGTATGTGCCAAAATTTAGATGAGAAATCCTAAAAAGAGAAGGGCGTAACTTCAAATATTTTCATGAGATGAGAAAATTACAAAAACAAAGAGGCGTAAGTGCGGAGATACGTCCTTTTCACTTTAACATTAACAATTATATGGCGTTTAAAAAGAAAATAACAAAGGGGCGTAAGTGTGGAGATACGTCCCTTTCATTTTAAGATTGGTAGTTACGCCACTTTGTTATTTTAATTTTCAATTGCCCAAATATTGTTCCAGAGACCATAAAAAACATTTTGGAGTGGACATACGCCTCTTTCACACCAGAATTTCGTATTTTTGGCGCTTACGCCCCTTTCACTCTAAGGTGACGATATATCGTCACCTTAGTAACAAAGGGACGTAAGTGCCATTTTTTCGATTTCTTCATATTGGAAATATCAAAAAGTCGTATCTTTTTTTTCTTATTCTAATCGGTGTTATGGGATTTTTTAAACGAAACTTGAAAAAACAAGTGGAAACTTGCATCATTATCCACATCATTATAGCTTTATCTGCTAATTTATTAGCAAGTCGCTTCCGAATGCATTCATTTTCCTCCACTTTACTAAATCGTTTCATATAAATTTCCATTTTCATTTAAATTTCAACGAAGAAAAGTATGCGTTATCTTTATTATTTCAGTCGTTATCGTGTGTACAACATTTTTGATGAAAAATAATGAAAATCAGAATAACTCAAGAACCAAGTTCCAGAAAAATCTGAAAAAATCAACGAAGTTACATCATATGATGATGAATGTTATACGTCAATCTGGACTGAATCGATTCAGAACTTATCATGATCTTCAAGAAAATGAAAAAAAATGTAAATTTTGGAAATCATTCGTATCGCAGAATATTTTCCATCAATATGATCCATTATTAATACGCTTCCTGAGCTCCAAAGAACTAATATATTAGCCAAATTTGAAGTTGTTATCTTTATTATTATAGTCGTCATCGTGGGTACAACATTTTCCATAAAAAAACGTAAAAATCAAAATAACTCAAAAACCAAGTACCAGAAAAATCTGAAAAAATTCACGCAGTTGCATAATGTGGAACCAAATGTCATGCATCAATTTGGACTCAATCGATTTGGAACTTATCCTAATTTTCTAGAAAAATGAAAAAATTCAAATTTTGAAAATAATTCATAATTCAGAAAATTTTCTATTAATATGATCCATTAACAATACGCCTCTTCAACTTCAAAGAACCAATATATCAGCCCAATTTGGAGTTGCTATCTCTATTATTTTGATCGTTATCGTGGGTACAACATTTTTGATAAAAAATAATTCAAGTCAAAATAACTCAAAAACCAAATATCAGAAAAATCTGAAAAAATTCACGCAGTTGTATAATGTGGTGCCAAATGTCGTGCATCAATTTGGACTCAATCGATTTAGAACTTATCCTAATTTTCGAAAAAAATGAAAAAATTCAAATTTTGAAAATAATTCATAACTTAGAAAATTTTCCATCAATATGATCCATTAACAATACGCGCCGTTCACTTCAAAGAACCAATATATCAGCCAAATTTGAAGCTGCTATCTCTATTATTTTGATCGTTATCGTGGGTACAACATTTTCGATAAAAAAATCATAAAAATCAAAATAACTCAGAAACCAAGTACCAGAAAAATCTGAAAAAATTCACATAGTTAGATGACATTATGTGTAATATTGTTGTAGAATATAAATCAAATCGATTGAGAATATCTTGAGAAATAAATTTTTTTGTAAATTTCGAAAATCGATTATTTCTCAAAAACTACTGGACCGATTTCAATGAACAAGGTCTCAAATGAAAGATTACATCACAAGGGATATACAGTAAAAATATGAGATTCCTAGGTTGAACTTTTACCCTTTTAAGGAAAAAAAATTTGAAGTTACGAAAATTGTCACATACATACACACACACATACCCACAGATATTTTTTCTAAATACGATTTTTGGACTTTTCAGATCATTTTAGGTCATTTCCAGCAAAAAAATGGAAGTCGAAAATTTTGACGAAAGTAAAGCTTCCATTCGGAAGCAAAAACAATCTTAAGGATGTATTCTAGATTGAAATTTTTTTTTCTTCACATTTTTTTAAAAACATTTTTCGAATGTATATACATCTCAGAACATTGTGCAGGTAGCACAGAGTAAATTTTGGTAAGATTTTTTTTATGATTTCTTGTTTATCAAAAAAAATTCTTGTTTAAAACAACGTAAAACGCGTTTTCCTCTAAACAACGTTTTTTCAGACCTCCCCCACGATTTCTCCAGAACCAGTGGGCCGATCCTTCTGAAATTTACACCACATATTCTACACATAAGAAATCACAAGATGAACCTCCATCAAGTTAAAATTCGGATTTTTACTATTTTTGTTTTACAAAAAACGGTAAAAAATGCACACTTTTTTTAGTTATTTTTCTTTTTTTGAGATAAAATTAACGAAATCAGTTGAAAATTAATATTTTGGAGGTTTAATCTGTAGCCAATATCATACCGAATCTAAAGCACTTCGATTTTTTTGTATCAGATAAGCCGTTGTCGAGATATCGTGTGGGAGCCGAGCGGCCCCAAAATTACAGCGTTAGGTTAAGCAATGGATTTTGTATACAAAAGTTGGAAAAAATAGATGAAAAAAATTTTTATATTGTATTTCAAGACTTTATTAATCATACCTATTCATTTTCATATTCATCTCTTCCATAGCATTCTCAAAAAAAATTCCGAAAGATAGGTCTTTTTCATACCCAAAAAATTAGAATACATCCTTAAGTGCCACTGAGAGTAACAAAGAGTCGTAAATCCAGCACTTACGTCTTTTCTGTTTCTACGTCCAATTTCATTTATCTGAAGAAATTAGCAAAATGAAAGGGTCGTATCTCCAACATTTTAGGCTTTTGGTTTTGAAGTGCAGTTACATTTTTATAAATAAAATCAGAGAGAAGTATCTCCAGCAAACAGCTATCTTTTCGGAGATTTTCTTACGATGATTTTCGCGGTAAATTAAGAGGATGAAAATATTGTGAAACAAAAAATCTATGACTCGAACCGGATTTCTATTACGGGGTGGCGATTGAGAACTAATTTTAAAATTCCCTGACTTTTCCCTAACTAGAGATAAAATTCCAAAGATCCGAGATGAATATTTTCTAATCATTCCATTGGAAAGCTGAGAAAATTTTAGGCAGGAAACATGTGTCAAATTTCCATTTTTTCAATTTTTGGGAAAATTTACTTCTATGGCCAACTTTTGAAGGTAAAAACCTTCTGTATTAGAAAAAATTTCAGTTCTTCGAGGATATCCCTGGTTCTATTGATTGTCGTGACCTGGGGTTCATCTAAAATATAAGGTGAGCTCATTTCTGGTCGATTTATGCAATTCAAAATTTTTTATAAGTACTTGAAAAAATTGCTATATTTTTTTTAATCCCATAAATCGATGGGAAATGACCTCACTTTCGATTTCAGATCAACCCCAGGTCGCTACAATCAATAGAACCAGAGATATCCTCGAAGAACTGAAATTTTCTTTAGAACAGAAGGTTTTTACCTTCAAATCTTGCGCGAAAAATGAAATTTTTGAGGAATTCCAAAAAATAACTTCTGACATATGATTTTCATGAGAAATTTCTTCATCTTTTCAATGGAATCGTCAGAAAAAAACTATCTCCAATATTCCCATCCATTTCGAATGATTTTCATAGGATGAAACACTCAAAATAACCCGTGTCCCTTTTACCCCTTAGGTCCTTCCCCTACGTTGAAATTCTTAATTTTTTCTGAAAATTGCTTTTTTAATTAGAATTCAAAAATAATATTCAAACTGCGTTAAATTTTTAGAACTATGATTTTCTGTTAATTTTTCTGCAGATTTCCGACTAATCTCAAAATTCAAATCTTTCCAACTATAAATATCTATAACTTTTAGTAATATGGAGATAATGAACAGTAAACTACACATTTCCCTGACTATGATTAAAATTCCCCGACTTTTCCCTGACTATTCCAGAAATTTTAAATTCCTTGACTTTTCCAGGTTTTCCAGGTCAATTGCCACCCTGGATCACCTTTATTCGTCGAGTCTAAAAATGGAAAATAAATGAATTAATAGTAATGATAGGCGATTGACGCAAAAAACATCAATTCTCTGCCAAACGATTGATCGGAAAGAGATGAAATAAAAAGTACACGGTTTTTCATTTAGTCCTCTGAATATTAATTCCCTTGATTATTTTTTCTATCTCAATCCTAACTTATCTTCAGCCCATGGGAACCTCGGAAACTATATTTTTATTGGCTAAAATTCAGATCAAGAATTTTCCTCTGAGCATCCCTCGTGATCGGGAATTAATCGAGAACCTTTCGAATAATTCGAATAATTTCGAATTAAGCGATGTTTCAAATAATTAAATATCCTGTACATAACATTAAAAGGATTAAAATTGAGAAAAAATTGGACGCGTTGGAAATCAGTTTTATTGTTAATAACAACTGAGATGCTTGAATTTCGGAGTCATTTCTTTTTGAATCCAAAATACAAACAATTATTTTTATTTGTGTTAATTAGGGGAAAATTTTCCCCTTTTGAAACGGTCATTCAAAATTGTGACGGGGAATCCCCTGCCTGATTTAACCTCAGGTACTCAGCTACCACCAGTGTGGGTCATAAATGCTAAACAATGGAGACGCCGACCTCTCAATTTTTCTTGCTTTTCTGTTCACCCTATCCAAGTTTATTTCAGCATTGTACTGATTGACAAAAGAATTTATGTATTTTTTACGACTATCCTGGGGTTTTCCCAAAAAGTAAAAATGTTTTTCACAAATTTGTAGACATCTTTTCGAAGTTGTCTTTTACAATGTTTTCTCATCCAGTCCGAATGATGATCATGAAAAATATTCGAAGGGTAAGAAAAACTTAAAATTCAAATTACTATAAATTGGCATTGTAACCTCGATTTGGAATACTCATTGAGTTATGCCCTAAAAATATTATTCAAGATTCCCATATTATATCATTACTGCAGTGGAGAAGTCAAGCACATTAATGAGTTCTGCCCGGGCTAAAATTTTTGAGTCTTTTGAGAGTCTTTTGCGGTCTTCAAAGACTCCCAGAAAGACTTTTCGGTCTCTGGAGTGTCTCGCAAGTCCCGCCACTGTCTCTACAGTGTCCCTCGTGTCTCTCCCGTAAGGACTTTTATCTTTGCTGGTCTCTCCCGTGAGAACTTCTATCTTTACTCGGCTCTCAGTAAATTCATAAAGATTTGCAAAGACCTAAGTACTTATGAGAGAGACCAAGAAATTAATAATTTTTTCATTTTAACTTAATAATTTTCAAGTTCTCAATTTTTATAGTTTTTGGAACACGTGGAATCATTATTTTTTTCGTATTTGACTTTGATTACAATTCTCAATATTAGCGGAAAGTGGAGTAAAACGGACATAGGGGTAAAATGGATATATTTGAGTTTTATCAAAAACTAAGTCGCATTCAACAATCTATTAACATCTAAAATATTGATTAATGTATTTTTTAATAAAACAAATATGTATAAAAATAAATATTTTTTTGAAAAATAGAAAGACTGATGGCTCTAAAAAAAAGACTGAAGGAGTCCTTATTTGAGAGACTGTGAGTCTCTCAAGTAAGAACTCCGGTTCGTCAAGCAAGGATTGAGAGTCCCTGTAGAAGAGACACATGTCCCGTACGGAAGGTCAGCAAGATGTCTCTAGAAAGTCCCTGCCATGGCGCGAATAGGGACTCTGTTAGAGACCGGGACAGGAGTCTTTTGACCACTGAAAGACTCGATTTTTTTCATCCCGGGAGCTTACTTCACGTACTCTTTGACTCACCGTCTCATTGATACACGTTCACTAACATTGCAACGTGATACTGATTATTTATTATAAATATTGAACTCACTGATATTGAGTTCAGCTCTTTGCAGATGAACTCATAAAATCTACTACTACTACATTCTAGGGCACACCATTGCACTTCCTTTACTGGAAGGGATTAAATCTGTTTTTGATGGAATAGATTAGAGATATTTTTGATCACTGAATAAGGATTATTATTACTACTGAGAATGGTCTTTCAATTTGTCATTACTCGCCGCGGAAAAACAGAGCATGAGGGAGAAAAAGGCATGAAACAATATTTGTGAGATACAACACTGTTGACAAAAAAAAACAGAGACAGCATATTTTCAAAGTTCATGATTTCGATGAGAAAGTAATTCAAAATCGTTCATTTTAGCACATGCAGTTTCGACAAGGCGCATGTGTGTCAGGTTTTAACCGCCGGTCGACTTGAATTTCTTTAGTCATTTGGAACAATGTAGAATTTACTTTATTTGAGGGTCATTTTTGAATATCCCTAATAGACTTCCTCTATCACCAGAGTAATGTTTTTCTACCTAGCACTCGCTGACCATTTTATTAGCACCCTCACCCCCTCCAACTCTATTTACGCCCTTCTTCGAATAATGCCAAATTTTCTTGGATGGTCAAAAAGTATTTCCCGTCATTCTGTTCATTTACTCAGAAGAGAGAATATCTATTTGACAGATTGATCAATTCGAAACGAGTATATTAACGGAGTTATTAACAATATTATTTTGTTATCTGGTGTTTTGCAAAAAGTGAAAAGTGCTTATGATTAGAGTGATATGGCGGACAAGAGGAAGAAAGTGAGAAAGCATTCGAAGAATTATGCTTGGAAGAAAAGGTAAGGAATCTGATTTAATTAGTCAATAATTACTACTTTTTTTCGGTGGCTCACTGGAGCCATAGTGCTTTTTCTTTTTGAAAAATTTCAGTTTTCTACGAATTCTTCTATTTCTAGCTACGAAAGTATGTAGAGGTCAATGTCAAATCTTATAAACTTTGAATGGGAACCGTGAAAAATATACCATCTCCTGTAACATAATTTTTTAATCTCAAAGTTTTTTGAGTAATTTCGACATTGTAAAAAAACTCACTAGTATAACTCTCCAAGTTTGATCTAAAAATTCATTATTTTTGGAGTTGCCCTATTTTTTTACATGAGATACGGAAGGTTATTTCTTTAATTTATGAGTGAAATAATCAGGGTGGCGATCGACCTGGAAAACCTGGAAAAGTCAGGGAATTTGAAATTCCTGGAATAGTCAGGGAAAATTCAGGGAATTTCATGGTTTATTTTTTATTATCTCCATATTTTTAATATTGATAGAAATTTAATCGAAAAATCGAACTTTTCCATCAGTTTGAAATCTGCAAAAAGGTTCACGAAAAATCACAATTATGAAAATTTAACGCAATTTTGGGGTTTATCGGAAAATTCTGATAAAAAAATTGTTTTTAAGAATAACTAAGAATTTTAACGTAGGGAAACCTAAGGCAAAATGGACATTGTAATATAAATATTGTAGATGGATTTCTCTTAATTATTTCATCGGGAAGCTGAGGGAATTTGAGTCGAGAAACAAGTGCCAGAATTAATTTTATTTAATTTTTTGAGAATTCGATATTTTCTGGCATTTTTGAAGGGTAAGAGCCTTTCGATTCTTGAGCAAATTCAGTTTTTTGGGAATATTTCTGGTTCTATTGGTTGTAGCAACCTGGAACCGTTTTTAAATGGAAGGTGAGATCATTTCCTATCGATTTATGGGGTTTTGAATTTGAAAATATCGATTTTCCAGATAGTCATGGGACAAAAATCCATGATCATAATTTTTCACGGAAGTTCCCATAACTATCTGAAAAATCGATATTTTCAAATTCAAAACCCCATAAATCGATGGGAAATGATCTCACCTTTCATTTAAAATCGGTTCCAGGTTGCCACGACCAATAGAACCAGAGATATTTTCAAAAACCTGAATTTGCTCGAAAATCGAAAGGCTTTTAACCCCTCAAAAAAGACAAAATATATCGAATTCTCAAATAATCGAAAAAAATCAATTCTGGCACATATTTCTGGACGAAAATTTCCTCAGCTTTCCGATGGAATCATTTAAAAAAATTCATCTCCAATATTTTCATTCTTTTAAGGATTTTTTCATAATATATGCATAAAAACTCAAATGTGGCCATTTTACCCCTCATGTCCGTATTGCCCCATCTTCCCCGATATTTAAATAATAGTTTTTTTTGTGCGTCCTGAAATTTTTATTTTCAGTCAGGGAAAAGTCATGGAAAAGTCAGGGAATTTTGAAATTAGTTTTCAGTCGCCACCCTGAATAACCACCAGGATGAATATCAAACTCTGAAATTCAATTTTCAAAATAATAACAATATTGCACTTCGGCAATTTAATTTTCTTTTCTGCAATGACGCCCGTCTCACTAGTAGATTCAACTTCCTATCACTTCAACCTTCCAGAATCAGCATTTCGGCACATAGCACTCCCTATGTGCTTCCAAAGAGATTAAATCAAAAAGGGTGTATCTCTATTAGATTTCCCTTGCAGACCTGTTGTTGAGCTCTTGATTGTTGGTCGTATACTCATATTGATATGTTCATTGAGCCGATGTTTCATCCGCTAATGGTCGATATGAATTCTGAAATCTTTGAAAAATAGAAACGATTGACTGTTGCCACCTGTCTAAAGCGGTTTATCTCCATTTTTCAAAAAATTTAAGAATTTGTATTGACCAGTGACCAATGGAAGATCAACTGAATGAACATATCGATAGACAGGGTGTACCAGAAGTACAGGTACTCCCTGAAATACAAGGTAAAGGGTTTCATTTAGAGTAAAAAAAGTCCTCTTCGATTTTTCTCTCCAATGAACCCCTACGAAGATATGAGGGTAGGCAGTTGGGCCAATGAGAGTCCACTGATAGACGGCCCAACATCTATGAGAAAATCACAGATGTATTGGTGCGTTCCCACCTCAATCACCGAGAGAGAAACAGAATAATGCGGTTTCTCTCACTCTCACGGTAACTTGGAGGGGATCGGCGATCGTCTAATGTCGGATGAGCCGACAGGAACGACGAGCGCTTCCAGAGGGAAAAAAAGAAAACAACCCAAAAGAGAAAGAAAAAAGATGAGAGGAAAGACCTGCATTTTTTAAATAGAAAATCCGGTATTTTCACACGTATCTTCATTGTTTTTTAAACAAGGAAAGATAAACGATGAAAGATCGATGCTGCAGAGAGGGAGGGGAGAATTATCACTTGTAATACCCCGAGTGCTTGAAAATTAGCGGGTATTTCACCAAAGTTTTGTTGCTCAGTAACACGTGCGTGAAGTTTGGCAGTAACAAAATCCCGAGCGCTCGGGCGCGAGTGATTTTGTGACAAACTGAACGCACACGTTGCTGAGCGGGTAAACTTGGGGGAAATACCCAATTAATTTTCAAGCACGAGGGGTATTCGGGGGATTATTTTTTTTATTCCCATTTTGGCGAATAGGTGTATGGATTTGACATTTTCGTGGGATAAAGTGGGTTGGAATTTGTTTAAAAACTTTTGTTTGCTGCTTAACAACAGCCGTGGTATTACCGAAAATGATCGAAATAATAAACACCACGTGATGTCAAGTCCCTTGCTCCTAGTGGTCGAAATTGTGATTGAAAAAATAATCAAAAAGAATGGGAAAACTTTGAAAAAAAAATTTTATGCAAAAAAAATCCGGGATTTTTTTTTCTTCTTTCTCGTATCTTTCATTGACTATTCCCCCTTTCCAGCAACGATGAAAATTACTGTTGAAGAGAGGGGAACAGTCAAATTGAGGAAAAAAATTGAAATGAAATCATGGCTGAGAGGCCCGGCATTTTCTACTATTTTTCATTTTTTTTAACCTATTCCCTTGCCTTGACACGTTCCCCTCTCTCCAGCAATGATAGAAATCATTTCTGAAGAGAGGAAAACGGTCAAATTGAGGCAAAGAGTTATTAAAAAAATTATTGAATAGCAGAGTCCAGGACTCTTCCGCATTTGAAAAAAAATTTTAAACTGTTTCCTTGCCCTGACGCGTCCCCCTCTCTTCAGTAATAATTTTCATCGTTACTGAGGAGACGGGAATGCTTTGAGACAGGGGAATAGGTGAAAAAAAAATTGAAAAGATAGTAGGAAAGGCAGGGCCTCTCAACCATGATTTTTTTTTCAATTTTTTTCCTCAATCTGACTGTTCCCCTCTCTTTAACAATGATTTTCATCGTTGCTGGAGAGAGGGGAATGATCAGTGGAAAATACGAGCAAATGAAAAAAAAATCCCAGATTTTTTAGGCAGAAAAAATCCCAGATTTTTTAGGCAGAACATTTTTTTTTTAAAGCTTTTCCTTTTTTCTCGATAATTTTCCCCTTCCTCTCTCTTCAGCATCGATCGTTCATCGTTCATCGTTCATCGCTTCTCGTTTAGAAAACAAGAAGAATAAGTGTAAAAATTCTTGATTTTGCATTTTTGAAAATCCGGGTTTTGCCCTTATCTTTTTTTCACTTTTCGGCTCTTTTCTTTTTCCCCCTCCCGAAGTGCTGGTCCCTGTCGGCTCGTGCGACCTTAGACGATTGCCGATCCCCTCCAAGTCACCATGAGAGTGAAAGAGACGGTACCATTCTCTTCTCTTTCTTTCTCGGTGATTGAGGTGGGGACGCACCAATACATTTCTGATTTTTTCACAGATATTTGGCCCTCTATCGGTGGGCCCTCCTCGGCCCAGCTTCCTCCTTCATATCTTCGTAGGGGTTTATCTGAGAGGAAAGTCAAATTGGACTTTCCTACTCTAAAGGAACCCCTTTATCTTTTACCAGAAGTACCTGTCAAACGGTCTTCAGAAAAGTTTCGTCATCTTGCTTACTTTCCGAGATATTCTGACAAAAAACGAATTTTTAAAGAATAAAAAAAATAGATCAAATTTTAAATGAGCGAACTACATCATTCGATTTTAATGTAAGTTTTTGTTAATTCCATAGGCGTGTGATGAAAGAAACATCCAAAAGGAAAGAACCACAAGTTGCTAATACAGATATCCCGAACTCGAGGCGTTCGAGGGGAGAGGACATATCTGAGTTGGATGATATGACCGAAGTCATTATCAAAACAATTCAAGTAGGAGAAGATGAAGACGCTACTGATAACCACCAAACGGAACTTGATGTGGAAACGCATCACATATCTGGAGACTCTGGTTTTGGATTTGATATCTCAGAGGGGATGGTTCATGATATGAATCGCAGTGTATGCCTGGACCCACCAGAGGAGACATTCCAATGTCACAATGGATATTCCGAAGACAACACGAGTGAGAATATGGACACATCTTTAAAAGAATCTGTTGATATCACTTGTGCGGATTTATTAGGAGATGAATGCAGTGCTGAAAGCTCTGTTCCAAGTGAACAGCAACAGAATTGATTCGAATACTGGAACGATGCTTCTTCAGATGAAGCCGATGACATCCCTTGTTGGAATGATGCATTTCTAAATGGAGCTGATGATATTGACATTTGGAGCGATGCATGTTCAGACGAACCGGAAAATATCGTGTTTGGAGCGACGCATCTTCAGACGAACCGGGAAATATCGACGTTTGGAGCGATGCATCTTCAAATGCGTCTGGAATTGAAGCAAGAGAAAGGAGAGCAAAATTTAGGGATGAACCGCAGTCAACTATGAAGCAGAGGAAAAAGAAAAAATGTAAGAAAAAGAGGATAAATAAAAAAAGAAATCAAACGGAGCGTAAAAGATATAGCAAAAAAGAAGCAGAAGGAATTGAAAAACAATTCACTGATGAATATGTTTCTAACGTTGATCTCAAAGGGCGAGTGATTTTTGACCCTCGACATTTCTTTATCACACTCATGGGATATTTGAATTATCATTGGCTGCAATGTCCACTCAAACAACCATTCAAACATATGCGACTGATTGGTGTCAGTTCACAAGGAATGCGAGAAATGTACACTTGGACATGCACGGGCTGCAATTTCATATTCAAGGTGATAAGTGATGCGGCACATAGCAACACCGCCTTACATGACGCGATCGTCTTAGGTACCATGACAGCTGGCGCTGGCTACAACGTAATGCGAGAAATATTAGCTTCGATGAACGTGCTATGCATGTCAGACAAGACTTATCGTTCAACACGAAAACATCTAGCTAAGACTGTCGTTGATGTTACAAAAGCAAGTGTCCAAGAAGCAGTACGCGAAGAGATACGGTTAGCTAGAGAAGCTGGAGATGTAATTGATGACATTCCATTCATCACGGTTGTCGTAGACGGTGCTTGGAGTAAACGATCTTATAAAGGGGGGAGGTATGATGCGTTATCAGGAGTTGCGGTGATTATTGGTAAACGAACTGGCAGAGTCCTGTACGTTAAAACAAGAAACAAATATTGCAAACACTGTGAAGTGGCCAACAAGAACAGCTCAGAACCGGGACCATGTGGTCCTGAATGTACGAAGAATTTTTCTCGCAATGAAGCGTCAACTTCAATGGAAGCAGATATACTCCTAGAAGGTTTCAAAGAAAGTGTGAAAGAAAATGGCCTCATTTACAGGTATATTATAGGTGATGGTGACAGTAGTGTGTACAGTGCTATTTGTAATTTTCGGCCATACGCTCAATACGGCGTCCGTGTGAAAAAAATTGAGTGCACCAACCACTTATATCGACGATTCTCAAAGCATATACAAGAAATCTCAGAGTTCAGCATACCGAATGGCCTATTGCCACACGGGACTGTGTTGCGATTCCGCACGAGAGTGAAAGACAGTGGTGCAAAGATACGCAAACTAGTTGAAGCGTCGGTTGATGACTGGTTAGGAAAAGACCTCCCTGAAGACGCGGAAATTGTAGGGCTATCAGCTGATATCCCAAATATCATTCACCATCACTTTGGAGAGCATTCCCAGTGCCCTTCACGAGGGGCTGAATGTGACGACACGCAGCCTGATATCATGGCAGAACTTGACAAAGTAAGGTGGCGCATCCCTTTACTGGAAGCTGGAAAACGCTTGCAGACGAATGCGAAAAGTTTATTGCTGAGAATGACCACAAATGCGGCTGAAGGAGTTCACTCCATCGGTAATAAGGTATTGGGCGGCCGTAGAGTTAATCACAGTGCAAGCAACGATTACACCCTGCGACAATACTGCGCAGCAGTGCAATTTAATTCACACCATGCGCTTAGCGAATTGCATGAAGAATGTGGAGCCATTCCTCAGGCGGTTACAGCGATGGAAGAAAAAAAGGAGCAACAAGCAGTGCGCACTGCGCGTTCTAGGGCTGAACATCACAGAATCCGCCATCGAGGAGGACGCGGAGAGGACAACCATTATGGTACGAATGCTGATCAAGCGGATCTCACTGAGGAAGAATGCAGAACTAGGAAAGCTCTCATTCTTGAAGTTCTCAAAGAAAATCAGACGAATCGACTGGAAATTGAAAGAGATACAATACAACAGAGTGAGTCCTCTCTCTGGAATCGTTGTAGGGAAAATATGCTTACTGCTTCTAACTTCGGACCAGTTTGTAAGATGCAACCAAGAACTTCTTGCGTATCTATGGTGCGACGAATTTTATACTCAGGCGCTCTTCATACCGAACATATTAATTTTGGCAAAACTAATGAGGCTAAAGCATTGAAGGATTTAGCAGCCAAGATCCAGAAAGAAATCCGACCATGTGGGCTATACATCGATGAGGTGGAGCCATATTTAGGTGCTAGCCCAGATGGAGATATAGACGAAGATGGTTGCGTTGAGGTTAAATGCCTCTCTTCTGCAAGAGACTTGACCCCAGAAGAGGCAATAAAGAAAAAGCCACATAATGGAATATTCAAGAGCGATGGGCAAATGAATCCGAATCACAATTATTATTATCAAGTTCAAGGACAACTGCACATAACGCAGCGGCATTATTGTATTTTCGCAATTTGGACTCCTCTTGGAATTAAAAGCACTCGAGTAGAAAGAGATGATGATTTCTGGGCTACGAAAATGGAACCAAAGCTGAAACGCTTCTATCTACAATGTATCTTACGAGAACTTGTTGATAAAAAAATTTATCGTAAGAAATTGAGTGATTTTCAAGAGCCAGATTACATACAAGAAGCGCGCCAGAGGTATGAAAAAAATATCAAAATCAAACAGAAATCCGATGAAGAACATGGAAAGAGATGTGAACCGAGCTCAGGAAACGAAGCAGAGCCGGAAGGAGGAGCAATGGACTCTGAATCTCCCGGTAAAAATGGAGGGGATGCACAGAGGCCCTACGAGAACGAAGAGGTAGAACCAGCATTTCACGTGATCAACGATGGCGCACACATTCATACGCAAGAAGAGTTTGATGCGGTAGTAGAACTGGAAATATCAACTATTGAAAAGAATGACGCTCTACGTTCTATCATTGATGCTGATCGTAAACTTGACAGTGATGCGATCAACTACTTCTTGAAAGTATTGAAGGGCTGTACACCGGACATTGAAGTATTTTGGACAAGTTACTTCCCATACCCCCAGTATACTCAACCATCTCAGACAAGACGTGATCTGCACATAATAGGAGGTAATAGAGAACAACACTGGATGTGCTTGTACTTCGATGACGGTAAACTCACCTTGTATGATAGTCTGAATCAGGAAGGACTAGGAATTGAGGAATCTACTTATATAAAAAAGCGTTACCCTCATTATGCTCATTCATTAAAGAAGATTCCCATAACACAACAGCCAGATCTCGTAAGTTGTGGGATTTACGCGCTTGCAGTTGCAACAAGTTTGGCACGTAAGCAAGATCCAGCAGTGCTCAAGTACTCAGTGATTGCTCAAGATATGCGAGAATGTGCACGTTGAATCATAGAACAGCAGCAATTAACTGATTTTCCTAATAACTCAATGTTACATGGAATGAGTTCTCTAGTGCTCTAACATGAAAACTTTTTTGAACACTCGTTTTTCAACAGGAAAAGCTGGACTTTTTTAACTGAAAAGAAGCTGTGATTTTTTCGAGATGAAATAGGAGAACTAGTCGAGATATTAGGTAAATGATGAGAATCGTCCATTCCATCCGAGAATGGTCCAGAATTTTTTGTTTAGTTATCAAGTTATTCATTCATTCATGGATCTATTTATTCATTCACTTACTAATCCATGAAATTTATTTATTCGGTCATCTAGACCTGTGCTTTTTTAGTCGAACGTAATCTAGTCAATTATAAAACTTTTTATATTCTAGGCGCCTCACTCAATCATTCATTCATTCATTTACTTCTTCATTAGGATAGAGCTTCCTTATTTCCGTTATAAATACTTTCGTCAAACATAAAACAAAACTTTCCATATGCCAATGAACTGACACTTTTCGGAGTTTGAAATCTTGAGGACATTCGTCCGAACGTTAGAAGAAAGTGAAACCTAATTTATCATAATTGCAGCTATTCGTATCACCACATTTCCTTCATAATAGCACTGGGTATTGACAAAATTAACTTCAGAAAGAATTGAGGATATCCAAGTAGCAAATTCAAATGATTCATTTTTCTTTTTTTATTTTCTGAAATTATCATAAATATTCTGATTATTCCAATTTTTTAAGATTTGAAAGAAATTGAAACGATATCTACGATAATATATTGTCATTAAATAATATTATCATCATCCACTATTGTTCCAAATTTGACTCATGTTCGGTCTGCGATCATGAATTGTTGCAGTTAGACTGAAGCTGAATTTCGCTTGTGAAGTTTTAACGTTAATGTTATTTTTGATGAAAATTATTTTTGCTTGATTTGTCCGGTAACATGGTAGTAAATTTTATAAAAATCATTTGAAGAAGAAAAGGCTGCGTGATATATCGGGTGGCAGAAGCGAAACTCCGTGCTTATCACCCAAGGATTAGTGTGAAATCACTCTGTTTTGCTTGGATTTTGAGATATTCAAAAAAAAATTGATGATAAACTAAAATCGATCTGCCTAAAAACTTTATATTCTTTTCTTCGAAACTATGTGATTTTCCACCACGTGCTGATCAATTTCATATCACCAATTGGGAATTCATATCACTTTGAAAGTTATACTAACTAATATTTTCATTATTCCATAGGTGAGGAAGTGAACCTCCCCAGTGGAGATATATCTCAGCAGAATTTTCATAATTCCTACACTACAAATGGTTTACATTCGAACATAATCTAGCAAATAGAAGTGATTAATTCTAGAATTACTCGGTAGAATCTCACGTAGACCATCATGTTTGATTGTTTTTTTTCTCCATAACTCCAAATTAATTTATACTCAGCAATTGTCTATTGTTACTTCTCTGAAGGTTATTTTGAATTAATCCTAATTTTCTATTATCAAATGAAATAATTCTTCTCATTGGATGAACGATTCTGGAATAAATAAATTAATGAAATTTTAAAAGTTTCAATATCTTTTCCTTTTACCTCCTCTCATTCCAAACCACCATTCTCCAATTTAGCTTTGGACGTGCTGAGATACTTTCGAAATAATCTATATTTCATGAATGAAGTTTCTAAAGAAGATAAAGTGAAATAATTATTGTTATTTCTTTTGGGTATATCTTTGAAGTGAGTACATTTAGAAAACAATTCTAAGGTAACAATGCTTTTTCGTCAGAAAATCGAAGGACTACGACAAATTTTTATTGACAAATTGTTATCGCTCCAATACTTTTGAAGATATTGACGAATTGTTAAGAATCAAAAAAGATAGTCCAGTGAAGACGTCTTATGTGATAAATCTATGTCAATTTTCCATCAATTCCTTCAAGAAAATTAAAACGGAATGAGCTGATGTCATTATCACGCAACTCCTCATGATATCCCTCAAAAAAACCTCAAGATGAAAAAACTCATTTTATAACACTTTCAATGAATGTTGAAGGGTATTGAAATGAAGCGTCTTGGGATTCATGATTCCATTCTTCATGGAGGCACTACCCTGGGACTCATTCTTCTGCTTTGCCGTGCTACGCTTACGCACAGCTGGCCTGTGCGTAAGTTATCTTTGTGCCCTGATACTGAATGTCTCCGTTGACAGGTTGATGCTGAGGGCAACCGTCAGGGGCGCTTCGGGCCCGCAGTGCGTCCGTTGCCGCGCTTTGGGTCCGCAATGCGTCAGTTGCCCTGCGTCTTTTGACTAGTTGTAGACGTGATACAGTGATATTCGTGATAGCAATTGAAAAAGTGATTGACTAATATGGCACGTAATCTTCAATTTCCCAAAAAAGTGACAGTGCAATTATCCGCCAGTAATAAGAGTCAAACGCCGAAGAGAACTCAATTTCGAAAATCGACCGTCGAGTCAACTCAAGGTAAGACAGATAGAATGAGAACAATGGCGGATTGCTTTGGTCACTTCATTATGAAAGGGGCTCTCATCATACTAGAATAGCTAAGAATGAGCCAATCATTAGGATGATGGAAAACAATGCAGCATAGTTCGAGAAGAACGCATTTTCGGTAATGATCGATAATTTATTTTGATTAATGCCCTCCTGATTCTGACAGTGAAGTGAACAAAGTCTCAAAACTGGGTTCAGTTCTTTCACTTTCAATTTCCAGGAAATTGATTCATAATTAAGTTTAAGTATATAAATTGCCTATAAAACTGTTGTAGAAAATCCATAAACTCAGTCCTATGTGGTAATAGATTGATCACCTGTCATTCATTTTTCATGACTTTTTTAAAATGAATTCTGGATATGGACGAACCTTTGTTCATAGCCAAAATTCTTGGAAAAAAGTCATGAAAAATGAATGAAAAATATGATTCGTATTCGTCTATGAGAAAGTTCTGAAAAGATGAAGGTCAAGCTATGGAAAATCAATGGCCACATCTACGGCGGAGTTCATGGATTTGCCATGGCGGTTCCATGGACAATTTCTAAATTCAATTGTGAATTTAATTTGTAAATTCAATTATGAATCGATTTCTTGAACATGACTTGAAGTTTTCTGAACGTTCTGATGATTCTCCTGATTTGTCAAGTCTATAGAAAATCTATAGTCACGTGTACGGCCTAGTCTACGATTTTTACCATAGCAATTTGATCGGAAATTCTCACACGCGTTACTATTAATTCAAGTATGATTGTTAAAAATTCAGGCGAATTTTTGGACGTCCACCGAAGTTACTTATCGTGTGGACGTGTTGATGTCGATGATCTTCAATTTAGTGGACTGTATTTAGATAGGCTCGTACTCTCTTCGCCTGGCTGCGGCAGGAAGGGAATACAAGGAGCTGGTTCAGGATTTATCTTGACAATTGCATGCGTGAAATAACGATACGCGACACACGTGATTTATAATAAATATATCACAGATTTTAATGATAAGTTGCAACGAATATATACAATATTTACACTGATTTGAATGATAATGTTCGATAGATAATTCACTGATAAATCTCACTAGCCGGTTGTAAATCGGTCTAGTTTAATGATAATTGTCCAAAAGATAAGAAAGTATTTTACGATCCCGATAGATAAGGTTCATGATAATGCACGGACCACGTTTGGCGTGGGTCAAGCGATGATTTTACTGATTACGCGAAAACACGTCTTTACTGTTTCGCGGCTTGAAGAGCAAGAAGGTCTCTGAATGAGACGATGGGCTTCATAGGTGACAATGACGCCCTGGGTGATGATTGGGCATCAATCGAACTAATTGATGACCCGCGGATCGGCTGATAACCCTGGCTCGGTCGATAACCTTGCCAGGATTTTTAACAATGATTGAAGCTGGTGAATTCTCAATAATTTACCAGACCTGTTATTTAATACGTTGTCGAGCACTCTTTTGATCTATTAAAAGTTAACAGGAGCATTGAGGAATATCTTGAACAATAATCTGGTAAATTATCAATCAATTTATCTCACTTCCTATCCGAAATGCCTCAAAATACTCTCCACCCAACTTGATTAGCTGAAGACTGCATCGAAAGATATTCTGGAAATTAGTTTAGTAATTTACTAAACTAGTGTCTACTATATCCTCTACTGGAGTTGGGGAGAGCGTATTAGTGAATATTTTTGACAAAAGATATCGTCATTGACCAAATTGATGTACAGAATATTTTCCAATGCACTCTCCAGCTAGAAAAGTTGAGAAAAGAGTCCGGGGGAATATTTTGAACAAAAGATAGGATGAATTGATTGGAGATTCACCAAACTGGTGTCCAGTATATTCTTCAATACTTCCTTCAGCTAAACAAGTGCAGAAGAGAGTATGAGGTGACGTTTTAGACAAAAGGTATGATAAAATCGTTGATAATTTTTATTGAGCTGATGTCTGAAATATCCTTCAGATCTATCTTCGGCTTGTCAAATTTAAAAAAATCTCGGGAGCATTTTGAACACAGTGTACGGTGAATTGGTTGAAGATCCGCCAAGAAGATGTCCAGAATAGCCGTCAATTGATTAGCCAAGCGAATCTTAAAGATTAGCAATGATGGGACGAAATTAATGAAAATTAGAAACTATCCTTTGATAATTCTCGAGAGACGTAATAGCGTTTCATATTATTTTCCCGTAAAGAAGCCACGAGTGAAGTCAATTCTCGAAATTGCCAATTAATTCATTTCCGTATATCCTAGGAATCATTTATTATTCTCATTGTATCCCAGGTTTATACGAATTTTTGATACCTTATGAATTTTTTTATGAGAAAGGCGTCTCCATATTTTCCTCTGCACCCAACATATAATGTAGCTAATTTTTTCGGATTATTTCATTTCATCACATTTGATGAATTTTCAGAGAATAGTTGGAAATTAACTCGGCAGTTTTTCTTTCAGCTCAAAATTGTGGCAAAAAGTCGGGGAAGGCATCAGAGAATAGTGCCCCTGAATTGGGAGGGCACTATCCTACACCGAAGAAAGAGAATACGAAGTGTGGTATGTAGTCATAGCTTAGATAATCATAAATTCGACAAAATGATACAGATCTATCAATTCATCAAATACGAATGCAAGCGAGACCAATCCATTTTCTGTCAGTTTTGTTCACATAAATTTCAGGTGTGTTGCAATTTGTGAATTTGTTGGATATCTCTCCTACTTTGTCCCCAATAAGAGTAAGTTATTTCTCAAGAAAGTAAGTTAGTTTCACATAGGAAAAGCTGTTGGAATCTTTCTGACTAGGTTTTTTTGGTAGCAAATAAATAGTAGATGGTCAGGATAATGATTGTACAGATACAAGTGTGAAGAGATACAATTGTCATATCCCTTCAAGATTATTTTTTTTTCTATTCCACAGTCCTCAAACCAAGGTGTCTCAGAATGGAAAGTCCTGCAAGGCCACAAAGTATCCGGAATTTAAAGTTGAAAAAAAGAGAAACAACTGCAGGACTAGGGATTACAGCGAGAGAAATGAAAAAGGAATGGTACCGTCAAAAACAGAAAGGAGCATGGAGGTTATCCAGAAGAGTCAATCAGCTAGAAAGAGTAAATATGTCGTTCTACGCTTCACAATAATTATCCATAAACGAAATACCAACAAGAGCTTAGTCTGATCGTGATTATAGGGATGGCGCATTTATATTAATCATCCTTTCCATTTTCAGAGAATCAAGAAGCAACCAAGAGATGGGCAACTCAACGTTACACACGTAGGACACGTGGCACCAGCAGTAGTATTGCCACCAGTCGTGCTAGTCCCAACCCATGCCTCACCATGGACTGTAGTACAGCAACCGATGCCAACGTCTTTTCTTCACATGGGAATAATCCCTCAGATGCAACATTATTTCACATCCTATATTAATTAAGAATTGAAGCTGCCCCAGGCTATAAGAGTGATATTATAATAAAATATCAATGTGAAGGAACACCGTATTTATACCATTATTTTGGAAACCGGTTTGCAAGTTTAGTAATAACTGAAATTGAGTTGTCTGCATGAAGAAATCTTTCAATGGAATTTCGTTATTCCATTGAATTGTAAAGAGTTATGTGAATTGAGTGAAAATAATGTAAATTGTACATGTGAAACTTAGAGTCGTTGAATTCTTCTAAAAATTCAACTGTTAGACTTTTTTGTGATTAATCGTAAGATGATTGACTCTAACATTCATTTTTCGTGGGTATTCTATTATTTTTCATACTCTACAGAGTACTGAATTGATTAAATACGTCCAGGAAAGAAGAATTTGCATGGGAAAATTACAGTCGTTGAATTATTTTGGTAATTCAAGTGTCATACGTTTATATGACTTATCTTCCGATAATTGACTGGAAAGATTATTCTTTTTAAATAGATTGCGTTATTTTATTGAACTGTAAAAGTTCGAAAATAATTAAATGAATCGAAGTAATATGAATTGTGCATGTAAAAAATAGAGTCGTGGGTTTTTTCTAACTGTCACACTTTTTTGTGACTAATCGTAAGATTATCGACTCTGAAATTCATTCTTCGTGGGTATTCTATTATTTTTTGTATTCTACACGCTACTGACTTGGTCAAATAAGTTCTGGGAAGAAAAGTTTGCTTGTAACAATTACAGTTGTTGAATTATTTAGGTAATTCAGCTGTCTTACTTTGTAATGACTTATCTTTGGATAATTGACTGTGAGTAATGTTTTTTTCTGAGAGATTCTGTTATTTTATTGAACTGTCAAGAGTTCGGAAATAATGAAATGAATCCAAATGATATGAATTGTGCACGTGAAAAAAGAGTCGTTGAATTCTTCTAAAAATTCCACTGTCACTCCCTTCTGTGACCAATCGCTAGATTATTGACTCAAATTCATTCTTCGTGGTTAGTGTATTATTTTTTGTACTATAAAAGGTACCAAATTGATTAAATACGTTCAGCAAAAAAAATTTGTATGAAAAAGTTACAGTCGTTGGATTATTTCGGTAATTCAACTGTTATACTTTTTCATGACTTATCGGAGGGTAATTGACTGTAAGGATTGTTTTTTAAAGAGATAGCATTATTTTATTGGACAGTAAAGAGTTCGAAAATGATAGAATAAATCCGAATGGTATAATTTGTGCATGCAAAGAATAGAGTCGTTGAATTTCTTCAAAAATTCAACTGTCACACTTTCCTGTGGCTGATCTTATGATTATTGACTCTGAAAATGGTTTGTTTTCCGGTTTTCCATATTTTTTAGATTGATTAGAAGACATTATATTTTTTTGAATGAATTGAGTGGTATTGCAAGTATTCACTGGAATAACTGCAATACCACGTCAGACCTACATTATCGGCCTCGAAATATCGATCCATCGCTTGTCATCGCTTCCGTTACCCCTTAATAGAAAATAGTCAAGAATTTTAAAAGTCACAATTTGAATCAATTCTGATTTCCCGCGCAAGCACCTTAATTCTCTACTTTTATATGGGCGACCGGCGTCCCATGAAAATCCGCCTTTATGATTTTCAGCGATAACATAAAATAAATAAAAAAATAAAATAAAATTAATCAATGAAATTTATACGACCACAATCGTCGTTAATGAATAAAAAATTAATAATAATAAAAAATAATATTTATCATAAAAAAAAAAAAAATATCACTGAAAATCCTTTAAAACGCCAATTTCCCAAATAAAAAAAAATAATAAATCACAACAATTTCTTTAATTTCCGACAATAATAATTTCCGAAAAAAATCATAAAAATAATCATCGAGAAACGAGAAAACTTTAATTAATTCGCGTTTATTCAAATTCGCGACACAATAAAAAAAAAACTAACACGCCATGAAAAATCCGAAAATGGCGGTTACCGGCGTCGAAAAACGACGCTAACAAATATATGTAAAATTATGCCGAGAATAATCACACGCTTACCGGAGTGTTGTTGATAACCTCAACGCCAAACTTTGCCTCCAATTTCCCCGGTATTCGTCCAAATGAATTCCTCAATGAATCCTCGGTAAATCTTAATTTTCCAATGCAACGTTAATTTGTGAATTGCAACGGTAATTTGTTAATTGCAACGGTAATTGCTTTAGAATTTTTCACAACGAAAACACGTCTGTATGTTCTGCCACCAAAACGGAAAGTGAGGGAAGACGCCAGCGTGCGTCGCAAATTAGACCACAGGTGGCTCTTCCCTTAATTAATCATCCAATGACGTTTAAGACTTTCCTTTATCGCCGGTATTGTTCTATTCTTAATCCGGTAATTAACTTTATGATAAATGGAAACGTCTTAAATTCAACGTCAAAAATTCCAAAGTAAATTTACATAATCATAACTCAATTAATAGTTATGACAATTAATTATTATTCAATTAATTGTAGTGTTCAGACGTCCTTGATTTTCGCCATTATCCGCCAATCAGAACTGAGAGTCCATCGGAAAACTCCTCCCATCGATTTCCGTTTTCTGCGTCGATAACTTCCTTCAGCAGCTCTCTATGATCCTGTCCGTCTACAGGTGCCTCCTCCCGACGTGAAGAAGAACTCCGGCAAGAGCGGAAATATTCAAGGCGGAAATAAATCAATTCAATTAGTTCAAAAAAAATAAAAATAATCGTTTCTCGTTTCCGGACCCTCCGTTCTGGTGGATAAAAAAAACTAAATTTCATCGCGATACCGGTCTTAAAAAAAACAATCTATTGTAACGCAAATATGGCGTTACAGTATATATAATATACATATTATATACATATATTATGTATGCATAGCGTTTCGCGGTCACCTCCGTTCGGACTCCTTAGAAGGCATATTGAGTGATGTGGAGGGAGAAAGACAAGAACAGAGAGAGGAAATGCTCAAAATCCGAAGACATAACGTCTACAGCTGGAAAAAGTCGCCTGCATTAATCCATGCTTACTACTCATTGGAAGTTTCATGGAAAATTGACTCGGATCCTAATTTCCACTTCCTGCATGAAAATTCGGACTTCTTAGAAGGCATATTGAGTGAATTGGAGGAAGAAAGACGAAAACAGAGAGAGGGAATGCTCAAAATTCTCGAACCCTGAGGAACTCCCCTGTTCAACGGACGAAAAGATGATCTCGTCCCAGAAGAACCTAGTGTGGCTTGTGAGCGGTTACCCAGATACGATGCAATCCATCTCAAAGCATCACCTGAGAAACCATAGTTTCGCAACTTCTCCAACAGTAACACATGACACACCGAGTCAAACGCCTTGCTGAAGTCAAACAAGAGAAGGATTGTCATCTGTCGCTTGTCGATGCCTGTGCGTATGTCGTCCGTCAGTTTCAGTAGTGCCGATTGTGTGCTGTTATGTGGTCTAAAACCAGTCTGCAAAGGGTCCAAGATAGAACGCTCAGCAGGGAATCCGAAAATCTGCAGAGAGGCCAGTCTTTCCAAAACCTTAGACAAAAAGCAAAGAAGTGCTATTGGCCTGAACTCACTCGGAGATGATGGATTTTTGACCTTGCCAAGCGCCACTATCAGTGATTTTTTCCAATGTAGAGGGAAAGTACAAGAAGTGAAAGACATATTGAAGATCTTCAACAGTATAGGTGATAGTGTCGGTAGTGCAGCAGCAATGATAGACCTGGGAATGTCATCGCTCCCCTTTGCTTCAGAGGTGAAATGGCTGATTGCATCCTTCACCTCATCAGCAGTTACGGCCCTGAAAACAAACCCACCGCCCACCTCGCCCTCACCCACCGACAGTGATGTTATGAAGTCATTCAGTGGTGGATCAGTAGCATCAAATGCGACCTCAGCAAAGTGCCTGTTCAGCATGTCACAGTCAAAGTCAGTCGGTGCATCATCAACTCTAGCCACCCCCAAATGACGAAGCTCTTTCCAGATCCGGGCAGGATCTGTGAGAGCACCCAGCTTATATTGAAAATACTGCTGCCGTGCACCCTCCACCACCGAGTGAGTCTTATCTCGCGACATCCGGTACTCAAAGAGAGACGCCTGCGATCTACATCTCCTGTAGATACGGTAAAGACGATCTCTCTCGGCGACCATAGACACTATTCGCTCAGTAAACCACGGTTTACGTCTAGGCACTCTCTTCACCACTTTCCACGGGACAGACTTGTTAATTGCTTCAACAAGCTTCGCATTGAGACAAACAGCCATCTCATCCACCGACGATTCATTGTCCAGCGTCAACCAGTCAGATCTCGACAGGTGCGCTTCCAACTCCACAAGATCCACCGCCTGAAAGTCCCTGTACCTCACGTCTGTCGATGCCATTGGGCTTGGAACACACACCTCAATTGCTGCCATAATGAGATCATGCCCATCAACAAAAGGCACGTCTGTTTGCGAATATGATAGCAATACATCCTCAGAGTCAATCAGGCACAAATCCAGCCAAGTATCAGATGTCTTTGTATGATGAGTGGCCCCATGCGGCACCAATCGAAGCCCGTTATCCGAGCAAAAGGAGCGCACAAAAGCCGCATCATCATTAGTGACAGACAACTGATCGGCATTAAAATCGCCTAAGATGACCTTTGAGCTGTATTCCTGCAAATACATCTCCATTGTAGGCACAAAGTCACTGCCTTGAACGAAAGGCGCGTGATTTGGCCTGTAGACCACGCCGACCAGTAGTGGAAAAACCCCTTGCCCGCAATCTCACACAACAGATACTCAGGCAAACCCGGCTTTCTAGTCCACACGTGGGAGGACGATGCCAAGACTTTCACAGTAAAGCACTTGTTGATGTACAACGCGACACCTCCTCCTCTAGTATTCCGATCACAGCGGAAAAGCGTGTACCCCTCAAGTGCGACCACATCATCCTCAATGAGGGGGCAAAGCTTCGTCTCAGACATGGCGATAACATGGAACGGAGGATGAGAGTCCAGAAAAAGTCGAACCCTTTCTATATGCGCCCTAACAGAATTGACATTCAGATGACAAACCCTCAGAACCGCCTCCCCCAACAGGGACACCGACGCACAAGCATCAGCTCCAAGACCCAGCGATGTTGATGTCAGGGAAGGAAAAGCAGAAGAAGCTGAAGGGATTAGCGTGGAAACCGAGTCAGACAGTAGGCTTTGAGAGAGAGTTGCGGATAAAGTCGAAGAAAAAGAAATTGAAGAAATAGAAGAAATAGAAGCTTGCGCAGTAGATTGAGGCTCCGAGATTAAGAGGAGCCCCTCAAGAAGTTTTTTAACTCATCCATTGACGTGATGCGAAATGGAGGACCATCTTTTCCTCTCTTTACAAAAATCTGCCCTTCGCGCACGAATGTGATAAAGCCCTTTTCCCTTGCTGCATCCTTCACCGCGCGTCGAAGTTCATGTAAATCCGGCGGAAGGAACTCATTTATATTGATGAGAGATGCCTGCAGAGGAGCCGTTGCGCCAGACGCCACCAATAGGTCTTTATCTAGCTCTGATGAGTGAAATTTACCACGACGCGCCTTGGCCGTTACTAGACCATGCGCAAGTGCACCCGACGACAGTGTCACCACCATGGAAGTAGGTCTAGTTTCCTCAACAGGCTCATTAGCCATCGCTGCTCCAGTAGAGGCGCCTGCCGTTGAAACATCAGCTCTCCTCTGTCTTGGGCGAATGCACCTCACACTGACCACGTTATTTTCCGCACAAACTGGGTAAGTTGTGCGGATCACGGCAATCGCAAGATTTCTCACATCCACTTCCCTAGGAATACGTAGCCCAGAAATTATCACGTCAGGCACCATCTTCGCCCTCTCCGCGTTAATTACCGCAATCGAACTTGCGAGCTCCCTCATTGAGCCCTCAACTAAGCCCACTCTATTCTCAACGACCTCCGGCATCTCACCAGGAGTACCAGCAGTCTCAACAGCCTCCCTCACAGCATCACGGAGGTCCACACGAAACTTCCTTTGGCTGGCCTCGACCACCTCCACACGTTCATCAAGAGCAGCAACATCAGCCACCACCCTATCAACACTTTGGACCACTCCTTCCACCTTCTGTACCAACTCAGGAATCTTGTCTAACGCTCCAAAACGTTGCGAGACCTCAGCCTGGAAAGTTGTCAAGCGAGCCTCCATGCTTTTTTCAAAAGCCTTCGACTGCTCAGTCATCGCCCCCATACGCCCCTCCATGCCCGCTTCAAACGCCATTGACCGCTCATTTATTGCAGACAATTGCTGAGTAATCGCATTGAGCGCCGGCATCACAGCTGCCAGATCCACTCCTAGTGGGAAAACCAGAGGCGTAGCTCCACCCATTACATCAAAATCAGCACCATTGACAATCTCAGACGTCGATCCACTACGCGTTCGCTTTACGACAGGAGAGTTCGCCACCTCTAGACACACACGACAGACCTTCACCGATTCAGTTCCCGTGAAGATCGTATGGAATCTCGTGCACGTGAAATGAGCATACTTCTGACACTGCGCACACTGCATTGTTCTGCCTGAGCCCTTTTGGCAGACTTTACAAATAGGATTCGGAATCGACTTCCCTTTATCCCCTTCCCCTCCCTCTTTATCCCCTTTATCCCCCATTTCAGGCTTTATATTTACCAGAAATTAATTTAAGAAACTATATGATATAATAACAAATAAAGAAAGAAAATATGTAACAAGAAATTGCACTAATGATATAATTATCAGCAACAAGAAATAAGAGAAAACGCTCTCAGAAAACTTAACCCAGCAACACTATTCTATTTTTGAATCGCCGGTCTTTTACGCGGTTTTTTCAAGTGACAGTACGTGATGGTAAACTGTCGACTGATGGTACTACAGAGCACCAATTCCTCCAGTTCACTTTGTAGTTGTAGATGGCGCCACGTCACAACGAATCACAGTTTTTGATGGAGACAGTTGCAGAGTAAGAGAGACAGCCAGATATCAATTGGAGGTTATGTACTCACCAACAATTTTGCGGGAAAGCCCAGAAAATACAGGAAAAGCAATCAACAGGCTGGATTTATTTCTCCAAAAGTTGATTGCAATAAGGCGCATGCAGAGAGCTGCAACAAAAACCGCCCGAGGGCACAAATGATGCAGAAAAGCAGTTGCAAAAATAGAGACAAGCAGGTGTCAAGCGTCTAGCTACTTACAGAGAGAGAGAGTTTTATGGAGAATCGACGATTCAGAAAGAGGGAATCAAGAAAGACGAAAACAGAGAGAGGGAATGCTCAAAATCCGAAGACATAACGTCCTACAGCTGGAAAAAGTCACCTGCAGTAATCCATGCTTACTACACATTGAAAGTTTTATGGAAAATCGACTCGGATCCTAATTTCCACTTCCTGCATAAAAGTTCGGACTCCTTAGGAGGCATATTGAGTGATTTAAAGGGGGAAAGATGAAAACAGAGAGAGGGAATGCTCCACATCCGAAGAAATAAGGTCCTACAGCTGGGAAAAGTCACCTGCAGTAATCCATGCTTACTACACATTGAATATTTTATGGAAAAGCGACCCGGATCATAATTTCCACTTCCTGCATGAAAGTTCGGACTCCATAGAAGGCATATCGAGTGAATTGGAGGGAGAAAGACAAGAACAGAGAGAGGGAATGCTCCAAATCCGATGGAATAAGGTCCTCCAGCTGGAAAAAGTCACCTGCAATAATCCATGCTTACTACACACTGAATGTTTTATGGAGAATCGACCCGGATCATAATTTCCACTTCCTGCATAAAAGTTCGGACTCCATAGAAGGCATATTGAGTGATTTGGAGGGAGAAAGACAAGAACAGAGAGAGAGGGAATGCTCTAAATCCGATGAAATAAGGTCTTCCAGCTGGAAAAAGTCACCTGCAGTAATCCATGCTAACTACACATTGAATATTTTATGGAAAATCGACCCGGATCATAATTTCCACTTCCTGCATAAAAGTTCGGACTCCATAGAAGGCATATTGAGTGAATTGGAGGAAGAAAGACGAAAACAGAGAGAGGGAATGCTCCAAATCCGATGAAATAAGGTCTTCCAGCTGCAAAAAGTCACCTACAGTGGTCCATGCTTACTACACATTGAAAGTTTTATGGAAAATCGACTCGGATCCTAATTTCCACATCCTGCATAAAAGTTCGGACTCCTTAGAAGGCATATTGAGTGATTTGAAGGGAGAAAGACAGGAACAGAGAGAGGGAATGCTCCAAATCCGATGAAAGAAGGTCCTACAGCTGGAAAAAGTCACCTACAGTGGTCACCTATAGTCACCTACAGTGGTCCATGCTTACTACATATTGAAAGTTTTATGGAAAATCGACTCGGATCCTAATTTCCACTTCCTGCATGAAAGTTTGGACTCCATAGAAGGCATATTGAGTGAATTGGAGGTAGAAAGACGAAAACAGAGAGAGGGAATGCTCCAAATCCGATGAAATAAGGTCTTCCAGCTGGAAAAAGTCACCTACAGTGGTCCATGCTTACTACACATTGAAAGTTTTATGGAAAATCGACTCGGATCCTAATTTCCACTTCCTGCATAAAAGTTCGGACTCCTTAGAAGGCATATTGAGTGATTTGAAGAGAGAAAGACAAGAACAGAGAGAGGGAATGCTCCAAATCCGATGAAAGAAGGTCCTACAGCTGGAAAAAGTCACTTGCAGTAATCCATGCTTACTAAACATTGAAAGTTTTATGGAAAATCGACTCGGATCCTAATTTCCACTTCCTGCATAGAAGTTCGGACTCCTTAGAAGGCATATTGAGTGATTTGAAGGGAGAAAGACAAGAACAGAGAGAGGGAATGCTCCAAATCCGATGAAAGAAGGTCCTACAGCTGGAAAAAGTCACCTGCAGTAATCCATGCTTACTAAACATTGAAAGTTTTATGGAAAATCGACTCGGATCCTAATTTCTACTGCCTGCATAAAAGTTCGGACTCCTTTGAAGGCATATTGAATGAATTGGAGGAAGAAAGACGAAAACAGAGAGAGGGAATGCTCCAAATCCGATGAAATAAGGTCTTCCAGCTGGAAAAAGTTACCTACAGTGGTCCATGCTTACTAAACATTGAAAGTTTTATGGAAAATCGACTCGGATCCTAATTTCCACTTCCTGCATAGAAGTTCGGACTCCTCAGAAGGCATATTGAGTGATTTGAAGGGAGAAAGACAAGAACAGAGAGAGGGAATGCTCCAAATCCGATGAAAGAAGGTCCTACAGCTGGAAAAAGTCACCTGCAGTAATCCATGCTTACTAAACATTGAAAGTTTTATGGAAAATCGACTCGGATCCTAATTTCTACTGCCTGCAGAAAAGTTCGGACTCCTTTGAAGGCATATTGAATGAATTGGAGGAAGAAAGACGAAAACAGAGAGAGGGAATGCTCCAAATCCGATGAAATAAGGTCTTCCAGCTGGAAAAAGTTACCTACAGTGGTCCATGCTTACTACACATTGAAAGTTTTATGGAAAAACGACTCGGATCCCAATTTCCACTTCCGGCATAAAAGTTCGGACTCCTTAGAAGGCATATTGAGTGATTTGAAGGGGGGAAAGATAAAAACAGAAAGAACAGTTTTTTCAAGGATTCCGCTAAATAATGGAGATATGCCCTTTTTGCTCTAATAATGTTTTGTAGAGAATTTTAAGAGCTACACAAAAGAATTTCCGCAAATTTGTTCTATCTTACTCGATTTCTGAGATATTCCTGAAAATAGGAAATCCTAAATAAGAAAAAGCATGGCCTGTTTCGTGTCACCGCAAAACGCTATTGTAATTCATTTGAATCAATTCTCTTTTGTCGACAGTTTTTTTAAAATGATTCTGCTAAATAATGGAAATACGCCCTTTTTGTCCTACGGATATCTTGAAATTAGATCATTTCGAGAATCTGTTGATTGTTAATGCTAATATCTAATGATATTTTATAGACATAAATTTTTGCAATTTTGTTTGGAGACAATTTTTTTGAAAAGATCTTGGTAAATACTAGAGATACGCCCTTTTTGCCCTGAAAATGTTTTGTAGAGAATCGAGAACTAGAAAAGAGGATTCTCACTCAGGTTCTGAGATATTCCTAAAAGGAAATTGTAATTTTTGTTAAAAAAACAATATTTCATCTTCAAATTCCAAAAAATCACTTCTGACATATCATTTTTGGAATTTCCTCAGCTTTCTGATGGAAACAGCAGCAAAAACCTATCACCGCCATTTCACTACTTTTCATGAAGAATACAACAAAATCTGTTGATTGTCAATAATTGCTAATATTCAATGAATTTTTATAGACACAAATTTATACAATTATATTTAAAAATAATTTTTTTGAAAGAATCTCAGTGAATAATAAAGATACGCCCTTTTCACTCTGAGAATAATTTGTAGAAAATTTTAAGAGCTACGAAAAAAGATTCATGCAAAATTGCTCTATCTCACTTAGTTTCTGAGATATTCCTGGAAATAGAATGGTTGTAATTTATATGAATTGATTTCATTTTGTCAACAATTTTTCGAAAGGATTCCACTGAATAATGGAGATACGCCCTTTTTGCCCTAAGAATCTTTTGTAGAAAATTTCAAAAACTATAAAGGAGGATTCTCACTCAGTTTCTGAGATATTCCTAAAAATAAGAAAATTGTAATTTTTGATCAAAAAAGAAAGATTTCGCCTTCAAATTCAAAAAAATATTTTCTGACATGTAATTTTTATGTGAAATTTCCTCAGCTTCTCATGGAATCATCCGCAAAAACCTATCTCCGCTATTTCACTGACTTTCAAAAATGATCCAAAAAAATCTATCGATTGTTAATAATGGCTAATGTATAATGAAATTTCATAGAGAAAATTTTGCTCAATTCTGTTTAAAAACCATTTTTTAAAAGAATCTCAGTAAATAATACATACGCCCTTTTTGCTCTAAGAATGTTTTATAGGGAAATTTGAGAGCTACAAGAAAGAATTCTTGTAAAATTGGTTT
Source organism: Aleiodes leptofemur (assembly GCA_963942555.1). NCBI lineage: Eukaryota > Metazoa > Arthropoda > Insecta > Hymenoptera > Braconidae > Aleiodes > Aleiodes leptofemur. Next base: position 6,439,111 of record OZ012618.1, on the reverse strand, counting down.
ATCCCATTTAGTTTCTGATAATATAGAAATTTGAAATATAATTTATTTGAATTAATTCCATTTTGTCCACAATTTTCTTAGAGGATTCCGCTAAATAATAGAGATACGCCCTTTCTGCCCTAAGGACGTTTTGTAGAGAATTTCGAAGATCTGTTGATTGTTAATGCTAACGTCTAATCGAATTTCATAGACAAAAATTTATGCAATTTTGTTAAGAAACAATTCTTGTTTTTAAATCTTGGTAAAGAATAATAGAGATATGCCCTTTCTACCCTGAAAATGTTTTGTAGAGAATTTTAAGAGTTACACGAAAGAATTCCAGCAAATTGCTCTATCTCACTTAGTCACTGAGATATTCCGAAAAATAGGATGATTGTAACTTATTTGAATTAATTCGAATTCGAATAGAGAATTCTTATATAATAAAAATTCTCTTTAATTAACAAAACCTGTTTTTTTATCAATATATTAAGGGTAAAAAGACAATTCATCGATTAAGTAGACTATTATTAGGCTGTATTCTTAAATTATACATACATGCTTCGGCTAGCGCCTCAAGCAAAGTTATACGCGCGCGTAGCGCGCGAAACAGCCTAGTTTAGGGTGAAGCCACAATGGACGCAAACGTAATGCAACATAAACTGTGTGCGCAGCGCACCTTAATGAATGTATGCAGTTGGTGCGTTCTTTTATGAGGTTATTTGGCTACTTTGAACTGCCCATGATGAATTCCAAATCATAAACAGGAGTTCAAAAGCTAGCACGAAAAACTGATTGAGATTCGAAGATCTGCACATCATCAAAAGTGATATCTGTCACATTATCCCCGCTTACGTGAACAGAAATGGACCCAAATGAATTGTTCATATTATCTTATGAATGTATGTCTTCAAATTGGGTTTCTATAGGTTCATACATTTTTCGTTTCTGGAAGAAAAAATCTTCTTAATGATTTGGAATTTATCATTGACAGTTTAAAGAAGTCCAATAACCTGAAAAAAGGACACCAATTGCGTACGTTTATTATGGTGCGTAAAGTGCGCTGCGCACGCAATTTATGTTGCATTATGTTTGCGTCCATTGTGGCTTCACCCTTAGAGAAAAAATTGAGGAACAGAATGAGCAAAACCCCATTATAGACCAGGATAATAAGGATTTCACCTCGGAATTCGAGCGAACAAGCTAGATTTTTGCATGGACCTTTGTTTTGACCTTTTAAGACTTGTCTCAAAAATCTAATATCACATCGTGCCGGCGTCTGGAGGTATCGAAGATCAAAGGTCACGAAAATCGTTTTTTTGTGAATATCTCGTTTCCATTGCACCCTATGAGATTTTTAGTTGTTAGAAAAGTTAAAGAACATAAAATTTTCTACAAATTTTATCTGAAGCAATTTTCGATATTATGAGCCGTTCTTGAGATAGAGTGTGAAGAGTGGGAGTGCTCCGCTCAATACGTGATAATCCACCCTGGACAGTGGAATACAAGTTATAATAATGATTTTTACGTTAATTGATTATAAAAAATATTATTATTATCAACAATATCCAATTATTCACTAATTAATTAATGATATTTGTAGGTAAGGTTAGTAAATGAGTCATTTGTTAAGAAAATATTAAGTATACCCGGGATAAAATTTTTGAGTCTTTTGAGAGTCTTTTACGGTCTTCAAAGACTCCCAGAAAGACTTTTCAGTCTCTGGAGTGTTTCGCAAATCCCGCAACTGTCTCTACAGTGTCTCTCTGTGTCTCTCCCGTAAGGACTTTAATCTTTGCTGGTCTCTCCTGTAAGGACTTCTATCTTTGCTGGGCTCTCAGTAGATTTATAAAGATTTACAAAGACATAAGTCCTCATGAGAGAGACCGAGAAATGAATCATTTTTTCATTTCAAGTTAATAATTTTTAAGTTCTCAATTTTTATGATTTTTGGAAAGCGTGGGATTATTATTTTTTTCATATTTGCCTTTGATTAAAATTCTCAATATTAGCGGAAAGTGGAGTATAACGGACATAGGGGTGAAATGGATATATTTGAGTTTTGATGTTTATATTATAAATTTTGTTTGAAATCAATCAAAATATTGGACATTCAGAGAAAAAACACACATAATTGATTATTCTTTTTCAATCAAATTGACAGGCTCTATAATGTAAATACTTTCATTGTGAAACTCTCCAAAAGAAAGCACACGGAAAGTACATTACTTATATCTATTGCAACCATATTTTCTGCCATTCCCTCTGAAGAAAAATTAAGGCAATATCGTTCTATCTCACTTAGATTCTGAGATATTATAAAAAAAACTGGTGACGAAACTAAATCAATTTTCCCGAAAACTACATATTCTTTCAATGAAATATTGATTAATGTATTTTTTAATAAAAAAATTATGTATAAAAATGAATATTTTTTCGGAAAATAGAAAAACCGATGGCTCTCGAAGAAAGACTGGAGAAGTCCTTATTTGAGAGACTGTGAGTCTCTCAAATAAGGACTCAGGTTCGTCGAGCAGGGACTGAGAGTCCCTGTAGGAGAGACACGTGTCCCGTACGGGAGGTCAGCAAGCCATGGCGCGAATAGGGACTCAGATACCGGGACAGGAGTCTTTCGACCACTGAAGGACATGATTTTTTTCATCCCGGGTACTTCCAGTAATTTTCAAAAATGAGTACAGCAAACTTGGAATTCAATTAATTAATGGAAGAGCATTTTTTTACAGTGATTCCCATTAATCAAGGTTCATCTTCTTCTTCTTCATCGATATCACACATTTCAACGATGAAATCTCCAATTTATTTTTGATTGAAAATATAATTATGATAGACAAAGAAAGCATGAAAAGACGTGAAAACCATTTCGTTCAATTATTTTACAATGAATATAAATAAATTGAATTCTATTAAATATAAATGTCTTAGTAATATAATTTACAAATATCATTAATCAATTAGTGAATAATTGAATATTTTTGATAATCATGTCATTATTTATTATTAATTAACGTAAAAACCGTTATTATTACTTACATTCGACTGTCCAGGGTGAATTATCAAGTACAGGGCGGAGCACTCCCCACTCTTCACACTCTATCTCAAGAACGGCTCATGATATCGAAAATTACTTCGAATGAAATTTGTAGAAAATTTTATGTTCTTTGACTTTTCTAATAACTAAAAATGTCATAGAGTGCAAAGGAAACGAGATATTCACAAAAAACCGATTTTTGTGACCTTTGACCTTCGATATCTCCAGACGCCGGCACGATATGATATTAGATTTTTGAGACAAGTCTTAGAAGGTCAAAACAAAGGTCCATGCAAAAATCCAGCTTGTTCGCTCGAATTCCGAGGTTGACCCCTATCTATCAATTAATAATCGAGTCGATTGTTGTTTGATTCCTGTGGCTAGATGCCTTGAATCGACTACTGATCAATCGCTAATATTTTTCGAGTGCGTGTCGATTGTCGGTGATGAAGTGGCTTATCGACCAGTAATCGACTGAGTGCTAAGTCGATTGCTGGTTGATGATATCGATAAAAGCATCAGATCAATTCGTGATCAACCACTGGAAATTTTTCAGTGCAGATCGATTGCGTTATCGATCAATTAATAATTGAGTCGATTGTGGTTTGATTTCTGTGGCTAGATGCCTTGAATCGATTACTGATCGATCGCTAATATTTTTCGAGTGCGTGTCGATTGTAGGTGAAAAAGTGGCTTATCAACCAGCAATCGACTTAACATACAGTCGATTGCTGGTCGACAAGTCACTTCATCACCTGCAATCGACACGCACTCGAAAAATATTAGCGATCGATCAGTAGTCGATTGAAGGCGACTAGCCATAGGAATCAAACAACAATCGACTCGATTATCGATTGATCGATATCGCAATCGACCTGCACTGAAGAATTTCCCGTGGCTGATCACGAATTGATCTGATGCTTTCATCGAAATCATCAACCAGCAATCGACTTAACACTCAGTCGATTGCTGGTCCATAAGCCACTTCATTGCCTATAATCGACACGCACTCGAGAAATTTTATTATTCGATCAGTCGTCGATTGAAGGCCCTTGAGTGTATGAATCGACCAACAGTCGACTCTATACATAGTCAGCCGCGGGTCGATGAAGCCATTTATCATCCATGATCGAAAAGTGCTCGAAAAATGTTCAAGGTCGATCGTTGGTCGAGTCAAGGTTTCCCCTCGGAATCAACCAACACTCGACCCAATGTTCAGTTGATCGCTGGTCATCTCGTCATCCATATTACCATCAACTCCTTCTCAACTAGCGATTAGGTAGGCACACAAGTCGACCCCCCAATCGAAGAGCGATCGAATAATAATCGATCGATCCGCCAGGGGAGACTCTAATTAGTGAGCGAAAAATAAAAATAATCTATACACGGTCGGTAAAATCAGAGCTCTGTAACTTTTTCTTTGGTCTCGCACGTCATTGTTAAACTTTTCAGTAAAAAATTAATATCTCGCAAACTACAAGTCGTACAAGCACGGGGTTTTGTTTATTGTATTCGTTCATTTATCCCCTAAATTTTATTCGCAGCATGTCTCAATAAATTTTCAATAGTTCTCGAGATATTTCCATCCAAAGCCAAGCGCGTTTGCTGTTTACTGCGTGCGTTTGTGTGACGCATACTTCTACGTAGTGTCGGTGAGGCACTAACACAGTTACAATATCCCTAAGAAATTTCGATTTGGAGAAGAATCCTGGCCAACGTTTTTAATTAATAATGAAATATCGTTTTTCAATTTTTTTTCTACATAAATTCGAAGATGATGGTAAAAGAAATATATTACCGAAAAATCATCTCACGACATAGAATTTCGACTGTAGAAAAAAATTATTGAATTTTTTTCGAATCCTATTTAGGCGTATATAAGTGCGGTAGCCTTTGCCTGACAGAGTGTTGGGCTCGTACTTGTCGAGAGATGCTACCGCATCTCCTGATTTGTTCTAGAAAATGCGAAAAATTGTCGGATGTGTGCTAATTTCATTATCATGAATTGGATTATATTCCAGAAGTTGTGTTGAATGAATTTACATTTTGAAAGTGTGCGAGCACTGACTACTTGCGAATCGTTCCAACAAAGAAGCTCCACTTTGAGGCTTCAAGATTTAAATTTTCGATTACCATGGGAACGTGTGAACCCTATCAATTGTTCGTTTTACTTCCTCCAGTGAAAGGGGATTCCCATAATTAGTCAAATTCAGCAAACAACCGCGAAAACTCCGTTCAATTACAAGAATTGCGCATGCGCAGGCTCCCTCACAATTTTAACCAATTATATCATGGTTTCAAAAAACTATCTAATGAAATGCGATGAAGATGCGTCATCTTTGCAACGGTTTTAGGGCTCAAGCACAATGATAAAACCGTTCGGTTAAAACCTACAAATGACGTCATCGGTAGGAACATGAGACCGGACTGAACAGGGACTGTGGACTTGAACTGCGTCAATGGCGACTATTTACCGTGGAATACAAGTGAAACATTGTGTGCAAAATAAAGCTAAATACTGCGAAGTGATTGGAAATCATGGAAAATTGAAAATTGTGAAAAATTGTTTGTATGCGTAAGGAATTGTTTCCTAATTCAAATTTCAATAGCTGAAAGCAGAGGGCGCGAGCATCGATTTCATTTCCATTTCGTTTCTACATATGACGTCATTTGTAGGTTTTAACCGAACCGTTTTATCATTGTGCTTGAGCCCTTATTGTCGTACTAACGAGAGAGTCGACACCCGAAGCGTGCCGAAGTCGAAATTTACATGGTGGGGCATGGGAGCCGAAGGAAGCCGATGTCGACTCTCTCACTAGTACGACAATACACAACGAAGCTCCAAGATAAAGGGGAATAACCTTTTTTTCATGGGTTCGACAGCGTTCATTCCTGTTCGAACAATAATCATATTTTTTGTATATTGTCAATCAAATCAGTGAAATTATTTTCCGTGAATTTTCCTAGTATTTCGCCCATTTTCAAAGAGTCATGGATTCAGAAATAAACAAGGATAAATCCGAAATTGAAAACTCCAAGTTATGCAACAACGGCGAAGATCTTGTAAAACTGATCCTGGATGATTTCGGTGAATCCTTCCGCGTAATGAATGAGTGTCCATATGGAAGGAAATCTCCAGGAGAATCCGAGAAGTTTAGACATTCTGCTAATCTTCTATTCAACTCAATGTCCCTGGCTCTTGAAGGAGTCTTGGAATTGTATTCCATGAGTATCCTCTTCGCACCACCAGGAAGCGAGCAATTATCCCTGGGATTCGCCAATCGTAGCGCAGTCCTCTTGAGAGGAAAGTATTACGAAGAGTGTTTGGAGGACATCAGCAGAGCCCTGGAGACTGGATATCCAGACAGTCTCAAGCCAAAACTCCTCATTCGCCGAGTCAAGTGCAATTATGCACTGACTGGAAATGTGGATTTTGCGATAGATGAGGGAATGATTGAGGCACGAGTATTGGTTGAAAAATTACCTGCCACCAACAAAATGAGGAAGATGGTTGAAGACACTTTGAATAATCCTGAAAGAATAACTTCAGTTGGAAGACAAGCAAAAAAGATCCGCCCGAAGTATCAACCGGAGATGAAGGGGAAAAATCCACATTTGCCTGGTGCTTCGGATGCCATTGCCCTCAAGTACTCTAAAGAATATGGAAGACACTTGGTTGCGACCCGGGACATCAGCGCTGGCGAAATATTACTTATTGAGAGGCCGTATGCAGCAATCGTTGCAGTTGAATGGATCTACTGCATTTGTAGCCATTGCGCTAGGAGGTCATGGAACGGAATTCCTTGTGACAATTGCGTTTATGTGATGTTCTGCTCTACTGAGTGCAAGCGAGCTGCTTGGGAAGAGTATCACGAGGTTGAATGCGAGATTCTTGAATTTGCGAAAAGAAGTAGAATCTCGGATAATGGGTTCATGGGCTTGAGAATGACCGTGAAGGCTATCAAAGAAGCTGGAAGCGTGGAAGCTCTGAGGAAGCGACTGAAGGAATTGGATGCCATAAAAGGTTCGATTTCCCTTAATTTTGTAGCGAACGGGATGAGCCGATTTTTTGTTCATTCGTTTTTGGAAAATATCTCAGAAACTAAGGGAGATGAATTGATTTTGCCTTTAACCTTTTTTGTAGTGGATTTCCAGCGTTACAAAAAAGCACGAGGGGCAAAATTACCGTATCTCGCTTAATTTTCAAAATATGTTCAGAAAACGAATCACAAAAGAATACTCTTCATGTTCCACGCTTTCGTCACCGACCTATCCTTCCGCAATAGTCATACTCATGCTTTTTCCTTTTTTCGTTAAATAGCATCGGACGTCGAGATTCCAATCAATCCAAACTCCTACGAGACATTTTACATCATGTCTGGCAGTCCTGAATGTAAAAAACTGGAGAAATTTTCAGGCAGCCTCACGTATACTCTCGCAATGAGAACAAATCTTCTTGGGAGAAAGATAATAGGCAGTTTACATGAAGTTGAAGACTCAGAGCAGCTCCTATTTGTGGCTGATTTGATGTCGGAAAATATGAGAATCGCTAAAAATCGGATGTTTGGGGTGATTTTTTTTGTTTTTTCCTTCAATTTGGCCGTGAAGAGGTAAAACAGAATAAATTGCATTTTTTGCTGATCTTTTTCTGAGAATATCTCAGGAACTGAGGGAGATGACGCGGTTTCACCTAGATCGTTCTTGTTGAAACTTGCAAGAGCTACTAAGAAGCCCCGAGACAAAATTACCCCATCTCCCTTACTTTCCGAGATATTCTTCAAAGAGAACGAATTACAAGAAAAATAGATTTATACTGTTTCATCTCTTCGATAATTTCATATTTTAAAATACATTCAACTGGTTGCAGTTGAGGGTGGAAGATAAGTCACATCCGAAAGAGCTTCAAGTTGACATGCTGATGCCAGTATCTAGTTTTTTCAATAGCAGGTGTTACGATACTACAGAACAATTACAGTTCGATAAGGACATAATGGTTGTAACCTATTTTCCATACGATAAAGGTGAACAAGTAAGTAATTTTTGTCACAATGCTGCAATAAAGTCGAATTTTCCAGGAAATCTTCTTTGATGAATATCTCAGAAATTAAGCGAGATAGTGCTATTTTCACAGAGGCCTTTTCGTAGCCCTCAAATTCTACTACCAAAGATGAATAAGATAAAATTACGCTATCTCGCCAAGTTTTCGACATATTCCCGAAAAATTACCAACAGAAAAAATAGACTTATGCTATTAACCATCTGTGCTATTAAATTCATTGTTTTCAGATATTTACGAGATATTATGGTGATTACAAAATCCTTTCGAGGGATCAGAGGCGGTCAGTCTTGAATTATGGCTGGCAGTTCGACTGTAACTGTTTAGCCTGCAAGCATAATTGGTCAGCATCCACCCCTACTCACTGGACTGTAAGATGGAATAATTTATATCCGCAAACAAATTCTCCAGTATTTCTTCAAATATACAAATGATGTTTTTGGTATTTCCATAGGATCAGGACTTGCCTCCGAGGATAGTGGAGGAGCTGCATGATGGACTGAAGAAATTCCGATCCCCGAATGAAGAGGCCATGGATCCCATGGAAATGATCTCACTGAAAGAAGAATTTTGTCGTGCGATAGATTTCATCTATCCACGGGTGAAGAAACCATGCATCGACATAGAGCACTTTGTGAAGTCAATAGGAAGGATCGACTTGGAACTTGGTCTTATCTTGAATCGTCGATTCGTCAACAAGTGTTAATGTGATTATGACAGTAAATATCATCGCAGTGGTTATAGCATAAATAATTCTTGAATGTTTACTCCAATCCTAAAGAGTGGGATTCCGTTACTATGAAAACATTTGACATTCTTCTAATATTTTAAATTAATAATCACCCTTTTTCAATGTATCGCTGTGGATGAAGACGTCGATGAAAGTAGCAATTATTTTTTCAAAAAATAAGAATATCACTATAACTTTGATTATTCATAAAATCACTGAAAATATCTCGTTATAAATAACTGCAACAACTTGTTCTATGATATTAAGAAGCATTACCTGACAGCCATTATGATTTAATTATGAATAATTCTCAATAAAAGAAGAATTTCGTTTTTCTTCACAAATCTTTTAATTTTTCTCGTGAATTCCTGCAAGTTTCCAACACTTAATGGAAATAGAAATTGATAGGATAAATGTACAAAAGACAAATATAGTTATAAGTTATGTAGAGAAACCTTGAGAACAGAATCGGAACAAACGTAACTATTTCATCCGAATTCTTTTATTATCACTTGTTGCTTTGTTGCAGTTTCACTCAAATGAATGAGGCCAATTCTCAAAGAATCAATTAATTAATCGTACTAATTATCATTAAAATTACACATCATAATGTGTGATTGAGCGAATACGTGTCCGCTTTTCTTGCTGCTCAGCATCGAAGAATATCTCAACAAGTAAGCGAGATAACGCAATCTTGTCCACAGACTTGTTCCAATTCTTGTTCTCATTTCTAAGTGACGATGAAGCTGCATAAAATTTGGATATTCAGATAATGTCAAGAGTGTTTTTTTCATTGTTAATGTCAACTGAAAAACTTATTAGTTGTACCAGTCAATAGTTTATTATCCTTCGATTATAATCCTTTCTCTTCTATTCTTGGAAAAAAAAAATCATAGAAGTCGTAACGAGTTTCAACTCAATGTTTCAAGTACTCAAGAATACATTATCCTAATAATTTAGAATAAGTGGATAATAGTATTGCTTTCCGACTGATATAGCTTTTTCTGCTAATACTTTAGCATTACGCTTCCGAATAGAAGTGATACAAATTTTTTGAAAACATCATCAAAATATCAAATTTTGAAAAATTGATTTAAACGCCAATAACTCGAGAACTCATCATGCAAATAAGCTCAAAATTGACAGGCATCTAACTGATACAACTCTCGAGATAATATATGAGTATAAGTAACATCAGTTGACTAGTTTCCAGAAATTCAATTAAAAACTGATGTTCAAAAAATGGACATATCTCAAAAAGTACCGATTGGAGTCTCTTCAGATAAAGCTTAGAAAATAGAGTTCGTCGAGAGAAAGTTTTCCACAGAATATGAAATTTTCCTATAAAACCGTTTTGCTGTAATTGAGTTTTTTATGCACATACAGACATATATACACCTACACGCATACACACAGACATGCACTAATGATATCATTTTCTCTCTATTTACATTATTTTAAGTATCTTTTACTAAAGAAATTGCAATCGAAAATTCTGATGATTACGTAGCTTCTATTCGGAAGCAAAAAGGAAAAAACGTATTCTGAAAAAAGTTATGATATATGAATTGCGTTGGGGTGAATTTTCAGAATATTAATCATTGATTTCGGTACATTTGAATTCTTCAGATGAAACACTTACTTTTGCGAATATCTTAGGAATGATTGAGATTAGGATAATTTATCAAGAGATTTCTTTTAGTAGAAACTTCTCAAATTACAAAAAGATGTCTTGATCAATTTTTAAACCCAATATATCTCGAGATATTTCCAAAACAATATACGTTTGTCTAATTCGATAGATTCCCATGTAATGAAATCATATTTAGAAGCGATGAGGTAACAACAGATGGAGTTCATTTATTTTGTTGATAATTTTTCACGAGAATCTTGGAAACTAAGCGAGATAGAGCGATTTCACCCCCATCTTTTTTTGTAACTCTCGGAATTCTCCCCAAAAAGAAATCAGAAGAGCTCTATCTCGCTCAATTTCCTCTCAGAAAAACAGCAATAAGAATCGATCCTTTACCTCTTCACTACTGATATATCCGTATATTCACCTCTTCAATATTGATATATCAATATTTGAAAAATATCCCAGAAATTATTGCCTTTCTGAAATTCATCAGCAGAATCTTAATTAGTCCTCCCAACTCTGTTCCTCAAATTTTCCTATTTATCTCTCCATCGCTCCACTAACTGCAAAAAATTTGAAAAAATTACAACAGATCCTTGAGATGAGTGTCAGGGGGACTGTAAATTGACTGAGAAACTGAAAATGCAAGTTTGTGAGTGTATCGAACGGGTTTAGGCACGGGAATCGGGTTATTGCCGTTATAATAAGTCTACCGTGGGGGACCCAGTTACCGGACAGGTCCCAGTTTCCGGACGCAGCAGCAAAACATACTAATAATTAATATTCAAATGAGAAAACCAGATTTTCAATATTTGCAAAATTTCGACATAAAAATCAACTAAATTGTTGAATCCATTTAATTAATTTATTTTTTCATTTTATTACTTTAATTCTAACTGTCCGGAAACTGGTACCATTTCCTTAAACGTCCGATAACTGGTACATCCACGGTAATTCAACTTATGAGTGAGAATTTGGAGTTTCTCAGTTTATAAACACAGAGAATCAGAAGCGATATTCTAATCAGTTGGTGTGACAGTGTCATCTTTCGTGTGGTGCGAGACGATGTACAAATCATTTTTCCGTGGGTGAGCGATGACGTCGTCAAAGATTGTCCCCAGCGGTGAATTGTTATTGCTGTGAAAGAATCTCGTGTGGGAGTAGGCAGGATAAGAATGTAGAAGAGATTAATTGGTAATACTCTTCCATGAACACGCAAATTGAAATGATACTGAAAATAACAGATATCTGATAATTTGTAGATTTTCTTTTCCTTGACCAATGAATAATTTTTAAAAACGTGAAAAATATGCACATGCAGAAAGTTCAAAAAACTACGAGTGCATATTTTTTGAATACAGTAGAGCGTCGATTATCCGAATCAATTGGGACCCCCTTTCGGATAATCAAAATTTCAGATAACCGAACACTCATATTTCGTGGGAAAAAAAATTGATTCTGTCGAAATTTCAAAATTTATATATTTAAGAATACAAAGAACATTAACAATACGAGAACATTTTTGGGTGAATTGCCATAATAACCATTGTATTATTGAGTGATATGGAACGAAGTTAAGTATGTATTTTAAAATCGCCAAAAACGAATGCAGCTCATTCAGGGCGTAATCGTTCGAATGAACAAAATTATTTTTTAGATCATCAATATTTATGAAAAAAAAAAAAAATTAATATTTATGGATAACCAGATCAACATTCGGATAATCGACTTTCGGATAAATTCTATTTCCTTTCGGATAATTGACGTTCGGATAATCGACACTCTACTGCACTTTTTTATAGCAATTGATTTGTTTAAAAAAATTCGAAAAATTGCCAGATTTCTGCTCATTTTATTATCTTTAAATTGATTGTGTACACGTGTCACATCGTGCTCTGTCTCTCTCTACTCCTTCTCCTCTGGCTGGATCTCTTAGCACCCCACCCCATTTCGACCATTCGCAAAGGGGACTCCCATCATTTCATTAGATTGAATTCTGCGAACAACCGCAAGGAATCCATGCAATCATAAGGATTGTGCATGCGCGAACGTACTCACAATTTTAACGATTCAGATTATAGTTCTAAGAGACGAGCCAATGGAATGCGCTGGATATGTACATCACTGTAACGGTTCTACAACAAAACGTCCAGAACGAAAGAGGACAACGTTGTGTATGTTCCGAAATACACTGCCAGTACTGTGCCATGTACAGTTTATTACAGCGTAATCGCTAAGAAACTGTACAGCGTGCTGGTTGGCAGTGCATTCCATTAGAACATACCCTGTAGTTTTTTTATATTTCCAATCGCAGTCGTGACATTACTCTCCGTGAATATTCCTCTCATTGCATTCATTTTCGTAGAGTAATGGATTCAGAAATAGAAAATATTGAAAAATTCAAGTTAAGTGACAATGACGAAGATCGTGTAAAAGTGATGCTGAATGATCTCGGTGAATCCCTCTGGGTAGCAAGTGAAGAGTGCCCATTTGGAAAGAAGTCTCCAGGAGAATCAGAAAAGTTCAGAAATTTGGGTAATCTCCTCCTCAACTCAATCTCCCCGGATCTTGAAGAAGTCTTGAAGCTTTATGCAAAGAGCATCCTGTACGCACCACCAGGAAGTGAGCAATTATCCCTGGCTTACGCTAATCGTAGCGCAGTTCTCTTCAGGGGAAAGTATTACAAAGAGTGTTTGGAGGATATCAGCAGAGCCCTAGAGACTGGATACCCAGACAGTCTCAAGCCAAAACTCCTCATTCGTAGAGTCACCTGCAATTATGCACTGACTGGGAATGTAGATTTTGAGACAGACGAGGGACTGGTTGAAGCACGAGCACTGATTAGAAAATTACCTGCGACCAACAAGACGAGGAAGATAATTGAAGATATTCTGAATAATCCTGATAAGATAACTTCAGTTGGAAAACAAGTAAAAGAGACATGCCCGAAGTATCAACCAGAAATGAGGGGGAAAAATGCACATTTGCCTGGTGCTTCGGATGCCATCGCCCTCAGATACACTGAGGAATTTGGCAGACACTTGGTTGCGACACGGAATATCAACGCTGGCGAAATATTACTCATTGAGAAGCCGTATGTGATAACCGTTGCAGATAAGTGGATCTACTGCAGGTGCAGCCATTGCGCTAGGATAACATGGAATGGAGTCCCTTGTGATTATTGTATTCACGCTATGTTCTGCTCTGTTGCGTGCAAGCGAGCTGCTTGGGTAGAGTATCATGATGTTGAATGCGAGATTCTTGGATTTGCAAAAGAGATCGGAATCTATAATAGCGGGTGGATGAGCTTGAGAATTACTATTAAGGCGATCAAAGAAGCTGGAAGCGTGAAAGCGCTGAAGAAGCGGCTGAAAGAATTGGATTCCGTGAAAGGTTTGATTTTTCTCAATTTTGTAGGAGAGTTAAAACAGAATGAGCCGATTTTTTGTCATTCGTTTTAGGAGGATATCTTGGAGACAAAGGGAGATAGAGCGATGTTGCTCTAATCCTTTTTTTCTAGAGAATTCCAAGGGCTACAAAAAAGGATTTGAGCAAGACTGCTTTATCTCGCTTAGTTTCTAAGATCTGTTCAAAAAAACTAATGATACAAGGATACTCATCCCGTTTTATCTCTACTGAATTATGCTTCCGCAATAGCCATACTCATGTTTTTTCTTATTTTTGTTGGATAGCATCGGACGTCGAGATTCCAATAAATCCAAACTCCTACGAGACATTTTACATTATGTCTGACAATCCTGAAAGTCAGGAACTGAAAAATCTGATGATTCACTCGTTAACTGCAGGTCGTCTCGCGTATTTTCTCGCAGTGAGGACGGATCTTTTTGGGAAAAGACAGATAGGCAGTTTACAAGTAGTTAAGGACTCAGAGCAGTTCTTATTTGTGGCTAGTTTGATGTCAAAAAACATGAGAATTGCTCAAAATCGGTCATTTGGGGTAATTTTTTCCTTTCTTTTCAAGAGGTTCACGCGTGGTGCCACTTCTTCTCCTAAATTATTTATCGGTTTTTGGAGAATTTCTCGAAAACTAAGCGAGATAGAGTAATTCTAGCTCGATCCTTTTTTGTGACTCTTGAAATTCTCTACAGAAAAGGTTCGGGGTAAATCACTCTATCTTGCTTAGTTTCCACCCGTAAGTCTGCTTAGGAGCCACGTAAAAAACAAGCACCATTTTTTCTACAAGAAATGCCGTGAACACGCAGTTTTAAACAATGTTCATGTTCGTGGAGAAATTTTACAATAATTTACCACCTAGAAATGGAGATAAGCAATTTCAAAATTTGTCCCTAACGCCATAAGACACTGGTCAGCCTATGGAACATCACCACTTTGAGATCAAATATCCTAATTTATAAATGGTAAATCGTTGTAGAATTTCTCTACAAGTTGAATAATTCTTCAATTTTTGAATCGCGAGAACTTCGTTGATTCAGTAATGAATGATACATTTTTTTGAATATCTTGAAAGCTGAAGTGACGTGCAATTTGACCTTCCTCCTTTTTGTAGAAAATTTAAAGAGCTACAAAAAAGGATCAGGGCAAAATCGCCCTATCCCGCTTGCTTCCTGATATATTCTTTGAATGAATTTGAAACAAGATAAATAGACTTATACCGTTTGACCTCTTCCCCACTGCTTTGATAAAACGGAATGTTGAGAATCAATAATTCCATATTTTGAAATACATTCAACTAATTGCAGTGGAAAGAAGAAGGGAAGATGAATCCAAAAGACGATGAAATTGGCAAGTTGGTACCAGTATCCAGTTTCCTCAATAACAGGTGCTATGATGCTGCGGAACAAATATCTTTCGATAAGGAAATAATTCTGGTAACCCATGTTCCGATCAGTAAAGGTGATCAGGTGAGTTAAATGAGTTATTTTCAATCACAATGTTAAAAATCAATTCAATTTTTTCAGCAGTTTTTTCTGGTAAATATCCCAAAAATCCGTAGCACTCGAAATTTTCTCTATAAAAAAGGAGATTTGAGCAAAATCACCCGATCTTTCGTAGTACCCGAGATATTTTCAAAAGTATCCAGCAGAAGAAATAGATCTATACTATTAACCACCTTCACAAATGAATTCTTTCCCCTCAGGTATTCACACAATATTGCGCGAATTACAAGACTGCTCCGAGGGATTTGAGAAGGAAATTTTTGAAAAATGGGTGGCAGTTCGATTGCAATTGTTTAGCCTGCAAAGAAAATTGGTCAGAATCCACTTCTACTCGGTTGACTGTAAGAGAGAATAATCTACATTCCCAGACGGATTTTTCAGCGTTTCTTTGAATGTAAAGCTCATGTTCTTGGTATTCCTACAGGATCAGGACATACCTCCGAGGACTGTGTGGGAGCTGCATAACAAAATAAGAGAATTTCATAGCCTGCCTGCTGAAGATGCCAGAGATCTCATGAAAGTGATGTCATTCAAAGATGAATTTTATCGAGTGATAGACTTCGTCTATCCACGAGTAAAAAAACCATGCATCGACATCGAGGGCTATGTAGATATAATCCATGCTATTTACGTTAAAATCAGTTCTATGGTACATCCTTCATTCGTTGACAAGTCGTAATGTAATTTTAGAGTGACGTCAAATTTTATCTCAGTGGTCATGACGTCAATAATGTTTATACGTTTACTCCAATCTTGAAAAGTGAAATTTTATATGTAGAAAATATTAGAAATTATTTTAATATTTTGAAATAATGATTCTCCATTTTTCAATTCATCGCTTTGGACAAAAATGTCAATGAAAATGGCAATTATTCTATCAGACACAAAATTGCATTTCCATGAATTCTAATTATGTCACCTGGAAATAAAAATTCCATAACTTCGATTATTCATAAAATTACGAAAAATGTCTAGTTATACAGAACTGCGACTAATTGTTCTATGACGTTAAGATGCATTGAATTACAAATAATCCTCAATGAAAAAAGTGCAGCATTTTTCTATAAATTCTTTAAATTTTTCTCGTGAACTTCTGTACATTTCTAACACTTTTTAAAAACAGAAATTAGTTCAATGAATCGCTTGAAAAATTTATTCATTGTACTAGTCAATAGTTTATTATACTTCATATATTTCACAATCCTTTCTCTTCTATCTTTGAAAAAACATAAAACAAAAAATCATAAAAATCGTAAGTTGTTATAACAGAATGTTTAGAGTACTCAATAAAATTTTGTCAAGGAAATCTAGAGATATTAAGAACGTATTCAGTAAAGGAGTATCAAAGAGAGATGGAAGAATAATTATATGAGGTAAAGGACCTAATAGCTGCTCAGAAACTAGTAGCTGCTCAGAAACTAGTAGCTGCTCACTCACATATTTGTATACCTATATTTATGAATAATTTATGAATATGGATATACAAATACGTGGAGTGAGCAGGTACTCCTTCCTGAGCAGCTACTGGGTACTTCACCTTATGGTTGCGTTTAGGAGAATTTCCGAGATATTCTCAGAATATTAATTCTCGATTCTGGCACATTTACGTGTGTCTGATTTAATAGATTCCCAAGTAACGAAATCGTATTCCTTAGCGAAGAGGTAAAAGAGAATAAGTCTATTGTTTTTGTCAATCATTTTTTGCGAATATCTCAGAAACTAAGTGAGAGAATGACCTCTTTCGTTGCTCTTAAAATTCTCTACAAAAAAGGATTGTGGCAAAATCCCTTTCGCTCTCTCTCTTGCTCAATTTTCGAGATCGTAAAAAAAAAATCAGCAATAAAAATGGAAGTTTGATTTTTTCACTACTGATATATCAATATTCAACAAATATCCTAGAAATTATTGCCTTCATGAAAATTTAACATGAGACTCGTGATGAATCCCCTTAACTCCGTTCCTCAAACATTTGTATTTATCTCTCCATCCCTCCACTAGCTGCAAAAAATAAAGAGAGGATTACAGAAAATACAAGAGATTCTTGAGACGAGTGTCAGGTGGAATATGAATTGACTGAGAAAATAAAAATGTGAGTTTTTGAGCGTATTCAATGGGTACAGGCACACGAAATGTGTTATTGCAGTTAAAATAAGTGTGAATCAATTTAAAAGTAACAATTTGGAGTTTCTCAGGTGATAAACGCAAAGAATCAAAGACGATATTGTAATAAAATGGCGTGACAGTGTCATTCTTCGGATGATGTGAGCCAAGGTAGAAGTCTCTTCTCAGTGGATGATTAATGATATCCTTTGACAATTGTTGCGAGTGGTGGATTGTCATTGCCGTGCAAGAATCTCGTGTGAGATTAGACAGAAACAAAAATATAGATGAGAGTACCTCTTCCATAAATACAACAAATTGTATTAGGTGCATGTATCACTTCGTGCTCTGTGATTACCCCATTCGACCAGTATTAACACCATCACGATAAATAATTATTCGTAATGGGAATACATCTTCATTCATCTCACAATCTTTATCGAGTGCCCTTGTTATATTTGCCATCAAATCGATCGTCAATTGTTCACCTGTTTCGTGGAAATTCACTGATGAGAAGTAACAGGTCAGACCTCAATTTAGAGGTGTAGCTGAAAAATAAGAAAAAAACTCTTGAAAACGATGAAATTTTGGAAAAAAAGGAATTAATTCTTGATTCAATAGCAAAGAGGTAAAATAGAATGAGTTGATTTTTTTCATGGACCGTTTCTGGAGTATATCTCTGAAACTAAGAGAGAAAAGGCTATTTAATCCTCGTCTTTTTTTGTAAAGAATTTTCCTATAAAAAAAGATTTGAGTGAAATTGCTTGATCCCCCTTAAGGTGTTTCTATCCGTACAGTCAAAAAAGAAGTTAAATTTTTGTATAAAATCATTAATAACAATTTATACGAGATAAAACTCTCAAATTTGATGAAGTGAATCTGTGAGAAATGTGATGAGAAATGGAATAAGTCCTAGAAACAAAAAATTGGTTGAAAACTGTGAAATTTTCTATGGTTTTGAAAATTCCTCCGAAACTTGAAAAAATAAAGGAATGTAAAAAGCACAGAAAATTTTCCAATTTTCAATTACTTTTTTGTTTCTAAAACTTATTTCATTCCTCATTACATTCTTGACGGATTCATTTCATCAAATTTGAGAATTTTATTTCGTATAAATTGTTATTAACGATTTTATACAAGAATGTAACTTTTCCTTTGACTGTACGGACAGAAACACGTTAATTTCCGAGATATATTTTCCAAAAATGAGTAACAAAATTAGACTTATCCTGTTCCACCTTTTCATTACTCATTTCTTTTTTTTTTCTTGGAATCTCAAACCAGTGAGAAAAATTCAATAAAATTCACCTCTGAAGGCTGCTGCCAATTCTAGGTCACTCTCAATGATTAGGCCCGATTCCATGATGAAAAACGTCAAGATGACATCGGCGTATGGCACGGTCATCAAAGACATTGATAATAGGTTCAACAGATCCAAGCACAGCAGTTTCAAGAATCACATTAACTTCAAGTATGTCATCGTCATCTTGAATCTCTTCCTGTTTTGGTCTCCC
Source organism: Aleiodes leptofemur (assembly GCA_963942555.1). Classification (NCBI taxonomy): domain Eukaryota; kingdom Metazoa; phylum Arthropoda; class Insecta; order Hymenoptera; family Braconidae; genus Aleiodes; species Aleiodes leptofemur. Next base: position 6,420,128 of record OZ012618.1, on the reverse strand, counting down.
TTGTGGTTCCAGAAATGTGGAATAAATGCCGTATAAACACGGTTCGAGTGTAACCACCGCATATATGCGGAACATATGCCGTTTTTTTTGTGCAAGATTTATGTTGTATAAATTCCGTTTAAATATTGTGTAATCCTGTATCTGGCATTGGCTCTTCTCTCCTCCAATTTTTCTTGATAAATTTAGCAATAGTGTCAATTATCAATTTTAATAAATGTGGGAAAATGAGAGCATAAAATGAATCAATTGATTATGTAAAAACCAATTATATAGTGCTAGGAAGAATAGACTTCAATTCCAATTTTTCACTACGAAATTCAAAAAAATTACTTCTTTACAAAAACTTCTCACTTCATTGTGCTCTTCGTCGTTTCTCGATGACTCCAAACGCATTCAATTCCCGGGAAATTTGTAAAAAATATAATTATGTCTAATTAGATATATTTAGATCTCGAAAAGGACAAAAAATCTGATTTTTAGATCAAATTAGATCTGATCAGATCCAATTCTATCAATTTTTCAGATCTGCCAAGATCTAAATGTATATGATTATATCTGAATCAGATCTGAGCTGTTTCGTTGTGGGTTTGTCAAATCTCATCAGATCTGGTCAGATCTACTAGCATATCTACCTATATCTCCACAGATATGACGTCATATCTACCGAAATACGACTGCAGATCTAATTCTATTTACTTCTATCCATTTCTATCTAATTAGATAGAATTATATCTAAAAAAATTTCCCGGGCTGCTTCACTTTCGCTCGTTAACTCTAATGACATTTCGTAACGATACGCGGACAGTGTTGATTTTCAACTTTTAGAAGTTGAAATATTAGTATCTCATCATCAGCTGCTGACAATTCTCGCTATGGGATCATCCGTACTGCCTCGGATTATTTTGCTCCAGCCACTGCATTACTTACTTCAGCATAGCCCAACCTGTGTAATTAGGAGAAAACATAGTAAGAAAATGACTGAACTCAGTATTTATTTATACATCGTGAGCAGTGAATGGGGAACTCGTGAGGATTTATTGTAAGAAAGAAATGCAAACTAATTTTTTATCATTTAATTTACTGTTTTGCCTTCAATATTAAGTTCATATCCAGTACAGTTTGCACGTGCACATGGCATTCTTTTTTTAATTTAAAGATGATTCGTCGACCCTGTACCAAAACAAAAAAAAACATGATAGTTGATCAATCAATACAGAATTTTCTATAAAGTCAAACTAAATATTCATTATTTTGTTTACAATTATTTCTTCATTCTTTTCTTTATAAGCTTCGAAATAACAATCAAAAGTTCATCATTATTCATATGATTTGCGGTGGTTTCGAAAATATGTTGCCATTGTTCATTCGTGATTTTTCTCGATTTGCATAATTTAATAATCTTATAATCACTTCGCACTTGATTTTTGAATATTTTTCCAACAATATTCGGATATCGTGATAGTACTGTATCAGCAACAGTCTCCGCACTGTTGTTATTTACTCCAATATTGAGAACAATTGACGGAGGAAAAATTTCGTGATTAAAAACCACCTGATTAATAATTAAATCTCTTGGATACTGCTTCAACAGAGCGGATAGAATACGAACATCTTCGAAAGGTGTCGTGATATTCTGTTTCTCTTCTTCCTCTAGTTTCGACAAAAGAAAACAACATAATTCTTGCACTGAATATCTCTCTGATAGGACTTTGTCCATCTCAACGAAGCTCAAATATTCTTCAATATGCTCTGCTTTTATTTTCATTCGATATTTGGACAGAACATTAGCTAATAATTCATCAGTGTTGTAGATATCCGATAATTTCAAGAGTACTTTATTCAGGCCCAGTGCAGAACAAGACGCCTCCAATATTTTTTCAGATCCCAGCAAATCCATGATTTCTGTACTCTGATCCTTTTCCAGCATTTCATGCATGATGGATTCAATTTCTGCTAATCACTATGCCACACTGTCCAATACTTTGTCAGAAGGCGGTTGATTGGAGTGTCTTCTGGAATGCAGAGATACCTCAATCGGTTTTGATCCCTGCAAGAGTTCTGTTGATACTCCGATAGATATTGTTTTTGAAAATTTAGGCTTAATAAGTTTTATACCAGTTGATGTTTCAGCTGATGAAGAAAGTGAATCGAGAATTATCGAACCATAATCATTTGATTCATGGTGGTTCTGAAATTTACCATCTCTCTGATCTTGAGCATTTTCTGAAGAATTCAGAGACCTTGGAGATGCTGTTACATCTGCACCCGTAGTACTTGAAGTATCATGAAGTTCACTCTCTCTTTTAGCATCTAGATTCTCACATTCGCTTCCATTTACCACTTCACTTTCCAAGTTTGATGGAGATATAATAATCTGCAAATCGAGGTTACTAGATACCCAGATTGGGACAATCTAGGGAAAAACGGAAGAACCAATAGGGAACAGGGTTGTGTTCTTTAGGATTTGAAGTGATCCAAACAGTGTTAAACTGATCCGCTTGCGCCTGCGTAAATATGTTCACTGCCTCGCGTATGCCCAACTGCGCGCAGGCGCGAGCAGATCAGTTCAACACCGTTTAGATCACTTCAAAACCCAAAAGAACGCAACCCAGAGCTCAGGGATGTGTTCTTTAGGGTTTTGAAGTGATCCAAACGGTGTTAAACAGATCCGCTTGCACCTGCGTAAGTACGTTCACTGCCTCGCGTATACCCAACTGCGTGCAAGCGCAAGCAGATCAGTTTAACACCGTTTAGATCACTTCAAAACCCTAAAGAACACAACTCAGCGTTGAATCTATTCAATCATGAAGTCTACGCATGCGCGGGCTTGCTCACAATTCCAACGAATTAGATCATAGTTATAAGAGAATACCCAATGAGAAATGATGAGGATGCATCATCTTTGTAATGGTGTTACAACAAAGGAAGACAACCGCTGTTTCCATGTGTCTGGATGCGTCCTTTTTTGTTCGAGTAATAATCGTATCGAATCGTATTTCTTATGTTTACAATCGGAGTCCTGTCATTACTTCTCCGTGAATCTTCCTATCATATTGCCCGTTTCCGAAGAGTCATGGATTCAATATCAGAGAATATTAAAAAATTCAAGTTATGTAACAATGACGAAGATCGTGTGAAACTGGCGCTAGATAATCACGGTGAATTCTTCTGCATGAGAGAAGAGTGTCCATATGGAAGAAAGTCCCCAGGAGAATCTGAAAAGTTCAGACATTCCGATAATCACCTCTTCAGCTCAATCTCCCTGGATCTTGAAGAAGTCTTGAAACTTTATTCAATGAGTGCCCTTTACGCACCACCAGGAAGTGAAGAATTATCGTTGGCTTATGCCAATCGCAGCGCAGTCCTCTTCAGAGGGAAGTATTACGAAGACTGTTCAGAGGACATCAACAGAGCCCTGAAGATTGGATACCCAGATAGTCTCAAGCCAAAACTCCTTATTCGTCGAGTCAAATTCAATTATGCATTGACTGGAAATGTGGATTGTGAGAGAGACGAGGGACTTATTGAGGTACGAGGGTAGGATTTTGGGTAGGATTTCGGTATAATTTTCAGATTATACCCAAATCATACTCAAGTAATACTAATATTTTAAGTATATTCGTGAAATTTTTATACCCAAACTATCCCGACGAAACACCATTGTTTCCTTTTCTTCACTACTAAAATCAAAATATCGTCAATTTTTAAACAGAGAATTGTGAAATTGTTCGATTGAAAACAATGTGTGATCAAAAAAAATATGAATTGGTCCGCTGAATTAATCTGTATGAATATCATCGCCATAAAAACAAAGAGGCGCAAGTGCTATACTTATACCTAGGACTTACACCCCTTTGTTCCAAAAGCGACGATATACTCCATGGTCCATTTTTCTAATATCTGATCCTCTAAGTGGCTATAAAATTTTGAGGATTGAAATTTGATTAAAGAATATCCAAATATTCGGCAGCTCAGTTGCAGAGTAGCAGACTACTAATCTGAAGGTCCTGGGTTCGATCCCTGCAGATTGCTCGATTTTTTTTTGTTATTCTCATCTATAAATGTTACTTTATAATCGTTTAACGTTCCATGTAGTACAGAAGTACCAATTAAACTAAAATTTGATTTGAAAAAAAGATGGTATAAGTTCTGTAGGGAAAATTCATAAATATACCCAAAATAACTGCATTTTTGGGTATAATTTGGGTATATTTCCAGCATTATACAGAAAAATCACTGAAAATATACCCAAATTCGGAAGGTAATTTGGGTTTCTTAGGTCGAAACGAATTCGCTACGGATAAGGAAGACGGTTGAAGACACTCTAAATGATCCTGGAAAGATAAGTTCCGTTGAAAAACACATGAAAAAGAAGATCTGCCTGAACTATCAGCCGGAGATGAAGGGAAGAAATCCGCATTTACCTGGTGCTCCGGATGCCATTGCCCTCAGGTACTCTGAGGAATTGGGAAGACACTTGGTCGCAATACGGAACATCGACTCTGGTGAAATGTTGCTCATTGAGAAGCCATATGCGACATTTATTAAGAATAGATGGATGTACTGCATTTGCAGCCACTGCGCTAGGAGAGCATGGAACAGAATTCCTTTACTTGTGACAATTGCGTTTATTCGATGTTCTGCTCGACTGAGTGTAAGAAAGTAACTTGGGGAGAATATCATGACGTTGAATGCGAAGTTCTTGGAGTTGCGGTAAGGATAGGAGCTTCGGATTACATTTTCATGGGCTTGAGAATTACTCTGAAGGCTATCAAGGAGGCTGGGAGCGTGGGAGCTCTGAGGAAGCGGCCAAAAGAATTGGATTCCGTGAAAGGTTCGATTTTTTTAAATTTCATAGCAAAGAAGTAAAGATAAGAAGTAACAGAATGAGTCAATTTTTTGTCGTTTGTTTTTAGAAAATATCTCAGGAATTTGGGGGAATAGGTCCATTTCCTCTCAATCCTGTTTTGTAGAGAATTTTTGGAGCAGAAAAAATATGAGGGCAAACTTGTACTATCTCTCTCAGTTTCCGTGGTATTTTCTAAAAGCAAATGATAGAAGAAAACTCATCCGGTTTTACCTCGTCACTACTGAATTATTTTCCTGTAGTGATCATCCTCATGTTTTTACTCATTTTTGTTGAATAGTATCGGACGTTGAGATTTCGATCAATCCAAACTCCTATGAGACATTTTACATTATCCCGAACGTCATGAACAGAAGAAATTGATGTTCCGGTCGTTAAATGCAGCCACCTTCACGTATTTTCTATACTCATATCTCACGTGATTGACAGTTTACGAATAGTTGGAGATCAGCTCCTAGTTATGGCTGGTTTGATGTTAAAAAACATCAGAATCACTTCAAATCGGAGGAATAGGGTGAATTTATTTTTCTTCTTTTGGAATATCATTCTTCAAATATTTTTCGGTAGTAATCCCATAGATTTTAAGATGCACTTCAATTAACTGATTGCAGTGGAAGATCGAAGACAAGATAAATTCGGAAAGGTACCAAATTGCAACACTGATACAGTATTCAGTTTTTTCAATAACAGCTACAGAACCATTTCGCTTCAATGAGGACATAATTCTTGAAACCCATGTTTCGATCAGTGAGAGGGATCGAGTGAGTTGAATGAATTTTTTTTATCATAATGTGAATTCGATTTTCAACAAAAAAATTTTTTTCGCTAATTATCTCAAAAGTTGAATGAGATAGCGCAATTTTTGCACATACTCATTTTACTCTGCTCCAGATTTGGAGCTGCTTCTCCTGGGATCGAGATTGTCTTACCTTACTCTAATGACTTAACGCACCAAACATAACTTTACTGATTATAGCTATCCAGAACCCCGTCCCGGTCTGCCAAACAAACCGGAGGGGGCCATCTGGAACTTCATTCTAGTCCGCCAAACGTATGACTCCACAACTTACTAATACATAATCTGTCAATCCCTCGTTTGGAGCGGCAATATTTCAACTCCACTCCCGCAGTTCCCCTCCTAGGAACTGGGGAGAAGGGCGAGACTGTCCCCGGTTGTCTCCTGCAGGGCCCTCCAATCATCCTCAGGAACTTCTCCTCTTTTCCCCCCTTAACCTAATGGTACAACGTGGAATCCTAAAACGAAAGTTAATCCTCGAACCCACGACCTGAAAAGTATTCCAATCGAAAGGTATTTAAATGAGAACTCAAGTTTCTTGCCCAATTAAAGCTCTAAGCAGTCTTTATTTCCAGTTTTACTGGCTGTAGGTAATTCCCATGGGGGTGGGTTGCCCCCAACTAATAGCGAAATACTTTTTCTTTATACTAATTATCACTTCCTTGAACACATGATTCGTTTTGTACATTGTTTTTGTATAGAATGAGTATCAAAAAAAAAAAAAGGCAAATAATAACAAAATAATACTTAGGGGTTAATTGCCCCAAAACGATACGATGATTATACAAAAAAAAAAAAAATATTAGCTGATTTGCTCAAAGAACTAGCGCCTTAAGGGGTTGAGTGCTCCTAAACGATACGGCGTATAAAAAAAATAGAAAAAGTAGAAAATTAAGGCGTGAGGGGTGATTTGCCCCTCAAATCAAAAAAATACACTGAAGGGTGAGGGGTGAATTCCGCCCCAAACGATACGGAAATAGGTCCACTCCTTCGACAGGCTGACCCTCCCTGTCGGGACGATGGCGCAACTATTCACACTCACCGAACGTTGGTGGAGACAGAACGTGGGGACGTTCCGACGAACAGCGCAGAGATACGATCCCGTTATCTCCGTGCCGACGAAGCAGCACTTGGACCAGATACCTGAGTCCTAGCGCCGATGAGGGGGACGTTTGTCACCTGGGCGACGTGCGTCCCTACGATGATCTCGGTGACGATATCCATCCTGATCATCGACATCCTGACGGCACCACTCCTCTCCCGCGTGGTCTCTCCGTCCTCGCTCCTCGTAGAGGTCGATGAGAGCCTGTGCGATACTTCGAGGGGTGATGTCGTCTAGACGACTAATTCCCGATCGGTGTTCCACCATCTCGAAGCGTTCCCCACGACTCCGATCTCTATACGGGGATGGTAGCTCGTATGGAGGATTTCGGGTCGATGGATGAACCACTTCCTGACGAGTGGTCCGGGCAGGAGCTTTGGTTGGCCTTGGGGGTAGTAGTGGAATGAGCTCCGGCTGGCTTCTGGACGTTGAAGCCGGTGGCGTGCAGGAGTGTCCATCTCGGACTTTGGCTCCGACGAACCCGCAGAGATGACAGAAAGGCTTCTTCCTTTCCTTCCCACACTCCCTGAACGTGTGCCCCTTTGTCCGGCACTTGAAACAAAAGGGGACACGGTGCCTCACCCTCTTCTTCTTCTTCTTCTTCTCTTTTTCCACTTCCTCTCCCTCTGTGCTTGGGGCCTTGGAGACTTTGGAGTCCTGATGGGACGTGGACGCGAGCGGTCGATCCCGTGTCTGTTTGTTCGTGTGTTGTGTGAGTGGGGTGTGTGTGGTCTGATGAGGAGTTTGGGGAGTGGTTTTGGGGGTGGAGGTGGTGACGGGGGTTTTGGTTCGAATGTGGGGGATCTTGTATGGAGTGGTGGAGGGGGTTTCGAAGGTGATAATGGGGTGGTTGGGTTTCTGAGGTTTAGTAGCTTGTTGGGGGGTGAATGTGGTTGTGACGGGTGTGTGAGTGGATGTGATGTTTTTGTATAAGGTGGAGGGTATGATCGTCGGCGTGGCGTCGGTGTCTGGAGTGGAGAGTGTGATCGTCGATATAGTTGGTCGTGGTGTCGGGGTGTTGATCGACGTGTCCACGTCCATCAGGGTGGTCTCTGGTGCTGGTGTTGTTGAGGTGGCCGACGGCGTTTCAATCTCGCAGGCGTCGGCTCCCTCCTCAAGCGCGCGATCGTCGGCGGTTATGTCCAGCTCCAGGACTAGTTCGTCACTCAAACTGAGCGCCTGCTCCTGGAGCATCAGGATCTCCTCCAGCTCATCACTGGCCCTATTCTGCTCGTCTTCTGGCTCCATCATCCTTTGAGAATTCTGCAACATAAAAGGATTACGACGCGGGTAGTAGTGAGCGAAATGTTATGCTGCAGGGAGGGGGGGGGGGGGGTTATGTTGTGCTCAATTGCCGACTCAACAGACTCGCGACGCGATTCCGACTAATTTTGTCATGTTTGCCGTGAATTACGCGTCTATAGGGGGGTGGTACGGCTTAAGGTATTGGATAGACGATTCTCCCGAGGGTTTCCCCTGCAAATTCGTCACCGTATAGCAGGTACGCGATAGTTTCTTCGAGATAACGAATGGATCTTCTAACGGTGGTTCGAGCGAAGCGGGAAATCTCTTGGCTGCACTAGATAGTGGATGATTACGCCGTCAAACTAAATCGCTCTCTTGGAACTCCCTAGCTCCGTGTCACAAGTTATACTGATGTGCTTGCTGATTGGACGCTTCGGTTAGCACATGAGAGAGGGCTTAATGAAGGATGTCCAGCCTCTTCATGCGCTCAATCCACTCTTTGGGATAACGCGAGACAATTCCCACTTCCCCTTCCAACTCTCCCCAAAACAACATAGCGGAGAGGGGCTCCCGTTCGAAGCTTGCAAACGCAGAGGCTGCTTGTGACGCACTGTGGTATGCAGTGTTGTACATGAACCAGAACTCTGAGAGGTGAATATCCCACGTCCGGTGATCATCCTCGATGAAAGCTCAAATCATTATCTTTAAGACGCGATTCACTCGTTCCACAAGATTTCCCTGAGGATGATAGAGTGGCGCCGTCTGATGTTTGATTCCTGCGAGTGACATCAGGGCTTTGATATTCCTATCCACAAACTCTCTTCCATTATCCGAGAAGAAAATTCGAGGGGTGCCCCAACGATTAATTATCAAGTTCTCCACGTGAGAGGCAATGATCTTTCCAGAAACTCTCCGGAGAGGAACTAATTCGATCCACTTCGTGAAGAAGTCTTGCATCACGAGCACGGAGCAGTGCCGATTTAATGGGAGTAATGGATCCGACGGTCTAAGGACCATCCACAACCCGTTTTCCCATGAGTCCTGCGGGAGGTGCTTGTTCCACCTTACATCTCTGACAGGCTGGACTCTACTGGACGAAGCTGACTACATCCCTAAACATATTGGGCCAATAGTGCAGGGTGTAGACGCAGTGAGAGGTCTTCTCCAAGCCAAGGTGTCCCGCTTGGGGTAGCTTATGACATTGTGAGATGACATGAGTTTTCCACTCGCGAGGAAGCACGAGTTTCCAAGCGTCCAGGTCTTCCATTTCCGTGGAGACAAGATCGTCAGGCTGATAGTGGTAGAGTTTCCTCTCCATTATCTTCCAATTTGTAAATAGTTCTGGAGCTCGACTAACGGTGCGGTATCTCTCATTAAACCACGTGCCCTCTGTAGATTGCATTGAGCTATGGTTTCTTTCGCTGCACTCTCCCCTAGAGGTCATCACGAGAGGGCGTCAGGGACGCGGTGTAACGCTCCCCTACGATGAATGATTTTGGAATCATACTCGAGCAAACGAGGGTCCACGAGCGAGCTGACCTGCTGGATTCCCCAGAATATGCAGCCAGCGAAGGCTACTGTGATCTGTGATCACTGTGACCGAGTAACCCTTAAGCTAACACCGTAATTTGCTGATGGACCAAATTACAGCAAGACACTCCAACTCTGTAACGGTATATTTCCGCTCCGCTGTCGTTAAAGCACGACTAGCGCATGCGATGACTCTTTCTTCACCATTGATGACTTGGGTCAGCACTGCCCCCAATCCTATCATACTCGCATCCGTCTGGAGCGTGAACGGTCGATCGAAAGTGGGGCATGCTAACGTCGGTTACGTTGTGAGATACAGCGATGATACCATGAGGCCATTCCTAGAAATCGCCGCAGTTCCTTTAAGTTCCGGGGAACTGGGTAATTCACCATGGATTCAATCTTCTCTGGATCAACTTGCATTCCTGCACTGTTTACCAAGAAAGCCAGATACTTCACTTGGGCACGACAAAATTCACTTCCGTCGCGATTAATGACAAGTCCAGCTCTCTTGATTCTCTCAATGACGGTCTCAAGTAACTTCAAGGGTTTTTCGAACGTTCAAGAGACGATGATGATGACATCCAAGTAGACATATACCTGAGGGTACAGGTCTTGTCCTACTAGACGATCAAGGAGACCTTGAAATGTAGCTGGCACGTTGGTCAGCCCATAAGGCATCCTCTGGAAGTGGTAAAGTCCGCGACCAGGGACGATAAATGCCGTGATCTCCTGAGATTCTTCCTCCAGCGGAATCTGGAAGGACGCTTGGCTCAAATCGAGGGTGGCAATATAGTGAGCTTGTCTTAGTTCATCCCATATGTCTGTCATATTGGAAATCGGACAGGCATCCTTCTTAGTAACAGCATTGACTTTTCGAAAGTTAATGCAAAAGTGTTACTTCCCGTTTGGATTTTTCACCATAACATTGAGACTTGACCAGTCACTGCGGGTGGGGACAATGATGTTATCTTTCAACATCGTATCCACTCCCATCCACATGGCGTCACGAATTGCTGGAATCGTGTGATAGGGCCTTTGCCGGATGGGTGGATTATCCCCTACGTCAATACTATGTGACGTGAGGGTAGTTATACCGGGTTGGTCCGTCGCTGGTGGCAGGTTTTCGTCCAGAAACTTCTCTCATTGTTCTTTTTGCGTCTTATCCAGGGTACGAAGCCCACAGCACATTATTATGCTGGCCGTACGCTCTGCGGGGGTAATAGTATATTACACACCTAGGGCGGGAAGAAATTAATCTCGAACATAATTTGGTTCCCGAGCGAAGTGAGGGTGCCAAATTATTGTTGAGGTTGACTTGTTGCAATCCGAGGTGTAGATACTATCTTTCGGACCGAGGCAGCAAAAAACACGTTTCTGACCGAGCGCAACGAGGGTGTAAAAAAGAATGTTTCACGTCCGGCTGATCCCGATAATGCCACGTTTTATCGAAGAAATCGATAACGATTTTGGCGTTCATCAGAATGAAATGCTCGGATAGATTGGGCAGGATCAAAGCCTCAACAGGTGTAACTCGACCTGCCAACTCGGCTGAGCAGGGAGTCATATTTCAGGTGCCATCAACGTGTCCACCTACATTAATCATCCGTCTTTCTCGAATCTCCATCCGAGGGAGCTGGATCTGCTCAAATAGCTTCTGACCCTTAATTTCCACGAACGATCGAGCTGCTCAGCACCTGAAGCGGGTTAAATTTGCCAAATACCACCTGCGGGCAGTACTGTCCATCAGGTAGTGCAATAAGTGGATGGAATGCCTGTCGTCAACTCGGTTAACGACAGCGCACCCCTGCTCAAGGGTGTAGATGAACGATCGGACATCTTCAGTCAGCTCGCCCGAGAACCGCAGTCTCCTGAAGCGGTAAATCTCATCAACGCCGCGATGATATCACATTCCAAAAGACTGATGGGCCCTTCCTGCTCAAAAGGGTACTTTTGACGAACGGGTCGTACTACTACCCCAGGCGTCGGTCCACCCTCTGGATGAGGAGCCGAATACGCCGAGCCTAACGAAACATCTGACTCGTCATCCCAATCCACTACGGTGGAACGCTGGGATGTCGACGGTGATGGGCAAGCCCGCGAACCCTCAAGGAGGACTAAGGTGTCCTGAGTTCCTAGCGAATTCGCGGCTCGACAAACAACACCCTCCCCACGGCATGAGTGCACGTAGGGTTGGTGACTCGCATCCCTCTGGGCTCCTCCAGGGGATGATGAACTCGCAGTCGTCGTGGTATGACTAGGAGTAGCAGCTCTTCCACGTTTTTTCATCACTTTTACTGCTTTTAAGACTCCTTAGTTAGAGATATGGGCTTCTGTTGGTGTCTGAGCTGTGAGTGAGACGTGAGCACGAGGCGGTTAGCGTCAGCTGCCCCACTCTAGCGCTTAAACTCGGTCGGCGCAAATCACGTGACCATCGCGTGGGGCGTTTGGTCTCGTACGCCAGCGACCTTGTTTACCACAAAAATCTATTTTTCTCAGAGTCTTACTTCTGAGATTGATTTTCGACTTACTTTTTGTGACATTATCCCACGATGATATCATCAACCTACTGTTCTCGGATCATCCGAGGAACGTGTAAACAACAGACAAAAGAAATTTCATGTTCAGCCCCGAATAAATGCTGAAAATTGCTGAAAATTCAATACAAGAAATAATTAAAAATTGCGAAATCTTACAGTAGATTACGGATCATCTCTTACGGGATATGTAGACGGACGTGCACCGACGGATTGCACCTAAATGACTAGGGTTGATTTAAATAGTTTTGTTGATAATTACTTTTCCTCTAACAGAAAGCAAACCTCAGAACATTCCCTATACCATCTTCAACGCGAGTGCCCCACGTTGGGCGCCATTTGTGACGTGACATTTTGGACTCTGCCCCCAAAAAAGCCAACACTTCCGTCCCTTTTCTCCCCTCTGCGAACCTAGAACCAAAAGTCCCCCGAAGGGGCTAAAATAGGTGCCAGTGGCCTCATTCGGTGGGACCAACATCGCAACTACTCCAGGCAACGAATTCAAAATTACTGAACCTAATCATCCTCAAACGTAACAAAAACTACCCTAAATGTACGGAAAACCTAAAACCTAAAATGAGAGGGGCGGAAGGGCACGGAGCAGCCCCTCGGCAGCTCAGCGCTCGGTTTTCGAGGGAGGGGTGGATTCGGAGGTGAAGGTGGGACAGCAGGATTAAACTCACAATAAGACTCGGAAATTATTCTTACGTGTTCCATTATTAATAACTCAAAAATACAAAATAATAATGGTCATAATCATACTAATCAAATGGAGAGGGTGCAAGTCTATGAGTCCGCTGTGCTGGAGATCCGTGAACTAGGGGTGGTCTCTTGACCACAGCGTGGGCGCGAGCATCAATCACGAGGGTAGTTTGCCCCAAACGACTCAAAGAAGTCGTCCAATAATCGGATCCTGCCCCAACTCAGGTGAGACATCTGAGGAGTTCCGAGTTCGAGTTGGGGGTGGTTTTCGGCAAGAGACTCCTTAGAGGCTCTCGACTAAGCAGCCTTCCTCCCCAAATCATGCGAAGAATCCGAAGGATTCTCCGATTTAGATTTGGGGGTGGTTTCGGCAGAAGACTCAACTGAGTCCTTCGACTAAGTAATTTTCTCCCTAATCATGTAAAAAATCCAAGGGATTCTCGGAATTAGATTTGGGGTTGGTTTTTTGGCAAGAGTCTCAAAAGAGTCTCTCGACTAAGTAATTTCCTCCCCAAATCATGCGAAAAATCCAAGGATTCTCCGAATTAGACTTGGGGGTGGTTTTGGCAAGAGACGCAAGAGTCCCTCGACTAAAAGATTTTATCCCCAAATCATGTGAGAAATCCAAGGATTTCCCGATTTAGATTTAGGGGTGGGTTTTAGCGAGCGACTCAAATGAATCTCTCGACTAATAGATTTTATCCCCAAATCATGCGAGAAATCAATAGGATTCCCCGATTTAGATTGGGGGGTTGTTCTGACAAGAGGCCCAAAAAGGGCTCTCGACTAAGGAAAATTACCCCTGACTTGGACTCAGGGGGAGCCAGACACGCCAGGGTGCAAATGACGCTACTGAAAAACCCGCGGAAAACGACAAAACAACAAGAAAATACGCAAGAGCACAATGCAACCCCCTCGGAGAGTTGACTCGAGACGTTAAATTAATGAGTGCATTTAATTAGTTAATTATATCGCGAGAATTTAATATTTTTTTCAAAAGAAAAGAATTCATTCGAACCGACCGCGTGGTAACAAAAGGAAAAACGACTTACTTTTGGGTTGAACCCTCGTCCCGGTGATTCTTGGGGTCGTTCCCCTCCACTGCGGCTTCTCTCCCTCGCCTCAGTCCTCGTCTCCTCCCTTGGCTGATGTTGGGGTGGTCCTGGGGTTGCTGGATGACTCCAGGGGCAGCTCCAACCAAAACTTCACTTGCACAACGCGTCCTCTTTTCCGATCGCACGTGTTCAGCACTTTTGCTCGGCACTCGTTGTGCTCTATATAACGCGTACGACGCAACTGGTTTCACGTCGTCATGCAGGAGAACATGGCGGCGTATCCGGTCAGGGCGATGCGTGTGCGCTCTGTGGCTGTCGCTCCGTAACAGAGCGGCACGAGAATCGGCCCTGAAATGCCCGCGAGTTTTTGAATTCTCATTCTTTCCCCAACAGAGAAAATTGTTTTCTTTTTTCCTGGGCTATGGCCCAACGGAATTATTGTATTCCGTCGCAACAAGACCAGCAATCCCATGAATTTAATACAAGCCAAAGAGCAATTTTATCGATTGATAGACTTTATCTATCCACGGGTAAAAAAAAACATGTACCAACGTAGAGCGTGCTTTGGATATAATAAATGAAATCGACAAAAATTTAGTTATATGATGTATCCGCGATTCGTTAACAAGTTGTAATGGGTTTCGCGGGATGCTGTGAATAAAGTCTAAATATTGACTGCAATCTTGAAAAGTGGAATTCCCTATGTGAAGATTTTTTGAAATTCTTGTAATAAGGATGTACTGCCAAAATTAGTCATACTTTATCATCTTTCGGAGAGATCTTACAAAACCTTAATCTGATTGATCCGTAAAAATTTAACGTTTTTCGGTAGCATTGTTATTCATTGACTCGTGAAGTTTCATTAGTATACATCTACTTTTCTGTGTTCTTCATGCGTTTTCATGAAATATCACTGAACTTTATGAAAAAAAACAGTGAAATCGATGTACGTAACGGAACTTTGTGAACTAGTGACTAGTAATGCTACCGAAATTCGTCATCTTTTTACGTATCAAACCGATTGATGGTTTCTGAGAAATTTCCAGAAAAGAATCAAGTATTGCTAATAGCGGCAGGACATCCTTAATCACTTTTCAATATATGGCTGTGAATGAATATATCAATGAAAGTGGCAATGATTTTTTTAAGAACGACATTGCAGTTTCCTCAATACATGTTATAATGCTTCAAAATGAAAATTCTATATGATTATTCTTTTGTGGAACATTCTTTGCAAATATGTCGGAAACTAAACGAGATAGAGCAATTCTGCCCGTGTATTTAGTTTAAGAAGGGATTTTGGAAAAGTTACTCTATCTCGGTTTTTTCTGAGATATATTCTTAAAAAAGCGAATTATGAACAATTGACTTCCTGTTCTTCTTTTTCGCGCATGTATTTTCATGAGGAGGCTACAATCTAAACGATGGATAATTGTGGGACTAAATAAAAGTAAAAAGAATATCTCTTATGTAATAACGATTCTCCTACAGGTCATTATCCATTGATATTCCTGACAAGTAGTAATCGAAAAAGTAGGCTAAATAGACCCCACTAAGGATTTCGAAGTTATAATAAAGAATAATGATGAAAATTAGAAACACTAACGCTAATTGCCGTTTTGGAACACTACCAAATATCTGTTTTACCTCGTTGAGTCAAAAGGGCTTTTCATTATTCCCATTATTAGATCGAATTCAACCAGCCAGTGGTGCGGAATCCATTCACCATGGGAAGTGCGAACGCGCAGGCCTGCTCACAATTTCAACGAATTAGATTATAGTTTCAAGAGACTATTCAATGAAATGCGATGAGGATGCCTTATCTTTGTAACGGTTTTATTTACAATATAGTTTCAGAACAAAGGAAGACAACTGCTTCCTTTACGTGTTTGAGTGCGTTCGTTATCTTTGAAACAATAATCGTTTTTTTTTTTTTTTAGATTTTCAATCGAAATAGTGACATCCCTTTTCCGTAAATCTCCCTGACATTTCACCCATTTCCAAAGAGTCATGGCTTCAAAAATAGGAAATATTGAAGAATTCAAGTTATGCAATAACGACGAAGATCGTGTAAAACTGATGCTGAATGATTTTGGTGAATTCCTCAGCCCAACAAGAGATTCCCGTATGAGAGGAAATCCCCAGGAGAATCCGAAAAATTTAGACATTCTGGTAATCTTCTCCTCAACTCAATCTCACCGGATCTTGAGCAAGTCTTGAAGCTTTATGCAAAGAGCATCCTCTACGCACCACCGGGAAGTGAACAATTATCACTGACTTACGCCAATCGCAGCGTGGTCATCTTCAAAGGCAAGTATTACGAAGAGTGTTTGGAAGACATCAGCAGAGCCCTGGAGACTGGATATCCAGACAGTCTCAAGCCAAAACTTCTCATTCGCAGAGTCACATGCAATTATGCACTGACTGGGAGTGTGGATTTCGAGACAAATGAGGAACTGATAGAAGCGAGGGCATTGGTTGAAAAATTACCGGTCACCAACAAGATAAGGAAGATGGTTGAAGAAACTCTAAATAATCCTGAAGAAATAACTTCAATTGGAAGACGAGCAAAAAAGACCCGCCAGAAGTATCAACCGGAGATAAAGAAGAGAAATTCACATTTGCCCGGTGCTTCGGATGCAATTGCCCTCAGGTACTCTGAAGAATATGGAAGACACTTGATCGCAACACGGAACATCAACTCTGGTGAAGTATTGCTCATTGAGAGGCCGTATGCGACAATCGCTGATGATGAATGGATCTACTGCACTTGCAGTCATTGCGCCAGGAGGACATGGAACGGAATTCCTTGTGATTATTGTATTCACGCCATGTTCTGTTCTGCTGAGTGCAAGCAAGCTGCTTGGGAAGAGTATCATAATATTGAATGCGAGATGCTTGGATTTGCAAAAGACGTTGGAATCCGGAATCATACGTTGATGGCTTTGAGAATTACCGTGAAGGCTATCAAGGAAGCTGGAAGCTTGGGAGCTCTGAGAAAACGACTGAAGGAATTGGATTCCGTCAAAGGTTCGTACTGAAAAGGTAAAACAAGATAAGTCGATTCTCTTTGGACAATATTTCGTAAACAAATCAGTAGTGAAGAGGTAAAACAAGATAAGTCTCTTTTTTTCTCATTAAGTTTTTTGAAAAATACCTTAGAAAATAACCGAGAAAGAGCAATTTTGCTGTAAAACTCTTTTGTAACTCTTGAAATTCTCTACAAAAACAGCTGAGTAATATCACTTTATCTCGCCTAATTTCCGAGATATTTCCTTCGAAATGACCTCAAAGATAAGTCGATTTATCCTGTTTTACCTCTTCACTACTGAAATAGAGATACGCCCTTTTTGCTCTCATCCTTTTTTGCACAGAATTTGGAGGGCTACAAGACAATATTAGACGAAATTACCCTATCTCACTTAGTTTCCGAAATATGTTTAAGAAATTAATAACACAAGGATATTCGTCCTGTTTGATCTTTACTGAATTATCCTCTCGCGATAGGCATAATCATGTTTTTCTTGTTTTTTTACCGAATAGCATCAGATGTCGAGATTCCAATTAATCCAAACTCCTACGAGACATTTTATATTATGTCTGACAATCCTGAACGTCAAGAACTGGAGCATTTGATGACTTGCTCGTCATTTGCAGGCATCCTCACGTATTTTCCTCCAGTGAGAACAAATTTTTTTGGAATGAGAGTAAGAGGCAATTTTCGAATAGTTAAGGATTTAGAGCAGCTCCTATTTGCGGCTGGTTTGATGTTGAGAAACATGAGAATTGCTGAAAATCGGATGTACGAGGTAATTCTCCTTTTGTCCTTGTAATTCACTAGTGAAGAGATATAGCAGGATAAAGCGAATTTTCTGCACATCTTTTTCGAGAATATCTTGGAGACTGAGGGAGATAACGCAATTTTATCGTCATTTCATCCTCATCCTCTATTGTAGGGAATTTCAAGAACTATCGAAAATGATTAACGCAAAAGGGCCCTACATCGCTTCGTTTCCGAAATATTATGATAAAAATGAGTAATAAGAAAAGTAGACTCATCGTTCTTTACCTCTTTGCCACTGCATTGATAAAACGTAGTGCTGAAAATCGATATTTCATATTTTATAATGAATGTAACTGGTTTCAGTGGAAGGTAGAAGACAAGACAAATCCGAATGAGAAACAAATTCTCACGCTAACACCAGTTTCCAGTTTTCTCAATAGCAGGTGTTATGATCCTGCTGAACTATTACGCTGCGATAAGAACATAATTCTTGTAACCAATGTCCCAATCACTAAGGGTGATCAAGTGAGTTGAATCAGTTATTTTCCAACAAATGTCTTTTTGTAAATTTTCAGAAACGAAACGACATAGAATTTTTCTCCGCAGAAATTTGTTTGTAGTCCTCGAAAATCTCAACAAAAAAAGGATTTAGGCAAAATTGCCCTGTCTTATAATGACCAACAGAAAAAAATAGACTTATGCTATTGAATCTCTTTGCTACTCAATTCATTTTTTACAGGTATTCACACATTATTGCGAGAATTACGAGAATGTTCCAAGGGATATAAGAAGAAAATTCTTGAAGGATCGGTGGCAGTTCGACTGTAATTGTTTAGCCTGCAAGGACAATTGGACAGCATCTACCCCTACTCACTGGGAGGTAAGATGGAATAATTCATATCCCCACACATATTCTTCAGTATTTCTTTAGATGTAAAGATAATATTTTTTCAATTCCTACAGCATCAGAACTTGCCTCCGAGGATCGCTGAGGAGGTGGGTAATGAAATAATAAAATTCAATAGCTCAAGTCATGAAGAGACCAGGAATTCCACCGGAATGATTTCATTGAAAGAGGAATTTTGTGGAATATTGGACTTCATCTACCCACGGGTAAAAAAACCATGCCTCAACATAGAGCTCCTTCTGATTCCATTAAATCATATTGATGGGGTACTCAGTTCTATGATATATCCTCGATTCGTTGACGAGTTGTAGTGCTATTGTGGGATAGCATCAAATTCTATGGCACTGGTCATGATATAAAAAATCTCGAAATGGTCATGTCAATCTCAATAAGTGGAATTCCGCATGTAAAACACATTTGACATTCTTTTGATATTCTCGATTAATAATTTTTCATTCTTCAATTTATCGTTCTAAATGCAAATGTCAATGAAAGTGGCAAGCATTTTTTTAGCCATGAAATATTAATCTCATCAATATTTGTTATGTTTTCTTGTAATAAAAATCATAAAATTGATCATTCACAAAGTTACTGAAAATTCCTGGTTATAATGAACTACAACGAATTGTTCTATGATGTTAAAATGTATCAATTACTATGCATTCTATAATGAATAATACTCAATGAATAAAGGGTTTGGTTTTTCTATAAATCTTTCAAATTCTCTCGTGAATTCCCGCACTTTTTAGAAATAGGAATTTGTAGGATAAATCACTTAGAAAATTTATTTATTGTACTAGTCAATAGTTCATTATATTTTATCCATCACAATCCTCCTTTTTTTATCGTCAAAGGAAAAAGAAACAAAGAATTATAAAAATCATAGCGAGTTTGAATGGAATGTTTCAAGTACTCAAGAACACTTTTATCGAAAAAAAAATCTAGAAAACTAATAGAAGATATTCAGTGGAGCATTTCAGAGAGATGAAAGAAAAATTATGTATGGATTGCGCTTAGAAGAATTTCCGAAATATTCTGAATATATTTCTCGATTCCGGCATATTTGAATGAATTCTTCAGATGAAACACTTCATTTTGCGAAAATCACCGGGATTATTGAGATTAGAATAATTTATCAAGAGATTCTTCATTGTAAAAATCATCTTAAACTACAAAAAGCTCTCTCGATCAATTTTTTTAGCCCAATACTTCTCGAGATATTTCCGGAACAATGTACGAGTGTCTAATGCGATAGATTTCCATGTACCTAAATCATATTCAGTAGCAAAGAGGTGAACAAGAATAAGTCAATTTTGTTTGTTGATTATTTTCCGTGAATATCTTGGAAACTAAGCGACATAGAACAATTTCGCCCCACGAAAATCGATCTGAGCGAAATCGCTCTATCTCGCTTACTTTCCAAGATATTCTCAAAAAAAAATCAGTGATAAAATGAGGTCCTGTATTACCTCTTCACTACTAATATATTAATATTCAAAATATATTCCAGAAATTATTGCCTTCATGAAAATTTATCGAGAGACTCTTAATGAATCCTCTCAACTCTGTTCCTTAAATTTTCCTATTCATCTCTCCATCACTCCACTAGCTGTAGAAAATTAAAAAAAATTACAAATAATACAAAAGATTCTCGAGACGAGTGTCAGGTGGAATGTGAATTGACTGAGAAACTAAAAATGCGAGTTTGTGAGCGTACTGGACCGGTGCAGGCACACGAATCGTGTTGCTGCAGTTATAATAAGTGTGAGTCAATTTGTAAGTGAGAATTTGAAGTTTCTCAGTTGATAAACGCAGAGAATCAAAGACAATATTATAATAAGTTGGTGTGACAGTGTCATCCTTTGTGTGGTGCGAAACGAGATAGAAGTCCTTTCTTAATGGATGAGTAATGACATCGTCTACAATTGTTCCCAGCGGTGGATTGTCATTACCGTGAAAGAATCTTGTGTGAGAGTGGGCAGAAACAAGAATGTAGGCAAGATTGACTGGTACACCTCTTCCATAAACGCGGCAAATTGAATTGTGCACACGTGACACTTCGTGCTCTGTGATTATCCCAATTTGTCCATCATTAACACCATCGCGATAAATGATTATTCGTGATGGTAATGCACCTTCATTGAGTTCACGATATTTATCAAGTGCTCTTGATATATTTGCCATCAAATTGATCGTCAATTGTTCACCTGTTTCGTGGGAATTTACGGCTGAGAAGTAACGCGTCAGGCCTCGATCTAGAGTTGCTACCATAGCAGCTGAAAAATTAAAAAAAAAGTCTTTCAGAATTCATGAAATTTTGTGGAGAAAGGAAGAAATTGATTATCGATCCAGTAGCAGAGATAAAATATCAGTCTATTTGATTACTGATTGTTTATGAAGAATATCTCGGAAACTAGACGAGATAGAGTGATTCTGCAGAAAAATTTACAAAAAAAGACGGAGTTACATCATCCTATCTCGGTACCTTTCGAAGTTTTTATTAGAAAAAAAAAAACTGACCCATTTTCTTTTATCTTTTCACTACTTCCACACGTTGTTCCGAATATCGTGGAAAATAAGCGAGTTAGGGCGATTTTACTCGAATTCCTTTTTGTAAAGAATTTTAAGAGCTGCAAGAAAAATTAGAGCGAAATCGCCCGATCACGCTCAGTTTTCCAGATATTCTCAAAAAATGATATCCTGAGATTCAATTAAGTAGTAAAGAATTAAAATAGGGAAACTCGATTAATCATTGTGATCATTCTTAATGGAATATCTTGGAAACTAAATGAGACAGCGCGATTTCACCCGAATCATTCCTTGTAGACAATTCCAAGAACTAAATAAAGAGCTCTATCTCGCTTAATTTACGAGATATTATCAGAAAATAGATTCATCCTGTTCTACCACTTCGCTACTAAATTATATCATTGCCTTAGAAACAATGGGGCGTAAGTGTTGTGTATGAGCATAGCCCTTACGCCCTTTTCTTTCTAAGGCGACGATATTATTCCACCACTTTTTCTAATTTCATTTGAAAAAATTATTTTATTGAATAAAAATAATAATCACCAAAGTGTTTATTCTTCTTTTCAGTGTCATGACAGACATCAACACCAATGATCATCACTCCATTCAATGGTATGTGCACAGTCCATGGTGCTCCACCGATTTTACAACTCAATTGAATAGCAACTTTACTTGCAATTTTTTCTTGCTCATCTGAATTAAAACACTTATCAGTTATTACTTGACATGGAACTGCATACTCAACGTAACATTTCTTCATAACGCGTGTAAAAATTTCAGGACGACGGCCTTCAACAACAATCATCATCAATTGTGGATTTACATCGATAATCGACTTTTCGAGATGATGACTGTAGCATTCTGGTGTTGTTTCTTCAATTTCAACGTAACGAGGTTCTGAAATTTGGAAATTTCGCATCGATTTCATCATCTCTGCAACAAAATTCTGAAAAAACGAAAATATATTGGTTTTTATTTTAGAACATTAATTGAATTAGGAATTCAGTAGGGAAGAGGGTATAAATTTTAATCGATTAATTTCGCCAATATTTTTTTAAGAATATTCCGGAAATTAAACGAAATCGAGCGATTTTGCCCAATTCCTTTCTTGAGGCTCATGAAATTCTATACAGAAATTCATGGCAAAATGTCCCTATCTCCCTTAGTTTTTCGAGATATTCATGTTTATTAATGATTAATTAATTTGGAAGAGTTGAAACGAGAATTTTTTTTTTTTTACTGTTGGTTTTTTAAGAACATCTCGAAAGATGAGCGAGATAGAGGAATTTTGTTCTTATCCTTTGTGGTAGCTGTCGGTATTCTCTTTGAAGAGGATTGTAGTAAAATCGCCCTATTCCGTTTATTGCCTGAGATGTTCTTAAAAAATCGAAAGTTGAAAAAATAGAATTTTTGTTTTAACTCTACAAACATAAATATCTCATTAAAAAACGTAAATATCTCGGAAACTACGCGAAATAGGGCGATTGTACCATATTCCTTTTCTGTGAAGAACGTCTTCAAGAGATACAAAAAAAATATTGGTCAAAATTGCATTATCTTGCTCAGTGCTGGAGATATTCATGTTTTAAATGAAATATTTAAGTTTGAAGAGTTGAAACAAAAATTCGTTTTTTCCTTTGGTTCTTTGAGAATATTTCGGGAACTAAGTGAAATTGAGCGGTTTTGCCCGACTCCTTTTTCCGTAGCCCTTAAAATTCTCTACAAGAAATGATGAGTGTAAAATCGTTCTATCTCGCTCAGTTTCCAAGATATCTATGTTTTTCGTGTGATAATCGAGTTTGGACAGTTAAAATAGGAATTCTATTTTTCTCATCAGTCTTTCAAGAATATCTCCGCAATTGAACAAGATACAGCGATTTCTACCGAATCTTTTTCATGCATTTTTTGAAAGTTTCTACAAAAAGCGATTCGCGCTAAATCGCTTCATCTCGCTTAGTTTCCAAGATATTTTTCAATAACTATTAACGAAATGAATCTACTTGAAGGTTTTACCTTTTCCCTGTTGAATTATTTTAACAAAATAAATTCCAAATTTTTTTTCAATAATGCCCACTCACTTTTACTTCAAATGCGTGATTTTCTGGAGTTACAACGACCCAATTCTCGAGTTTAATAGTATAAAAGAGATCCTTTTCTTTGAAAGCCAATGACCATTCACCATCAGAGTTAACATCAATCTCTGAATCATCACCGAAGAACAATTTCTCATTGGGAAGAATTATTCCTGGAATCTCGACCAGCTTTGAGTCCAACGTCATATTCCAATTTTCAAACTCTTTTTTTATATCAGGATTGTTGTTGAGACGATCGTTGAATGATTGAAGCTTCTCGATTCTGCTCTGAGGCATGACAATCGTGTATGTTGACAGCGTCTCCTTCACAACTGGATTGTTCCTCAATGCTTCAGTCAATCCTAGAATAATAGGCAATTGTCCATTAATTATTGAATCATGAAATCAGTAGCGGAGAGGTAACATAGGAAAAGCCAATTTCGGCTGATATTTTTGCCGATAATATCTCGGTAAATAAGCGAGATCGAGCAATTTCAAACTAATCCATCTTGCAGTTCTTATAATTCTCTCCATAAAAAAGGTCACCTTGAAATTGCGCTATCTCGATTAGTTTCCGAGATATTTTCAAGAAAAGATGGGCACAAAACACCATCTGATCCATTCATCTCTTCGCTACTGAATTACTAAAATGAGAAATTGCAATTGATGGATTTTCCAATGAGAAATGATTTTATTCGTGGAAAGCAGAAGAACTTGAAGATTGAAGATAACAAATTATGCTTTTTTTTGTCAAATATAATTGCGCAAATTCTCCATTTTCTCCAATGAAATAGTAAAAATTCCAAAAATTCACCAACTTCATGTCAAAGCTTCGACGAAATTAATCGAGAATTCCTAAAGCTACAAAAATGGATTTGAGCAAAAACGTTAGGATATCTCGCTTAGTTCCTGAAAAATTCGCCGAAAATAAGAGATAACAGAAAAGAGACAAATAAATCGAAATAAATCGACTTTTTCAATATTTATTCTTGGAAAAGATCTCGAAAACTGAGCAAGATAGAGCGACTTTGATCCTATATTTTTCTGTAGTTCTTAGAACTTCCTACATAGAGGATTATGACGAAATTGCGCCATCTCGCTTAGTTTCCGAGACATTTCCTGAAAAGTATTCAATTTGATTCACCTGTTCTTTTTCCTTCATCTCTCATTTTTTACAAATATTTCAGAAATTAAGCGAGATAGGATGTTTTTGCCGTAATTCTTCGAAATAGAAGAAGAACAAGATAGACCTATTCTGTTAATGTTATCTTGAATTATACCGAATAAATTCGTCCAGAATTCAATGACACTGAAAATAACAGACATCTGGCAATTCTTAGATTGTTTATTTTTTAAAGAATAAATTTAAAAAGGAAGTGAAAAATATGCACTTGTTGAATATTCAAAACACTATAACTGAGAGTTTTTTGAATATTTTTTTAATCATAATTTAGTTGTTGGATAAGAATGCAAAAAAATGTCTTCTGTTTGCTAATTTCATTATCATAGAATTGATTATAAATTTATAAAAATTTAGTAATTCATTAGGTAAAACAGGATAACTCTATTTTCCTAGTTCAGCATATATCAAGAAGATCTCGGAAACTAAGCGAGAGATGGAGGATTTTTTGGTGGAGACCTTTTTGACAATTCTTGGAATTCTTTATTAAGGTACTTCCACAGTAAGTAAAGGGGAATAGATCCGAATGTGCCACAGATTTGAAACTTTGAGGATATATTCTTCTCATAAGTAGAAATATATCTGAAAGTTTCATAACGATCGACCACGTAGTTTTTTTTTATTAATTATTAAAATAATTAATTATATGGTAAAATGGTGGTAACACACGGATTAATTGATATTTCTCAATAATTACGTGGTAAAATATCAAAAAAATTATGAAATTATATTTATAAATAATATGGGAAGTGATTTCGCGCGCGGGTAAGACTGCAGCACATTGTCGATGATTTTTAAAAATAAGTACGTGTCATTAGGGCCTGTGTAAATTAATTATTTTAATAATTAATAAAAAAAAACTACGTGGTCGATCGTTATGAAACTTTCAGATATATTTCTACTTATGAGAAGAATATATCCTCAAAGTTTCAAATCTGTGGCACATTCGGATCTATTCTTCTTTACTCACTGCGGAAGTACCTTAGAAGGGATAGGAGTCTAATCACGCTATCTCTCTTAGTTTCCGAGATATTTCGAATGAACTGGTGATAAAATAAAATCAATTCGTCTCGAAACTCCATATTCTTGATGAAATTCTCCCTTGAAAGAATTTCGTAAAAAGCTTCTTTTGTAAGAAAAATTGACAGATATAAAAAAAGGTGATCATGTTTTTAATATTTCAAAAATTTTAAGAAATGGAACTTTTGGAAATTGTAACTCTACTTTTCCTCATAAAATTCTTCAAAAACAGGGATCAAAATCAGACTGAAATGTTCTACCTACTTTTTCGAATTTCTTTCTGATACAAAATGAATTTTTGTGGCTCGAAAATCTATTAGAAAACCAGCGAAATTCATCTTGGAAGACTATTTGTTCAAATGGGATTGTACTATAGAATTTTTCCATCTTTTCCCTGGAATTCCTAGAAAAACAGGATGAGTCAATTTATTCTATCAATAGTTTCTTGATAATATCTCAGAAACTATGTGAGATAGGGCAATTTTGGCCGAATCCTTTTTCTTTTAGTTCTTAAAATTCTCTGCAAAAAAGGATTATGGCAAAATTGCCTCATTTCACTCAGTTTCCAAAACATTCTCAAAAAAAGATGGGCAAAAAATCAACTTATCCGGTTCTACTGCTCCACTACTGAATTAATTACGAGAATTTTTTTCATAAATTTCAAAATTCTCTAGAAAAAAGATCACTCCATAGCTTTTTTCAAAACCACTCCTTCCAAAGATATTTAAAAAATCAATCAGACAATATTAATAAAACTATCTCTTCCATCATTGGAATCACTCACCAGCAACTCCACAAAGTTCCGGAATCAAAAAAATCTTCTCCAAATTTCCACGTCTGCCCCTCGGCATAGTGTGAGTTATCAACATTGGCTGAGAGCTGTGATAAAGTTGAATTCCGTATTCACTCTTGAAAAACTCCTTATACGTCAGATCCAGCGAGCCAGTTTCGCCAGTTTGAACATTTGATATTGGAGTTACAGTGAAATCAACTCCCTCAATTCGATTAATTCTGTTATTGTACTCTGTCCAAACAGACAGACCAGTCACTTCTGCACCAAATGCCTCATGATAATCACCTCCGTGCTCCTCTATAGAACGCTCAAGGATATCCCAGACTGATCCTTGTCCCATCACTTTATTTGTTACATCAACGCACATGAAAACACCATCTTCGTACTGCTGGATTGTCATCAAGTAGCCTGGCCAAATTTCCAGGAGATAATCATTAACTTGGACCTGAAAAATGAAAAAAGTGTAAGATTTCGAATCTAGTGATGATAAAATAATTGTTTTTTTGTTAATTTTACAGATTTTTTTTTAAATCAATGTAGATTTAGATAAATTCATTGAGATTTTCTTTTCGAGTCTAAAATTCTCTACAAAAAACGTCCTTTGATATCATTTGTTTCAAAATCCAATCTTTTCAAAATGAGGAAAAAAAAATATTTCGCTGATAAATTTCTAAGGAAATATTGAATAGAAAATTGAAATGAGCTTTATAATTACCGGGGAATTAGCATCGTAGTAGTTTCTTCCCACCAATCGGAAATTAAGACTCTCCATGGATTTCTTAACGAGACCGTTGTATACTTGCAGGTAATGAGGATCTCCAGGGACCATGTCGCCCAAAAAATCGATGATAATTTGATGCTTTCCGTGTTCTGTTTCAGCTGTTAACTCAAGTGGCTACAATGAAAACAATTGAAATGAATAAAATGAAAAAAACAGTTTCGTGGCATTGAAATGGTTAACTTTGTGTCATCTATATGATTTCTGCAATGTAATGTATACTATTCATTAGTCAAGAAATAAATCATGATAATTCAATTTTTTTCAACATTCCTTTTGGTAGAATATTTCGGAAACTAAGCGAGATAGCGTAATTTTACCTGAATCTTTTTTTGTAAAGAATTTTAAGAACTATAAGAAAGGATTTGGATATCGTCATCCTATCTCGCTTCGTTGTCAAGATACTTTTGA
Organism: Aleiodes leptofemur; assembly: GCA_963942555.1. Classification (NCBI taxonomy): domain Eukaryota; kingdom Metazoa; phylum Arthropoda; class Insecta; order Hymenoptera; family Braconidae; genus Aleiodes; species Aleiodes leptofemur. The sequence goes on along the minus strand of OZ012618.1, from coordinate 6,392,820 downwards.
AAAATGATAACCCGAAACTTAGTTCAGAAATAATGTATTAAAACAGGAGAAATAGATTTTCTGATCATTTTCAATGGAATATCTCGGGAACTAAGCGAGATAGCGTAACTTTACTCGAATCTTTTTTTGTAGAGAATTTCAAGGCCTACGAAAAAGTTATCGACAAAATTTTCTCTATCTCGTTCAGTTTCCGAAATATTTTCAGAAAAATATGTAAAAAGCAAGAAAGATCGAATTGTCTTCGTTCAAAGTGATGAATAATCTCTAATTTAACGAAAGAAAAAAGAAATGACTACTTTGATCACCTCATTGAACTCAGCTAATGTTGAAGAAGAGTACAAAATGACTCCATCGAGTATGTAGCATCCGAGCTTTTCCGATTGAGACTCGAGCAGATCTTTCTGATGAGCTGCACGATCTTCCTCTGGTTGAAATGTTACTTTGTAACGATACAAACACCAGTCTGGTTTGCATAGAATCTTGAAGTAATTAGCAATGAGTTTCACCGGTTCTCCTGGAGGAAATTGAAACAAAAATCATCAAATAAATAGAGTCAAAAAATTAGTGAGTGATAGATTAATGAAATTTAGTAGAAAAGAGAGAAAACAGGACAAATCTATTTTTTTAATTGTTTTTCGAAAATATCTGGGAAACTAAGTGAGATAGGTCGATTAAGCCCGGATCCTTTTTTGTAGCTCTTGGAATTATCTACAAAAAAGGATTCGGATAAAATTGCCCTATCTTGCTTAATTTCTGAGATATTGTAAAGAAAAATCGACAAATAATCGAGTTCTTTGGTTTTGCCTCTTCACAACTGATTTATTCGATTTTTTGGAAGTATCGCAGGAAGTAGTTGAGGCCAAGTAATTCCTGATAATAAAATTAGCACACATCTCACAATTTCATGGATTTTCTTTGAACAAATAAATGATTATTCAAAAAAGTTGCCCTGGTAGTTTTTAAAATTCTTTATATGTGCATATTTTCAATTGTTTTCTTCAATAATTTATTTGTTGAGACAAATCAACTAGAAATTGTTAGATGTCTGCTATTTTCAGTATTCGAAACAATCTTATAATTACTATAAATGTTTATACAATAATTTTTCTATTTTTTTGTAGTTTTTCTATTTAAATTTCAAGATTTTCCAAAAAAAACTCAGTTACGGATGAAATAATTTGAGTGATTCAAAAATGGAAAAATAATTCAGTAGCGAAGAAACAAAATGAAATGTCTTTCTTTTTTTTCATTTTTTGAGAATATCTCGGAAAATATGCGAGATAGAGCGATTGTACCCCAATCATTTTTTGTAGCTCTACAAATTCTCTACAAAAAAAAATTCAGACAAAATCACCCTATCGCGCTTAGTTTCCGCGACATTCTCGTTTTTCGACGATTAATTGAGTTTGAAGAGCTGAAACAACAATTTGATTCAATTTTTTTTTTCTAACAATATCTCGGAAACTTAGCGAGATAGGGCGATTCTGCTTGAATCTTTTTTGTAGCTTTTACAATTCTCTACGATAATTATTAAACAAAATTGCCTTATCTCGCCTATTTTCTGAGATATTCTCAAAAAGTGAGGGAAAGAGAGGAATTTAATTTCATTCATTTTTTACGAATACTCGGAATTATGGACATACGCCTTTTTTGCCCCAAGCCTTTGTCGTAGCTGTTGAGATTTTCTATAACAAAGGATAAAAAGGGCATATCTCCATTAATTTCCAAGATATTTCACAGAGAATTATTGCAAAAATAAACCGATCCCGTTTTACCTCTTCACTGCGTTTAAAAAAAAAAACGCAAGATCCTAGGAAAATATACAATTATTTTTTCAGTCTATTTTCTCTCTCATTCTTCTCTAAAAAAAGATAACTGAAAAAAATACTCTATTTCTCTCAATTTTCAAGATTTTCCATAACAATTGAATGCAAGTATTCACTTTGTAAAAAATTCATTCAGACCATTCCTCTATTTTTTTGCTATATTCTGGAATATTTCAGGTAAAAAAAACGACAAAATGAAATAATTAACAATCTTTCGGCAATCCAACAGTTCCCACCTTTCTTCACTTCTGCTCTAATCTCCATGTTTTCCTTTTTTTTCGTGAAAAATCTCCAAAAGTAATGAATATTATTCTCTCTTTTTTCAAAAGAAAAGTGTCCTCAAAATATTTGCATTCTTTGCTTTTATGCAAAAACGAAATTACTCAAAATTTCTACTAAAAAATACAGTAATTAAGTATGCAACAGAACGACTCTGTTCACGACAAATTTTTATTATTATGATACCCCAGAGATGCCAATGACGTAACTGTACGCAGTAAACACTGTGGCATGAAACTCGAGCCCTCAAGTATCCGAAGAACTTTGAGACAACAAGCTGCGGAAGGACCGAAAAAGAGAGCAAAAAAAACGTAAACAAAGAAAATTCTAATCGAAATAAAAAGTCTCAGAAAGTCAAATTTTATCCGAGTAAAATTGTCATTTATAATAATAATTCTCTATCCAAGAATTTGATAAAAAAAACATATTGAAAAGTTATAAATAATAAAAATTTTAATTGAAAAAAAAATTGCTATAAAAAAAATCTAATAAATCTTGTTGGACTCCACAAAATAAAAATTATTAGAATAATAATAATACTAATAATAATAATAAAAATAATGATAATAATAATAATAATAACAATAATGACAATTTGTGATAGTTATCTTGAGTATTCAGTTAATTTCCCTGATTTATCGATTGATTTTTTCAAAAAGAAAAAAAGCGCGGAAACGTGTCCCTTCAATCAGTAAGCTAGAACGCTTTTTTATTGGTCGAAGGTTTTTAGTGTTTTCAATTGACACTAGCGCTGTATGGCCTTTTATTCGAATCTTAGCGCGAAAGTTTCTAACTGAAACAGGAATATCCGGATAGAAGAAGCGAGCATGGTGTAACGGAAAGAATCAGCTATACATCTTGATAAGAGGGAGAAAATGATAATAATAACTAGAGGGGCGTAGTTACCCACTCACTATACTCGCTCGCGGATTGGGATGCGTTGTTGCTAGCTGTTATTAATAACAGCTGATACATATATGTTGAATAGAATAGGACACAACACCAGTCAATGGAATCGTCTTCTTTATATCTGTCTCTCAATATGCTGTTGAATAATTCAATAATTTAGTATTTTCCAATTGTGTAGATGATGAGTACAAACGTTGCGAGTGATAGAGCGGTCGCTAATAATTTGAGAGCAAAATCCAATTTAACGAGTTTCATCGGTCTGTATGGAGGTACAATCTCTGTCAGAGCTAACTCATGATCATCGGCTTTGCGTTTGTTCTTCATTTTAGAAATCTCCTCCTGCTTTGTTCATTCTGCATAGATACCAGATTCGGTGACTCGCATGAGCATGTAATTTAAACGCTCATAGAGGGGCCAATTGCGACGAGAATACTAAACGTTCAGACTGTGAAGGTGAAGTTGTTCAACACGAACCAAAGGCTTTAGATAAAGCCTCTCATAACGTAATAGTGGAATAATACACGCATTATTTATACCACTTAATACATATTCTATGCATGCACTCTCATAATCCACCGACCACATGATGGACTTCGGTGGATACCTAGTTGACCACCATGACTATAGATATGATATCGCAAATCCTTCAATTCCTCCATGCTTTTGGCTGATGGAACTTTATCTGGTTTCGTTAAAAATGCAGCAGTTTTCCTTGAAAAACTCCATTGCTAATGATTATGAAAATCAGCATTGTTGTAGAATCAATTCTGAATGAATTAATTCTCGTGTCTGTTTGAATTGATACATAGGTGAGGAATCTTATTATATCTAGTATTGCTGATATCACCTCGCCGTTCTTCATCACCAGAATAAAAAATAAAATTGTAACTGCTATGGCTGCTGCACATAGCACTCGTGCACTCCATAAATGGCGAATCTTGTATAAGACTGTTTGTTCATTGGATTTCACTAATACTACGAATTCATGATATTCTTGTTTGGGAAATAACCGTAAGACCTTAGTGACTTCATCTACGCTTTGCTTCGCTTCTATGCTTTGCGTTAATGGTATCTGACTATACTGTCATCCGGCCGTTATCCCTTGATGAGGGACTTTTCACTTTTGTGTAGGTGTAGATAATTTTTGTAGGATTTTTGGTCTTTTTGTGGTCAGTGCTCAACTTCTATAAGCACTCCCGAAGAACTTGTCCGGAGCCGGGAATCGAATCCGGGCCTACGGCGTGTGAACTTCGACCACTAAGCCACAATTCTACTTTTTTTTTTTTAACAAAATTTATTTTTAGAATAGGTTACAGTATTTACAAGTATATACTGGATGTCTTAATTAAAATGAACATGTTTGAAACAAAATGTTTTTTAATATGTATCAATTAAGATTGCTAGTCAAATGGCTTATGAAACTCTCGTGACTATATGAGATTGATCAGGGAATTAATGTTTGTATTTATATGGGATTTTTCATCAAATTATATGATTTTATCATTTCCTATTGGAAAGAATAATGAATGGAAAAGATGATTCGCCACAACGCTACTAAGCCGGACTTCAAAATTCTGTATTAGATCATAATGAGGACTTTTGGGTTTATACATGAGGATGGCATTCATTTGTCTTATTACGATGTGGAATATGTACACGTTGGGATATGTGTTAAAAAGGCCAATTATCTCTTCCGTAGTCATTGAATATCCAGGTTCGAAAGCTTTGATCTGATAACCATTCGGAACTTTGGTTTTGTTATAATTCAGATTGCTGCAGGTAGTGTCTGAAAATTAATTATTTGCATCAAATATTTCTACAATCATTATTATTCTGCACTGTTTTTCATTTCCTAAAACTCGATTGACCATTCCAAGTTCATCATGGAATTCACAGAGAGATATTTGTTGATAAATCATAGTTGAGGAAATCCGAGTAGCAGGTCCAAATGATCTACTTTTTTTCCAAGTTATCGTAAATGTTCTAATTATCCCGATTTTGTAACATTTTACCGATATTAATAATAATGATATTATAGATATCCAATAATGTTGACACACTGTCTCAGGGTCCTCGGATTTTAAATACCAATATGGCCGCCATTGATGTTTTCATATGATTAATTGAATTAATCGTCGTTATTTGTCCGGTAACAGACGTTCTTTAAGATTTGGAAAGTTAATAGACATTCTGACGAACAAGAATATATATGGTTATATAAGGAGAAAATAGGGCTGTGACCATGAATTGTTGCAGTGAAACTGAAACTGAATCTCGCTTATGGAGTTCTAATGTGAATTCAATTTTTTTTCTCAGTATTTTCGGCTTGACCCCTCAAAGTATGGGGTCCATACGTCGTATCGACCCACTTTCTTGTCCTATCGGCCGGGGTCATACTTCTTCTTTAACATTAAAAAATCATTTTCTCAAATACTATCACAGATATAGAATTTTAAAAAATTGATTTCGGTAGATAATGGGACTGTTTTCGGAGTGGTGGATTTTTTTTGCAAATATTTTTACTTTTTTTTTATACACAAAAGTTGTGGACTAAAATTCTACGCTTGATATATTCAATCGTCTCGTTTATCGGAAAAATTTCCTTTGAAAATTCCGAAATTTTTACTCAAATTACTCTGAAGGTTCGTCTATCAAATGGCGCAATGCAAATTCCAATCTGATTGATAATTTGTTTGTTATGAATAAATTTAGCGTGCAAGGCTAGTTCAGCAACTAATCATCTGATAGGATTAAAATTAGTGTTAGTGCATCATTCAGTTTCAGTTTAATTAAATTACATTTATCCAACACCACGTTTATTCATTTACGACACCCTGACAAATTCCCAGTAAATTCCAACAGATTCAAATCTCATGAAAATTCAAATTCAGTAATAAGGTCGATAATATTAGGCTTAAAAATTCACTGAATATTTCGATAACGCAAAATCTGAGAAAAATTGACATCTCTATAGTATTTCTATGGAGAACCAATGCAATCAATAGAAGGTTTCCCATCATTTTTGGATGAAACGTTCACGAGACGTTGCGCATTGAGCAGCGTAGTCTGATCGTCAGATAACTCCGGGCCGATGGGACAGGCCACAGCGTATAGGTCCTGTACTTGAAGGGTTAATGTGGGTTTATCTATCGAAATTGGTAAAAAGCAATATTTCAGCGGTCATAGGTGAAAAAAAATTTAATCTATTCTATGAATATACATTCTAGTGATACTAGAAGACGTTATGGGCCGAAAAGGTACGAGGAAAGGAGAAGTTGAAGACGAATGGCATGGCCAAGTCAAGACGTGGATAGGGCGGAAATTAACTCTTCTCAGAACCCAGTCTAGAAAGAGAAAGAGGTCCAGTGACAGTGAATCCAAAGAATCAAGTTAAAATGTTAATTATGATCATATCTGAAAAAAAAATGAAAGTTCAACAACCATGAGAGTATCAGATTTATTATGCGCTTTGATTTGATAATTCATGTTTTGTTGATGAAAATAAGAGCACTGATGTGTTCTCATGTTTGAAACGATAAAAAACGAGAGACAATCCTTTTGTATTCGGAGAACATCGCTATAACTTAATCATCACTTGACTGTCCCGCAGTATCATATCCGGTGAAATGCTGATCGTTACAAGTAGTGATGGACGATTTTGACTCGATTTTTCGGTCGATTTTTATTCCCTCAAAATGGATCTTTTTCACCGATTTTGAGAAACTCAATTAATCTTTTTTGTTCTAAAAAAATTAAAAATAGTATTTACCCTCAAATTAAAACTGGTGAGCCAGATCTATCGAATAATATGTGATATCTCGAATTTGATGCGAGATTTCCCATTAATTAATCGTTAGTTGAAAATTATCGATGGGCAATGGCTGTTTTTGAAAGAAAGAAGTATTGATGCAGGTGTACGTAGTGCGCTTCTAATTGCTAGTATTTCTCGATCAATTCATCGGTTTTCTCATTTCGATTTTTTGAAAATTGGTTCTCAGAAAATCGTATTTTCTAGAGGTCGATACTTTTTTCAATCAAAATTTTTTTCGGTGATCGTCCATCACTAACCGTCACTTTGTAGCCTGGAATTCCTGGAAAGTGATACTGAAGTGATAGATCTGGAATATTTCTATATCAAATTTTAAAAAATTAAATAAATCTTGTTAGAATCCCCAAAATAACATTAATTATAGAAGTAACAATAATAATGATTTGTAATAGTGATCTTAAATATTCAGTTGATTTTCCTGATTTATCGATTGAATTTTTTGAAAAGAAAAAGCGCCAAAGCATGTTTCGTCAATCGGCAAGATAGAAAGCTTTTTCATTGGCCACAAGTTTCTAGTACTTAGCAGTCACACTAGCGCTGTATGCTCGTGCCTGGATTATTTTTATTCATGATCACTCGCTCGTCCATTGGTGATCCCAGGATAAACATCTCTTTCCGAAAATAACGCCACAGAAGGAGCGCGTTATTGTCCTGGATTCTCAAAGAAATCTGGATTAATCCCGTGCATCCCAAATAATTAAGGCAAAGTAAGAGTTCCATTGAATTTCTCGTTAATTAAATTAATTATTCGCCTGATATTTTTATATAATAATTTGTAGACTTGAGTATCGGGAGATTGTCAAAAATTTGACGTTGACATAACCTCTGAAAATTATATTTTTTTAAATTATTGTTTTTGTGAGAATTAGTGAAATTTTTGTTGTTGATATTTTGTGGATGTTTAATTTTATGGTTAAAGGATTTTTGGTGAGAGGGTTTGGATTTTAGTGCTGCTGATGTTGCACCGGGTATCACATGAGTTAACCTCAAATGAAGTGATCAATTGAAGTTTACGTGTTTTAATATTAAATCGAGTGAAGTGGTAAAACGGTTCAGTTTGACTCGGAAATTTAGTGCAAGAGTTGATTAAATATAATTATCAAATTTTCGAGAGAAATCGATTTTATTTTATCAGCTTTCTGAGACTATCTCGGAAACTAAACGAGATAGAGCGATTCTGCCCTGATCTTTTTTGTAGCTCCTGAAATTCTCTACAATGAAGGATTCAAGTGAAATTGCGCTATCTCTCTCAATTCTCGAGATATTTCGAAAAAACTGGTGGAAAAATTCAATTTGCATAAAAACTTCATATTCTTGATTAAATCTAACGTTGAGAGAATCTTGTGAAGAGCCCTTTTTGTAAGAAACATTTAGGGCTCGTAAAAAGATCATTACGTTTGTGTATATTTTTTTGGATATTTGAGGGAATAGAAATTTAAAAAATCGCCTTTTTCGTAGCTCTGATCTTTCTCCAAAATTTAAATAAATGGGGACCAAAATCGAACTGAACTGTTTTACCAATTTTCCTTATTTTTTTTACGTACAAGATGAATTTTTGTAGTTCAGAAATCATTGAGAAAACCAGGGAAATTTGTCTTCAAAAAATGTTAGCTCAAATTCGATTATATTATAGTATTTTTCGATTTTTTTTAATGGAATTTTCAGAATCCTTAAAATTCAGTATTTATTCTGTCAATAGATTTTTAAGAATATCTCAGAAACTAAAAGAAATAGAGTGATTTTTCTTTAAGTCCTTTTTTTAGCTCTTAAAATTCTCTACTAAAGAGGATTCATGCAAAATCACTTCATCTCGCTTAGTTCTCAAGATTTAATTAAAATTTTTTTTAAAAAGTTGTCAAGATATTCTCCGAAAAAAATCGAAAAACACCACGAGCTGTCACTACCACTCACTGATGAATTTATCAACGTCATCGTTGGTGGAAAAAAATTGTTACTGTCAATTGTCTTTAAAATTTCCAATTTTTTCATTGAATTAACTATTCTCTAGATATTGATGCCTAAAATTCAGTAGCGGAGAGGAAAAACAGGATAATTCCATTTATTCTGCCAATAGTTTTTTCAGAATATCTCGGAAACAGAGCGAGATAATCAAACAGAGCGAAATTTTATCTCAATTTTTTTTTTTAGCTCTTGAAATTCTCTTCAGACAAAAAAGGATTAGGAAAGAATCGTCTTATCTCACTTAGTTCTCGGGATATCAAAAAAAACAAATGGAAACTGATGGAGATATGCTCTTTTTGCCCTGATACTTTTTTTGTTGTAATTCTTGAAATTCAGTATAAAAAAAAGAATTCGGGCAAAATCGTTTCATCTCAGTTATTTTCCAATATATTAAAAGAAAAATGATTAACAAAAAAATTGATTTATCCTATTTTATGTCTTCGCTACTAAATTATCTATCACACGTTTCTAATTTCTATCTATTTATTTTCTAGATGTTGATGCCCAAGAAGAATCGTGTCGCAATCTATGAGTACCTCTTCAAGGAGGGAGTCATGGTTGCAAAGAAAGATTACCATGCACCAAAGCATCCTGAGCTTGAGACAATCCCAAATCTCCAAGTCATCAAGGCTATGCAGGTAAAAAACAATTAAATATAGGGGAGACTGAGCAAGATGGACCTGTGATGCAAAATGATTCGGAATTATTTTTGGGAGTGAAGGCCCCTTCAAAATAAAAAAAATTAGCTGACAATGTACACCTGGTGGAGCATTTTCTCTAATTTTTTCAGATTTTTCCGCGAAGGCCTTCACTCTGGAAGAAATTCCTGGATCATTTTGCTTTCAAGATCCTTTCTATCTCGGTCTCCCATTAAAAAAAAAACAATTTCCAACGTTCTTGCTTGATAACTAATGAATTTCTCTTTTTTCAGTCCTTGAAATCCAGAGGCTACGTTAAGGAACAATTCGCATGGAGACACTTCTACTGGTACCTAACGAATGATGGTATTGAATATCTACGTGGTTATCTTCATTTGCCACCAGAGATAGTACCATCAACACTCAAGAGACAGCCAAGACCAGAGACAGCTAGACCAAGGCCAGCTGCTTCTAAGAGTGAATCATCCAGACCAACTGAGGATCGCGCTGGATATAGACGTGGACCTGGAGGACCACCAGCACCTGGTGATAAGAAAGCTGATATTGGACCTGGTACTGGAGATTTGGAATTCCGTGGTGGTTTCGGACGTGGCAAGGCTCCACAATAATTTCTATACAATTTGTGTAATATGAAAAAAAAATGAAAAAATTTAAAAAAATTTAAAAAAGGTGATTTTTGTTCAATTGATCCTATAGGGATTGGAATTTGGAGAATAGAAAGAAATGAGGGGGGGGGGGTTCTCTTCAAGAATATTTAGGAAATTATAAAGTTTAGAGGAATTTATGAGAAAATCGTTTTAATTTTATAATTCTATCGTATGAAATTTTTTCTCGTAATAATTTTTTTATTCCAATAATTTGTTGAGATTATCTCAGAAATTCAGCAAAACAGCGAAATCTTCAAAGAAATTTTTTTCGTAGTTCTTGAAATTCTCTGCAAAAAGGGATTCATTCAAAATTATATTATCTCGCTTAATTTCCGAGATATTCCAAAATTTACGTCAAATCCATCGAACTCTCCAGATTTACCTCTTCACTACTTTCTTACTCCAAAAAAAAACACTACTATTTAAACAACCATCCTCATTTTCCAAAGCTTTGAAAAATTATTGGATCTCTCACGACATTTTTTTGCTCATAAAATTACTCACAAAAGAGCTCCGAAAATATTCCAATTAATTCGCACGTGACTCTAAATATTTATTATTCCCCTTACGAGACCATTCAAAATGAATCAGCCAATTACGACGTTCCATTTTTGGAGCGATCGGAGTGCGCATGTGCAGACTATCATTCAAACTCCTCAGTCAACGACCAGCTGCTCCGAAAACAACAAGAGATTCTAACCAAACGAAATGGTAATTATTTTCCTTCATTTAAACCCAAAAATCATTAAATAATAAAATTTAAAATGAAAAATTTCAGTCTCAAGTCGTTAAAAATCAGATAATTCACCGGAAAACAATTAAATGAAGTCTAGTAGAAGAAAACCACAACAATGCAGACACTGGGTGACAGTACGCTGGCGGCATTGATGAAGTCCTCCGACTTCTCAGCCGGAGAATCGTCGAAAATCTCCCGGAGGCCCTTGAAAGAAACGTCTCCCAACATTCACCATGAAAGCAATCACCAAAAACCTCATCCCGATGAGAAATCTTCAAAACCAGGTAAATCGAAGCGACCGCTCCAAAAACCTCCTTCAGACACAACTCGGACTCCAAAACAGTCCAAAAAGAAGTCAAACCTCGAGATCAAAGAGAACCTGGAGGACTATTTCAACGAGAGCCTAGTCCTCTCGTCATCTAAATACACTCTCCGCAGTCAGAAGACCATTTCCCCCCGAGAGAAGCAGCAAAAAAGCCGCAAACTTCCACAAAAATCCCAAATTCCTGGAGATTCAACGAAAAAACATCAGGACATTATCCAGGATCATCAGTCATCACCGCTGCCACTAGTATCAACAGAAGGGCACCTCCTTCTGTCCTCCTGGGGTCTCCCTCAAGCAATTCTCTCAAAATATTCGGCAAACGGTGTAAAGACAATGTTCCCGTGGCAGGTGGAATGTCTCTCCCGTCCGGGGATCCTCGAGGACTTTAGGAACCTTGTCTACTCAGCGCCGACATCAGCTGGAAAAACCCTAGTCTCCGAAATCCTCGTGATCAAGACCGTAATCGAGCGTAAGAAAAAGGTCATCTTCATTCTCCCATTTGTTTCAGTCGTCCGTGAAAAAATGTATTATTTTAAGGATCTTTTTGCTGATTCTGGTGTCAAAGTTGATGGTTTCATGGGAGGAATCAACCCCCCAGGTGGTTTTGCAGCAACAGATGTAGCGATAGCGACGATTGAGAAAGCGAATTCACTTGTTAACCAGATGATGGAGGCTGGAGGACTTGAGGAGCTTGGAGCAGTTGTTATTGACGAGTTGCACCTACTCGGGGACTCGTTTAGAGGCTATTTACTGGAGCTACTGCTGACGAAGCTGAAGTATATGACGATAAAATTAGAGGCAGTTAATATCCAGTTAATCGGTATGTCAGCGACACTGCCAAATCTGGATCTACTGGCAAAATGGTTGGATGCAGAGTTGTTCAGTACTGACTATCGTCCAGTTCCTTTGAAAGAATTCTGTAAAATTGGAGGGAATATTCAGGACAATCAGTTTAAGACAGTTAGAAGCTTGAGTCAACGCAACGATTTACCATCGGATTCGGATGACATTCTGCAGCTCTGTTTGGAGACGATACACGATGGCCACAGTGTTCTGATCTTCTGTCCAACGAAGAACTGGTGCGAAAAATTGGCACAGCAAGTGTCTTCCGCTTTCTCGCAGCTTGGAAGACTTGATAATTCTGTTGGCGAGTGTCTTCGTGAGCAGCTGAAGACTGAAGCCATTATGGAGACACTGGAGCAGCTGAAGAGATCACCATCTGGTCTCGATGAAGTGCTGAAGGCGACAGTGTCATTTGGCGTTGCCTATCATCACGCTGGACTGACGATGGACGAGAGAGACGTTATTGAAGGTGCTTTTAGATCCGGAGCTATCAGAGTTCTGACAGCTACATCAACGTTAAGCAGTGGTGTTAATCTACCAGCCAGAAGAGTCATCATTCGTACTATTATGTTCCACGGCAGGTCCATCGATGTGCTGACGTACAGGCAGATGATTGGTCGTGCTGGGAGAATGGGGAAGGACACTGCTGGTGAGAGTATCTTGATCTGCAAACAAAACGAGTTGTTTCTAGCCAAAAAACTTTTCGGCAGCGAGCTTCCGCCGATTGAGTCGTGCCTGAAAGGCCCGGGTCCATTGATCAGAGCTCTTCTGGAGGCCATTGCTAGTGAGGTTGCCTACACTATCGACGACATCGATCTCTACACAAAGTGTACTCTTCTCAGCTTCACCAACAACGAAAATCTCGAAGAATCCACGACGAGCGCTATTGAATTTCTCGTCAGCAACGAACTCCTGCTCCTTCAGGTCTCCGAAGCTGGAGCACAAAGGTGGGTAGCTACCCAGCTTGGGAAGGCCTGTCTCGCTGCTTCAGTGCCACCGAAGGACGGTCTTTTTCTCTTTGAAGAGCTCCAAAAAGCGAGGAAGTGCTTCGTTCTTGACACCGAACTACACGTCCTTTACCTAGTGACTCCCCTCTCCAGTCATCTGATAGGCATCGACTGGTACATCTTCCTGGACCTCTGGAGAACGATGTCGGAGAGTGAACGAAGAGTTGGGCAGCTCGTTGGTGTCAATGAAAGCTTCATCATGAAGGGCATTTCCGGTGTTGTTCGTCACGGCAAAACTCTGGATATCCACTCGCGCTTCTACACTGCATTAGCGCTTCACGATTTGGTTCGAGAAGTTCCACTCAGTGTCGTCTGCAAGAAGTATTCTTGCTGCCGGGGGGTTGTCCAAAGCCTCCAGCAGACTGCGTCGACATTCGCCGGAATGATAACGCAGTTCTGCAAGAAGCTCGGATGGAACTGCATGGAGCTTCTAGTCTCGCAGTTCCAAGGACGTCTGCAGTTTGGAGTCAACCGGGAACTGCTCGATCTGCTGAGATTACCGATGTTGAATGGACTTAGAGCGAGAAGCCTTCATAAAGAGGGCATCGAGACAGTCGCGGAATTGGCGACTGCTGATGAGCTGAATGTTGAGCGAGCACTTCTCAAGGCTCTGCCGTTCGAAAGTGACAAAGAATTTGGAGACAATGATGATGGTGAGAAGAGGAGGAGAATGCGATGTGTCTTTGTTACTGGGAGGGACGGATTCACCCCGAGGGAGGCTGCCAGGATGATTGTCAAAGAAGCACGGGCACTTGTGCAGAGTGAACTCAAGCTTGATGTCGATTGGACGAAAAGAAGCAAAAGTCGAACTGAAAGTGAGAGTTTTGAAGATATTTCAGGATCTGCCATTATTCTGAGAATTGATTCCGGCAGTAATTTCAGTGTTTCACGAAAGTCTCAGAGTTTGAGTCTAGTCGAGGAGGAGAGTGATCACAACAGCTTGAGAAATGAACCTGAAGAAGTGAGTGTGTTGAAGGAGATCAATGAAAAAACTCCGAAGGAATTATCGAAGAAATCAAAAATTTCACTTATCGATTCGACACCTAAATCGGCATCAAGAAGTCCAAGTTTATTTGGTGATAGTTTGAATCTTGATACTCAAGAGTGTAATATCTTGGAGCAAAATGTTATTGATCTCGATCTATCAGCTTTTGATGCCTCAGATCTATCCGAGTTCAATGTGCCTGATAAACAAGCCAATCCAGAAAATCATGAATTTATTAAACCGGAAGCACCGATTCCCCGATTGCCATCGCTAACTGATGAAAATAAGAGCAAATCGATCATTTGGGATGAAGACTCATGGAACAATACCAATGCAGTTATCGAGACCCTGAAGAAGCTTAAAACACCTCCAAAGGTGAATAAATCAATTGAAAAATTGCGGAAGCTTCCTAAGCGGAAATTGAACAGTCCCGCCTATAAATCGCCGATCGTCAACGTGAAGAGCTACGACAGTCCAGGTGGATTATCAGCATGTTCAAACAAATCCGAGGATGACATAATCGTCGCGTCACAAGTTGATAAAATGGAGACGATGAAGACGAAGACGCGGATGAGATTGGAGTCGATGAGGATTCGGACACAGAAAAGTGCTAAAAAAACGGAGAGCAAGGAGAAATCTCCGATATTTCTCTGCGATGAATGCAGTATCGAAAGTGTCATCAACAGTTCTGATAAGCAAGTGCAGAAAAAGAGCAATACGTTAACAAAGTCGAGGCTCCCGAAAAAACCAGACTTCAAAGACCTGAAAATCGTCAATATATCAGAAAAATCCAAGTTTGCTGAATTTAAGAGGAAATTAATCGGGAAAAATGAGATCTCTTTAGCTCTGGCTTGTGAAGCTTATCTCAAGGATACTGTCTCAATAGGCACAAAGATAATAGGCGCAGTTGCTTATCAAGACTCCGGCAAGAAGCGAAAAATCGAGACTTGTGTTTTTAACGAGAAAAAAGTCTGTGGTGTTGCGCTTTCATTTGGAAAAACTGTTTACTTCTTGTCGCTGGATAATTCTCAGGAGATCAGCAAGGTTCCGATGAAGGAGCGAATGGATCTGCTCGGGGATTTACTCAAGTCCGGGATCATCGTCAAGTGCTTTAGCAGCAAGGAAGTCTACAAGATCTTATTCAACTGCTGCAACATAGCAGCGTCCTGCAAATTCCAGGATCCACTGGTTGCCGATTGGCTGTTGAACCCAGAGGTTCCTGAAAAGACATTCGTCAACTTGGTGAACGAGTATTTACCGGAGGGGCAGGGGTTGATGAAGCGATTGGGGCCACTGTCGGGTTCAGCTGGTCCAGGATGCAACACGAAGAGTTCGACTCCAAGTGAGACGCGTGCCTGCACCGAAGCTCTATTGACATTCTGGTTGCTGCATTCTTTAATCAAGAAAATGGAGAAAATTTCACCGAGTCTTTTCACTACATTTCAAGACAACGAAATGGCGGCGCTGATGATTTTGGGGAGAATGGAGTTAACGGGACTTGGAGTCAATCTTCCGGCACTTCAGGAACTCGCAGAGGTGATGCGGCTGCAGCTGAAGTCGTTGGAGGCCAAGGCGTATTCACTTGCCGGAAAGGAGTTCAATTTCTCATCTTCTAGGGAGGTTGCACAGGTCCTGGGAATGCAAAACGGGAAGAAGGTTAGCACAAGTAAGGCAGTGCTGGAGCAGTTGGATCATCCGATAGCAAAGCTTGTGACGAACTGGAGGAAACTGAATGGCACGAGGGTCAAGCTCGTTTGCCCGCTGCTAGCGTTGGCTGAGAGGAGCTCACGGATTCGTGGCACTTGTGTAATGAATACAGCCACGGGAAGGGTGTCCATGTGCGAGCCGAACCTGCAGAATGTCCCGAGGGACTTCAATTCTGCTGATGAGAGCTTTGTCATCAGTGTGAGAATGGCGTTTGTTCCGGGAGTTGGGAATGTCATTATTTCCGCGGATTACTGTCAGCTTGAGTTGAGGATACTCGCGCATTTTTCGGGGGATCCGAAGCTCTGTGATATTGTGAGGAAACCCGGGGATGTCTTTAGAAACATTGCTGCGAAGTGGTATAATGAAGCGGAGGCAAAGATTGATGATGTTATGAGGCAGAGGACCAAGCAGTTGTGCTATGGAATGATCTATGGCATGGGCAGCAAGAGTCTGGCGGAGAATCTTGGGGTTGATGAGACGAGTGCGAAGGAGTTCATGGAGAGCTTCATGAAGACCTATCCGGGTTTGAGAAAGTGGCTGGCTGATGTTGTTGAAGAGGCGAGGAGAAACGGGTTTGTGGTGACGTTGATGGATCGAAGACGCCTGCTTCCTGGGCTCAATTCGGAGGCTGGTGGGGAGAGGAGACAGGCAGAGAGACAAGCGGTTAATACCATGATTCAGGGGTCTGCTGCTGATATCGCAAAGAAAGCGATGGTCATTGTTGATCAGAGGATGAGGGAGGTGTTTTCAGGGATGCCTATGGTACTGCCAGAAGTTCCGGTTAAGAGGAGACTGCGGAGCAGCAGGGAATCGAGTCCTCGCGGTGGATATTTTGTGCTGCAGCTTCATGATGAGCTGCTTTATGAAGTTAATTCGCAAGATTTAGAGGTGGTTGCGAGGATTATCAGAGAGGGGATGGAGGGAGCTTATAAGTTGAATGTACCACTCCCGGTTAGGCTCAAGGCAGGGCCTGCTTGGGGAGACCTGGAGGAGCGCTGATTTTATTTTTATTGTTTTTTGGAGAAGTAGAACAGAAGTTGATTTTTTACAAATGCCTTTTTGAGATACATCTCGGAAAATAAGTGAGATAGCGCTGTTTTTGTTGAGAATCCTGAGAGCTGCAAAAAAGATCTCCACGAGAATTTTGCAGCTTCCGAGATATAAAAAAAACGAATTGAAAAAAGAAACCTTATCTTGTTTTACTCGAGATATTTCATAGAAACGAAAAAATATCAGAAAATATCAGATTACTTATTAAATTATCGATTTTTATAAATGGATTTTTAAATTATGGCTTCTTTCTCCTAAAAAAAGTCAGAGATCCAAAGAAAGTAATCCCGAAAATCTGTCTTACTTCAGTAAATCCCGAGAAATTCATTTAAAAAAGAATCTCGAAACGAAATCAAATGATCATGTTTTCTCAATTTGTTACTGTTTTTATTCTTTAATTTTTCCGCTATTATTCTGAGATAACCATTTCAATCAATTGCCTTATGTATTATGATTTTTAATTTTTTATCAATTTTTTTATGCATGTCAGTATTGTACATTTTTTAGCGATTTTTATTGAATTGTATGAGTGGATAATGATAATCAATTTGTATAAATTATGTATAATAGCACGAGAACTGATGTATTTTTTAGAGCAATATTAATAAAAAAACTTATACATTTTTATATCTGCTCTTTTATTGCAAGAAATAACCGATAAATTCAATGAGCGAATTAATGAAGAAATGAGTAAGTTTTTCATCAATTTCTAAATTTTCCTATCTCCTACGGATTTCGAAATATTTCCATAAAATTCAAAATTTTTACTTACCACAATAACTAAATTAGTAGTGATGAGATAAAAAAGTATAAATTGTTCTTTTCACCAATCTTCCTTTCAGAAACTATGCGAGATAAATCGATTTCGACTCAATCAAAGGGCGTATCTTCATTAGTCTGCGAGATATTCTCGAAAAATGACGAATAAAAATCGATAAATCTATTTTTCTATTCATTGTTTAGAGATACTTTAGTAAATAATGGAGATGCCTCCTTTCTATCCTCAGCCTTCCTTGTAGAAAATATCAAAAGCTACAGAAAAGTGGGAAGACAATTTTCCGAGATATTTCCATTGATAAGATTAAACGAAAAAAGATCCTAGAAAATCATTAAAAAAAAGTCAATTTATCCTATTTTACCTCTTTACAACTTAAATAAAAATCTCTCCCTTTTTAGATCCTCTAAAAAGAAATCTCTAATCACTCCTAAGCAACTACTAAGGATGATGGAATTGTGATCCAGGAAATTCAATGAAAATCCAAATACAAAAATTTCATAAATGTATATATGTACATCATACTTTGTTTCTTTTCCTCATTCTCCTCTTATTTCTTCAATGTACGCACACAGTGGTACATAAAAATTACAACAAAGGAACGATAACGAAACAAACACAAAGTTTTCTTTGAAAAAGAAAAAAATTACGATTAGGACGAGAGAAATCAGAGTAAAAGTGACATTTAAAAAAATAAAGAAAAACGTTTGCTTTTTTTTTTTCATTAAAAAGTACCTCAATACATAACTTTTATTAAGGTATACACGTGTTTTAATGTTCATTTAATATTTTTTTTTATTTAGTTTCCATTTTATCGTTAATTATCCTATTCTTATCCTTCATCATAGTAAGAATCAATAATTTTTTCCATTCATTCAATTTTTCATTTAAATTCATTTCCTTTTTTCTTTACTTCAACTTTCAAATCTTATTATTTTTTTTTTTTTTTCGTTTTTCACTCCTTTTTCGCATTGGCCCTATTATAAAATACAAGTGATATACATATTTACAATATATACATTATTTTTTCAATTTTTTTTTTCGCTCTCGAAAAGATGAAATACATTTTTCTATTTTTTGTTTAATTCCCGAAGAAGTTTTCCCTTCTGTTTTTTATCTCAGTAGTGGAAAAAAGGATAATTCGATGAATAAAGTGTAATATTTTGAAAATGTCTCGAAAATTATGAGATTCACAAGAATTTGTCAGGAAATCTCTTCTGTGAAACATTCAATTCTCTACAAAAAAGATTTCCTACAATTTTACCCTAAATTCACTCATTCCGGAGATATTTCTAAATTAATGCAGTAGCAAAGGAGTGAAAAAAAAATAAGTTGATTTTTTCTTACCGATCATTTTTTCGAAATATCTCGGAAATTGAACGATATTGAGCGGTTCTTCCCTCATCTTTTTTTGTAGCTCTTGAAATTCACTATAAAAAAGATTAGGGCAAAATCGTGTCATCTCGCTTCGTTTCCGTGATATTTGCGTTTTTCAATGATTTCTCAAGTTTGCAACAAGAATTTCACTTTTTTTTTACTTTTGATTTTTTAGAATGATTTCGGAAACCGGATGACATAGGGTGATTTCATCCGAATCCTTTTTTGCAGACCTTCGAATTATCTTTAAAAAAATATCAGGGCAAAATCGCACCATCTCGCTTAATTTCCGACATATTCTGCAAAAAAAAAATCACCTTATTCTACTTCACTCCTTCGTTACTAAACCAGTAATCTTTTTCAACTTATCCTCTTTTCCCCTAATTTTGTCCTAATTTTCCACACTATCAATAATTTTTGTAATGAAAATAATAAGAAAATTGACCAAATTGCACAACCGAAAATCGATGCTGGTTTCTCAAAATTCCTCATCAATTTTTCTTAATTTTCCAAAAAAATTTAACTGTTTGCCTGGAACATTGATACTTAATTATCATGAAAATAAAATAATCATAGTTCATAAATGAAAAAAACCAGCACTGAAGAATTTTATTACAATTTTTTTTTTTCAAATAAAAAATTTATTCTTGGGAAATACTTAATCCTCACAATATTATGCTCTCGAACGAGCCGATTTCTTCCGCATTCATAAAATGTTTCAGGCAGTCTAATGTGTCTTATACTGCTCCCTCTCTTTCAAAGAAAAAAAATGAATGAAAACAAAAAAAATTTAACAAAAAAAAACGGGAAAAAAAATCAATTAGAATTTTTTTTATTAACTATTTAATCAATTAAAATTCGTACGGAATCAAGAATGAAACATTTTGGACCCAGTCAGAGTTATATCCATTTTTTTCAATCACATTGAATGAAAAAGATGACAATAATAAGGGACAAACGTTTTAATAATTAATTAGCAAAGTACTGCCTCAATTTTCCCAAAATATCTCAAAATTTAGGAAAAAATGAATTTTCCAATTTCCCTAATTTTTCAAGATATTAAAAAAAAAACTGATAAATTAATTCATTCCAATTCCAACATTTTCCACTAAATTATCTTAAAATTAAAAAAAAAAAGATGATGAAAAAATTATTCTCGCAGAGAGCAGTACGAAGAACCAACATCGATCAGTCTTAATATTGGAATTACCAATAATGATCACCTTATGCATTGCAAAATATATAAATATAGAAGAATAACAACTAAGGTAGTAGCAAACTATTATTGTAGTTTTCTTTAACGTTTAAATGAGCTCCCATCGCTTCCCCCCTCTCTTTCGCATTTGTTTAAATTAATTCGGCCCGTTACACTCATTACACTCGAACACACCGATTAACTGGCAAGGATAATTCATTATTGCCACCTGTTTTTTATTTTTTTTTAATCTAAAATTCTCTCACATCACTTTTCATCTGAATTTGTAAAACAGTAACAAAAAAATATCCCACTCACATCGACTGACACGTAAAGGACTGCATGTATACATGTTTTTTTAAATTTATTTTCCCCTCTATAGTATTGATTAATTATCCTTTATGCATTAATTAATTTAACTATTAGTTGGCAAATGATTTTTCAGTAATAAAGTGATAAAATGAGATAATTCAAAGAGTTTCAAAATTTTCTAATTTATGCGAATGAAATTTTTACATCGAAGAGATCTTTGAAAATTTTTAGATTTTCAAGAGAAAGAGGCATTTTCACAGATTCCTCTGAAAAAAAAACAATTTCATTTTATCACTCAATTAATGATTTTCTTCATCTCTTATTACATAATTCGTTTTTTTTTTTTAATTTAAATTATTTAATTATTGTGTTTCATGGTACCTGCCTCAAACGTTCGTCTCGTCATTGAAATTGAGACAGAATTTTTTCCTTCAAATAATTTTTAACTCATTTACTTTTTTCCCCTCAAACAATTGAATATTTCATTAATTTCTTGTTATTTAATTATTGTTTATTCTTTCAATTTCTTTCATCTCTTCATTATTACTAAATAATTATTAACTATTAATTCTTAAGTAGTTAGGGTCCCCGAGTTATTGGATCATTAAACCACGGTGTTCCTAGACCACAACTGTAATTAACTCCTTTTTCTTTTTTTAATTCCAAAAATTTTCGACACATTTTTCAGACGAAAATTTATTAATTCAATTTTCCTAAGTCATTCACGATCGACGCGACGATATTCTCACACAACTGTTACCAATTCTCATCATCGAGCATCGCCAAATAAATTTCACCCTAATTCGAAGAAAAAAAAAACAAATATTCAAGAATTTAATCTCAAATAAAGAAAAAAAAATAAGTAAACAAAGATCTGAAGTTCTTTAAAACTTCGTAAAGAAAAAGAAAGAAAAAATTACAACAAAAATAATTCGATTTTAAGAACACATATTTAAATTGTCATAACTTTTACAAAAAAAAAAAAAAAAGATCGCATTCACTTTGTTGTCTTGTACCACAATTTTTCACTCACAGAAATTCATTCCAATTAAATCAACAAATTTCCAATCGCATAATTGTTCAATCCGTGTTTATCAATAAATACCTAACAATGAAAAAAAAAAAATTGAATGAAAAATAATTGCTTAATTTTCTGTATTTACAGGCTCACGTGCATGATGTATTCTTACATGTTTATTGTGATTACTCTTAGTACTGCTTGATTTACCACAAATATGACATGTATATGGCCTAGCACCACTGTGTACACGTAAATGTTCTTTAAGATAATAAGAACGATGAAATGTTTTATTACAAACATCACATGTATACTGTTTATTTTCTTCATGTTCTTTAACATGTCTAAGACAATTATATTTACGTATAAATTGTGCACCACAATAATTACATGTATATGGCCTAACATTTCTATGTGAATTCATGTGTGCTGTATAATCACTGTGACGATAAAATGCAGCACTACATTGATTACATTTGTATGGTTTTGTACTACGTGCTGCATGTGTCCATTTATGTAATTGTAAATTCCATTTTGTACTGAATGCTTTAGAACAAACTTGACACTCATAAGGACGTTCACCATTATGTACACGCATATGTACTGATAATGATGAACGTAAATAAATACATTTACATATTGGACACTCTACATTTTCATTTTCACGTTGGGCATCAGGAACAAAACGTCGATTATGTGCACGTCTCATATGACGTGTTAAACTAGCCATATGTATAAAACGTTCATTACAGTACGTACATGCTTTTGGTTTATCATCATGTGTTTCTTTGTGCCAGGCTAATTTTTTTTTCGTATGAAATACTTCACCACAGTGACAAATATAATCTTTCAATTTACGTTTTATATTTAAATGATGACGATTTTTATGCTGTGTTAAATTTGAATATCTACGAAATGTTTCATTACATAAATTACATTTAACTGGTGCATTACCAGTGTGTCCATTCATGTGTTCATCTAATTTTTGTTTTGTTAAAAATGCCTTGTCACATACTGTACAGGGAAATGGCTTGATACCCAAGTGTCGTTTCATATGTAATTTGAAATTTTGTTTACGATAAAAATATTTACCACATTGTGAACACTCGAGTGGATGAATTTTTAAATGTGCATTAAATTGTACAACTGATGGAAATTCTTCGTTACATATTTGACACTTTGATATATCGTGTAAACGTTTTGCTACTTCTGTACCATGTACACGACGATTATGTACTTGTAATGAACGTTCTGATGAAAAACGCTGGCTACACATTGCACAGGATATATCGAGGACTTGGGGAATTGTTGGATCTTGTTTTTCGTCAACATCGGTTTTTCCAATTTCATTTGACTGTTGTGGTGGTTGCATTTGATGCAGCAACGGCTGTTGCTGCTGCTGTTGTTGTTGCTGGTGATAAGTCGGTTGAACGTGAATTCCTGGAACGAAAATCTCTTCGAATACATTCATTCTACCGTCTAGAAGTTTTATGTCTTTTGATTCGGGCGTTTCGATTGGTCCACTGTTGCTGCTACTGTTACTTGGGCCTGCTTCTTTGTGCACAGTTGTACTGTGCACACGGCGCTCTTTTGGACAGTCAAATATTTCGGTGCACAGGGAACATTTGAAGGTACGTTGCTTTGTTGGGGTTTTACGGTCACGGTCGAGAAAGAGGCTAGAGGTAAAATGTGTTGCTAGGGATCTGCTGTCCAATAGGGGTACACCTGTCTCATTGTC
Source organism: Aleiodes leptofemur (assembly GCA_963942555.1). Lineage (NCBI taxonomy): Eukaryota > Metazoa > Arthropoda > Insecta > Hymenoptera > Braconidae > Aleiodes > Aleiodes leptofemur. The sequence continues at coordinate 6,369,641 of OZ012618.1, read as the reverse complement.
TGAGCCCTCGGATTCTTCCCAGCTCTCTCGGGCCATCAAGTCGTAGGAGGTTGACATCCGCGATGACTCTTGGCCAACGTATAGCTAGAATATATTGAGGATTAATGAAAATTTGAAATTAATACTATTTTCATTTTTTTCCTAGGGTATTGTTTTACAGCGAAGAGGTAAAATAGGATAGGGCAATTTTTTGGGGAATATCTCGGAAATTTTGCGAGATAGGGCGTTTTTTCTCTAATGCTCTTTTGTGGCTCTTGTAATTCGTCACCAAAAATGATTCACAAAAAAAAAAAAACAGTGAAAAAAATTCGAAAAATCAATTATTTTTTTCAGCCATTTTATAAAAGAATATCTCGGACACTAAGCAAGATAGCGCGATTTCGCTCTAATCTTTTTTTTCAGCTCTTGAGATTCTGTACAAAAAAAGAAATCGACAAAAATCAAACTATCTCCTTCAGTTTCTGAAATATTCTTGAAAATTGTTCGAAGAAAGAATCAACTTATTCATTTTTCCCTTCTTCCCAATTTATTTTTGATTAATATCTCAAAAACAAAGCGAGATAGCGTAATTTTTATAGACTTTTTTTTGTATAGAATTCTAAGTGTTAGGAAAAATATGTTTCCCCAGAAATTTCCCTTATCTTTTTTAATTTCCAAGATACTCATCAAAAACAAATAGTTTTGTTTTTTTACGACTGAATTTTTTCGTAAAAGTAAGGAAAAAAAACATTTCAAAAATTGTAAAATTTCGTAATAAAAGTTTCGTTGAAAAAAAAAATTTAGTAATTCCCCCAAATTATCTACAATTTGCCCGAAAATTACATTCTTTATTAATCTATAAAAACCGATTAAAATTGATGCAGGAGAAAGTTGAAAAGCCTTAATTACACACCTGCCAGGCTGAATGTTCAGTGCATCCATTGCTCTCTTGTTCCGACAACTCACCCCTCGGTGGCATTGTCTCATCAGCCCTCATATTAACACTCTTAACCTCCTCATCAATACCACCACCACCCTCGCTACTAGCCATAGATTGTTGACTAGTTGCACTTATAGCTTTTTGTGATGATTCACTGATAAAAGTACTTGGTACTAAAATTTGTAATCCATCAAACTCAAAAACATTCATTGGCCCAGAATGTGCATCCTCATTAATATTCAACAATTCAGTTGTTGGTAAATTATTAATAATTTTATTGCCAATTGATTGAAAATTTTTTGATTCCGTACTAGTTGTTGGATCAACAATTTCCGATGAATTACCACCAATGTCATTGGTACTATTTGTCATTGTTTTATTACTTGATACTGTATAATTTTCATGTAATATCATTTGTTGTTGATTATTAATAGAAGGAAACGTACTAACATGTCCAGTTATAACTGATTGATGACAAACACTATTATTATCGTATCTTCTTTCACAATTAACAGTTAAATCACAATCACGATTAATACGTAATAATCCATCCTGTTGTTGTATACAGTCAATTTGTAATTTATCATGTAAATTTAATGATTCATTGCTATTATCATCATCACTATCACCATCAGCATGACTGAATGAATGTACAGATGCTGATGAATTACCTTTACTATCACTTTTAACACGTAAACCAGAAATACCACTCAGTGTTGATAATGGAGTATGTGAACGTTTATTAATTTCACTATTTTTAACAAACGGCGTGTGTGTACTAGTTATTTCTTCAATTTCCATATCCTCCTCATCAAAATTATCCGGATTTTTACCATCATCATCAGCCTCATCATCATCCTCCTCATCCTCATCATCATCATCATTGAGCGCTGATGCCTCAAATCCAACTGGATAAAGACTAAGATTCTCACAAGAACCACATTCAGACCTTGACGCATAACGTTGCACCTTTTTGCTTGATACTGGTGATGCTGGTAATGACAAACTCCTCTTGTATCTGTATGTACTATCAAATATCTTATCATCAACATCATCCAATAAACTCGTATAATTTTTACTATTTTCCCTAGGATCAGATGACTCATCGCCTTTTTCATCTATTTTTTTCGATGTCTCCATCTCCGTCTCCATCATGTTCATCAAAAAACGCTCGAGATGCTCAACCTCCCCATGCTGTGGTATCTCCACTCTCGTCTCTCCTTCCTTCATCACCTCTGTAGTCTCAGGCTCTTCATCATTCAACTTTTCCATTACTTTATCATCATCACGCCTATCATCTCCAGCCTCTTTCCCACTAAATTCATTGAATGAATTATCAATATCCTGTATACTCTCGCCTTTATCATCATCATTACCATCACCCTGTCTATTTAAATTACCAGTCTGCTGTCCTCTGTCCTCCATTTGCATCCTCTCCTCACTTTGCCTTAGCTCATTATCATCGTCAACTTGTTTTGTATCTTGTCCTACAGTCGTTGGTATCATAATGCTCCTATTATTATCAGCTACATTAACAACTGGCCTCATTCTTGTTGGTATAGTTGTTACTGGCGATAGCATTTGAACAGTTGGCACTTGCTGCTGTTGATACATGCCATAAGGATTATAAAGCATCTGCATCATTTGATTTTGCTGTTGCTGTTGCGGTGATGGTGGTGGTGGTGCCATTGAATACTGCGGTATCATCATTGTTCCATTATTAACAAACTGCTGATAGCTGAATGATGCAAATTGTGGTGGCATCATTGCATTCAATGGTGGATACTCGAATACTGGAGCTATTGGATAAGTTGATGGTATGTGATTTGTTTGATTTGCACCATTGCCTTGACCTTGCTGTGGTGCTGATGGTGCTGGTGTTACCTGTGGCAATTGGGGAGATGGAGACGGTGATGATGATGACGATGTTGATGGTGATGCTGTTATTGGTACACTGCTTGCTTTGATCAGTGCCTCAATAACCTGCTCCTTTGGGTGGGTATCGAGGTGCCTCTGGAGGCTGATGCCCTCACGCAGATAAAGTGTACAGACGGGACAGGCTACTGCCCCGCCTGTATCAGACGTCACTAAGTCCATTGCGCCTTTTGTGTGTCTGTTTCTATGTGTATGTGTGTATGTGTGTGTTTATAAAAAACAAGGAAAAAAAGAGTTGTTTATTTTAAAATACTCTTTTAATTTTTTAAAATTTTAGGAAATTAAAGTGCTCACAGTTAATTTATCCTTTGATAATCCTTTTTCTCCAACATTTCAGGGATAAATTTATCTCGCGAGTACACAATAATTAAATTAATCAATTTTTTTTTATATTATTGGAGATCTATCAGGCATTAACAGTCGGTTTAACACCGATTTTATCATCATTCAGTGAGTTCACAGTAGTATGTGCCCCAAAAATATCGACGTCCATGGCCGTTGCTCTCTCTCTCTCTCTCTCTCTCTCGTTCGCTCTTTCTCTCGTTCACTCTCCTCGTGTGTGTCTCTGTATGTGTATACGGGTTTGTATCCTTCTCTTATTCTTGGGGGCTTCTTCTCACTGTGTGTCTACACGTCTCTCTGGAATTGGTAGTGTAGAAACACTGTTTAAATGGACGTGTGTGTGTGTGGTGTGTAGTTCCTTCACATTTATGAAAATTTACACGCACACACACACACGCACACGAGAGAGAGAGAGAGATGAAAAATGTGGATTTTTCTTTTTGTGAAAAAAAGAAGCGTTTTTTTTTTATATTTGTCAAAAAACTCTTTGCGTACGTGTGTGTGTGTGTGTGTGCAATTCTTCTTCTTCTTTTTTGAGTGCGAAGCGCCACACTAGGGGGGCACACACAAATCGATATCCTGTTAAATCGCCAGGCAGAGCCAGCCTCCCCTGGCTTCGTTTGTCTCGTGTGGTTTATTTGCTCCTTTTTTTTTTCCTTCACAATTCTCTTTTTCTCCTCTTTTCAATTTATTTTTCAATTAATAACAGGGAACTTCATGAAAAAACCTTGTGCACAATTTCTCACGATACCTTTTTTAGTTGATGAAATTTTTATGAAAAAAAGAGGAAAAAAAATTGAATTTTCACACCTTTTTTTACGATTAATCTTGAGTTTTAAATGTAATTTTTTTTTTTCGTTCTTTTACTTCATTTTGTACATTATTACACACTGGCAGAGAAACGAACTCTAGCGTCAAACTCCGTTCATTGTCGAGCCGTTCTTCTTCGGGGCTTTTTTTTTTCTCTCTTTTTTAACGTATGCGGAAAAAGAGATGCACTGGTTAATTATTTATTGGGCGTTTGAGGGAATTGCTTTTTTTTCGAGACTCTTTGTTCTATTGGAGAGGAGAGCGAGGAGGGGGGGATTTATTATCACGTAAAGTACAATGTTTGATTTTTTTTTTCTTATTTAGACTATTAGATTATTTTGTACACTAATAATGTAAGAGCCTCGTATAAAAACGGCCCCCGTTGGAAAATAACACAACAGATAGCACACGACGAGACCCGAGAGAAGACAGGGGAAAATGCCTACAGCTGGGAATTAGAGCGAAGCGTTATTGGTCAATTGCTGGAGAGGGGGAGGGGCGATTGCAGCGCTCGCATGCTCCGTTTCCATGAATTTCTGAATAAATTTTAATTTTTCACTTCAATTTTATTTGCAGAAGAAAATTAAATGACAATTTCTGTTCAATTTTCTTTGATTTTTATTTTTATTGATGAAAATTTTTGGAATTTTTTTCTTTGCACTTTTTTTGGGCGCATTTTTAAAGTTAAAGGGACAAAGATCGTTGCACTCACTTCCACACATTTGTAACGCCCATTTTCTGTCTTTTTTCAGGTGCATTAGGATGGAATCAGGCAGGAACGGAAGTAACGCGGTTTTTTGAGGTATTAAAGGGAACGATCGCGGTTATTTATGGGGGACTGCGTTGTTTAATGTCTTGGAAAAGAGTTATCCACGTATTTTAACCTCGTTATTTTTTTTTAATTTGTGTCAAAGGTAATTGTTGGAGTTTTCTATTGATTCGTGGAATTAATTAATTTCATTAAGTTTTAATGATTCATTTTTTTTTTTTTGTTGATCTTTAGGAGTTTTGGGGAATATGGCGAATTGTGAAGTTGGAAATTGGACAGGTAAATAATTTTTTTTTCTTTGAGGTTTATAATGGAATTAATGATTTTTGGTATTTTGGGATTTACAGAGGCGAGAGATCAATTGAGGATATGGAGAGAAAATACGGATCGTAAGAGCCGAGAAATTGTGGATCTTTGGGACAATTTTTTGATGAATAAAATTGAAAGCCTTGGGAATGAAAGTATGAATTAATTCATTTAATTATTCAGTAGGGAAAGAGAAAAATGGAAAAAGTCTATTTTATGGTTTTTGTTTTTTTTTTTGCGAATATCTGGGAAAGTACGTGAGATAGAGCGATTTTGCATGAATTCTTTTTTGTAGATGATGAAATTCTCTGCAGAAGAGGTTCAGGGCAAAATCGCCCTATCTCGCCTAGTTTCCAGGATATTTATGTTCTTCAATGTTTTTTCAACTTTAAAACGAAAATGATTTTTTTTTAAATTCCGGTTTTTGTAAAATATCTCGAAATTGGATTTTGCACGAATCCTTTTTTGTAACTTTCGAAATTCTCTACAAAAGAGGATTAAGATAAAATGCCTCATCTCTATTAGTTTCCGAGATATTTACGTTTTTCAATGATTAATCAAGTTTGAAGAGTTGAAATGAAAATTTTGTTTTTTCCTCAGCAGTTTTTTGAAAATATTTTGGAAACTAAGAGAGCCAGACTGATTTTGCACGAATCCTATTTTGCAGCTCATGAAATTAGCTGTGAAAAGAGTGGAGCAAAATCGTCTTATCTCGCTTACTTTCCAGGATATTTACGTTCTTCTATGATTTCTTAAGTTTAAAACAAAAATTCCTTTTTTTTTAACTTTTGGTTTTTGGAGAATAACGCGGATTCTGAGCGAGATGTGGCGATTCTGTCCAAATCTGTTTTTGTAGCTCTTGAAATTCTTTACAAAGAAAGATTGAGGTAAAAACGCCTTATCTCGCTTATTTTACGAGATAGGGTCATACGACCAACAGATGGACACTGACCAAAAGATGGATGGTGTTTATTATCGAGGATTTTCATAAATAAATGAATGATTCTTATACTTTTCACGTCAATTCCTGATTATTCCATTCATATAGATTTATAAACTATTAATTACATACCGATTGATCGAAATTTAAAATCATACCACTACAAATATGCAACTGTCCATCTATTGGGGATTTAAGTTATTTTCCAATTCTTCCTCGATTTTCTTTAATTATTTCTCTATTATTCAAGTTTAATTGATTTTTAGTCGATTCACTGTATATTTTTCCGTACATCATTCTTTTCTGCAACTTTTTAACGTGATTTGCCTATTTCATATGAATTAATGAAGTCTAATATTTCCTTAACCGTCCATCTGTTGGTCATGTTACCCAATTCAAGTTTTTCGATAAAATAGTTTTAGCTAAAAAATATCGTGAAAAATCAACTCATCTTGGTTTACCCTTTTGCTAATGAATCTGTATAAAATTAAAAATTAATTTTATTACGTTTTTTTTAAAATTAGAATATCTGGTATTGGAGCAAGTTTGTGTGGCCGCATTGGACTGTTATCGACTACCATTGGCTGAGTACTGTATCAAAATATTGATGAGGGATTTTCCGGGAAGTCTGAGAGTTCACAAGTATCATGCCATGCATTTGGAGGCATTGGAAATGTAATTATTGGAGTTGTAACATCATTTTTTCGACAATATTTTGAAATCTGCGGATTATTTGGAGCTTTAATTTCATTCCGTTCTTGAGATAATCCAAAAAAAAACTTGAATTATTATTTTAAAACTGTTTCATTCATCAATGATTTTTATGAGATTTCTTGGAATCGATAAGAGAATAAAAGTCTCATGAAAATTTGATTTGTAGCGAAACATTCAGACTAAAAAAAAAGTTTTCACAAATAATCTCATATTTTCAAGATTTCTCCTCAATATATTAGTGGAATAAAATGAATATAATTTTAAAATCAATTAATTTTCGAAGGTACACTGAGGCTCTGGAAGTCCTTGACTCAATCGTTAAACGTGACGAAACAAATGCAGCTCCGAGAAAACGAAAGGTTGCTATTTTAAAAGCGAGAGGTAAAAATACCGAAGCTATCAAAGAACTCACGGATTATCTGAAAATGTAAGTGAATTTTTCGTACACTCTTGACATTTGTTAGAAGAATCTCTTTGGAAATTATTATTCCTGGGTTTCCAAGAGAATTGAAACATTATTAGAATTTTGATTAATTTTTTGGACTTTGGAGTTTATTATTTTTGAGTAATAAAAAAGAAATACGGTAGAGTTGATTTAGATTTAGATGCATATTCAATACTTATTGAAATGCATTTAGAGAATTTTATTTTCCAATTCAAGTAATAATTGATTTCAATCAATTTTCAATATCAAAAGAAATTCTTAATTGGGTTGAATGAAATCAGTAGCAAAAAAGTGAAAGAAGACGAGTCGATTTATTTTTTTGATCATTCTGAATAGAATATCTCGAAAACTAAGCGATATGGATAAAAATCACTCCATCTCGCTGATTTTTCGAGTTATTTCAAAAAAATAATAATTAAAATTGATTCATTCCATTTTACCTCGTCATTATTTTTATTAATTTCTGCTACAAGAAAGGTTAAAGACAAAATCTTCTTATCTCCCTCAGTTCCCGAGATATTCCCTAAAAACGAACGATGAAAATAATAACGTAGAGGTAAAAGAAGATGAGTTCATTCCCCTCGTGCTTCTTTTGAGAATATCTCGGAAATAAACAAAGTGAAACGAATTTGTCCTCGTCCTTTTTTGTAGAGAATTTCAAGAGCTACAAAAACAGGTTGGAGCACAATCGCCCTATTTCGCTTGGTTTCCGAAATATCCTCAAAAATTGACAAAAGAAAAATATGTACCTTACTTCGTCTCTTTCTAACTAAATTTTTCAAAATGACTCTAAAAATTTTCATTTTCTATTTATTTCGTGATCCTCCAATTCGAATTCTTATGAAAAGTGACATATCTTCATTCAAATCCAAGATATTTGCAGAAAAGCGATTGAGTTCGATTTTATTTTATTGAGTTGAAAATTGTGACAATTTCTACTTCTCTTTCAAGGTTTATGAGTGATCAAGAAGCTTGGCACGAGCTCTGTGATCTGTATCTCCAAGAGCAGGAGTATGGAAAGGCAGCTTTTTGTATGGAGGAATTGATACTACACAATCCTCACAGTCATTTGATTTTCCAGCGATACGCAGAAATTAAATATTCCCAGGGTGGATTTGAAAATATGGAAATTGCAAAAGCATACTTTGCGCAGGCTGCTAAACTAAATCCAAATAATATACGTGCTCTCTATGGCTTGCTACTGGTAAATATTTAATTTTTTCTTCTATTTACTATATTTATAAATAAATTCAGTAGCGGAGAAAGGTAGAGTCGATTTTTTTTGTTAATTTTCTTTGGACAATATTTTCGGAGCAAATGGGAAGACACCTTTTTTGCCCCACACTTTTTTTGTAGAGAATTGGAAAAGCTCTAAAAAAGGCTCTGGACGAAATCGCCTTATCTCGCTTAGTTTCTGAGAAATATCCAAAAACAACAATCAGAAAAAAATCAATATATTCTTTCTCAATTTTTCGCTACTTGATATATTTCACACTTTTCGAAATATATATTTTATAAATATATTTAAAAAAATAATTAATACTGTAATAAATCCTCAGACTGCCAACAACATTTCAACATCACCAAAGTGTCCATCATCAAAGAAAAAAGAGGCAATAAAATTGAGTGAATGGGCATCAGCACAGATTGAAAAACAGTACAAATCAAAAATAAATGACGAAAGTAATTTAAAAAATATCGAGGGTTTATTAAATCAATTGCAACTTGATGCCTGATATAACAATTGATTTTAGCCTAAATTCGTAAATTTCTTGAAAATAATGAAATTTATACAACAAATTCTCTCAATAGCTAGTGATTTGTATATTTGTTCAAATATTTGTAATATATGTGTAAATTTCACATTTCACGTGCATCAACTATTCGTGCACGACTATAAAAAATATTAATTCATCCTGATTGATGAATGAAGGGGAAAGTTCCTCGTACATATGACGTATCAATAAAATTAGAGAATTTACCGTGAATTAGAAGAGAAAAAAAGTTCACATTCCTAATGAAAAAAAAATAAATTATCACATTTTTTCTTCTCTTTTCCTAATAATAAAGATTAAGTGTATTAATTATGAAAAAAAAACTTTGCACCATTATTTATTGAAATACGTTGATTATATTTCTAAAATGATAATTTATTAATTATTGAATGAAAAATGAGAGAACAATTTTAACTGCTGTAAGTTGAACAGAAAAGATAAATTAATTCGTTGTCATTCACTGATCTATATAGAATTTTAAAAAAATATGTAATTAAACGTTTGTTATAATCAAAGCAAATGGAAAATAATTTTGAGTCATCTCTCTGTACTCTCTCTACACCTCTTTTCCCATTCAGCTTTATTCTGTAGTCTTTCAGCTGCTTTTTTCAATCTTTTTTCACGTCTCGTTTCATCTCTGAGGGCAAAATACATTTCTCTAAAGTCCAATATATTCACTGTATTAACAACATCATTTTTCAGGGGTTCACGTAATTTTTTATAAGTTAGTAATCTTCGTGATGCATGATTACTGAGTATTTGCTCGGAATTTGCTGTCATTTGGAGACACGGATGAGTTGGAAGCTGATCCTCTGAATAATATTCTCTGTAAAAAGAATTTGTTTTTATTACTAACTAGCTTTTCCCCCCTCGCTTCGCTCGGGTCAGATTTTTCAACAGCTCGAGCTCATGTTCCATCGATTTATGTTATTCAAATTTTTCTTCATTAATTTCTCAAATATTTATAGGCCATTCTCGGAGAATCAGTTTTTTTCCTGTAAGTTTTCGAAAAATGGATATTTTCTCCTTTTACACTACATGAATCGATAGGAAAAGAACTCATCTCTCATTGAAGAACAACCGTAAATCGCTACATCCAATAGTACCAAAAATATTCCCAAAAGACGAAAATTCTTCGAAAATAGAAGTCTTTCATCTTTCAAATCTTGAAAAAAAGGAAATTTTCTGAAAAATTAAAAAAAAAATGCTGACATATAATTTTCGTAGAAAATCTCCTGTTTCCCAATGGAATGCTCAGAAAGAAGCTACCTTCAATATTTTCATCGATGTTGATTGATTAATCAAAAGAAATTGGGGTAACCTATACATTCCAATTAAACGGTGTGAGATAGAGATTTCACCATGATTCTATTGAAAAGCTCAGGAAATTTTAGGTCAAGGATATGTATTACTATTATTTTTTTTCCAATTCGAGTATCAGAAAAAATCTACCTCCAATATTTCTAGCGATATTGATTAATTGATCAAGCTAAGAGTGGGATCAATTGAGCATTCCATTTAAGCGGTCCACGATAGAGCTTTTGCAACCATTTTATTGTATAGTTGAGAAAATTTTAGGTAGAAAACATGTGTCAGTATTGATTTTTTCCAATTCCCAATGTGCTTGAGCTTTCTAAAATATTCTTGAACCTTTGAAGAAATTCTAGAATGTTCTCAAACTTCCTGAAACATTGGAAAATATCTCCCAGCCTTTTGCAACATTCTCAAATCTTCAAGAACACTCTAGGAAGTTTACGAACTCTCTGGGACAATCCAAAATATTTTCAAATCGTTTGGAACATTTAAAAAAATTCTCGCACCTTGTGGGCATTGTAGAATGTTTTCGAACTTTCTGGAACATTCTAGAACAATCCAGAACAATCTAGAACATCTTAGAACAATTCAGAACATTCTAGAACAATTTAGAACATTCTAGAACATCTCAGAAAATTCTAGAACAATCTAGAACATTCTAGAAAAATCTATAACATTCTAGAACAATCTAGAACATTCTAGAACAATATAGAACATTCTAGAACAATATAGAACATTCTAGAACAATTTAGAACATCCTAGAACATCTCAGAAAATTCTAGAACAATCTAGAACATTCGAGACCAATATAGAACATTCTAGAATAATATAAAATATTCTAGAACAATTTAGAACATTCTAGAACATCTCAGAAAATTCTAGAACATTCTCAAACAATCTAAAACATTCTAGGATAATCTAGAAGAATCTAGAACATTTTGGAACAATCTAGAATATTCCTAGATCTTCTGGAACCTTCTAGAGCATTCTTAAACTATCTGGAACCTTTTCGAATATTCCAGAACATTTTCAACCTTTCTAGATCATTCTAGTAAATTTTAGAACGGTCTAGCGCATTATTTAATATCTCCCATGAGGAGGTAATAGGTACAATACCCGCTTCCACCCCCATATCTCAGGAACCAACCCCCGTAGCCAAAAACGGAAAACTTCTTCATGGATGGGGGGTGGAGGGCTACCACACCATATAACCCTCATGGGGATATGGGGGTTGGTTTCTGAGTTTTATGTACACGCACCCAGTAACACACTTTTTTTTATTATATATAATGATTTTTTTCAGATGAATCTAACGAAAAGGACACATTGACTTTATTGTGATTATTGTGAAGCGATTTTCTCGGAAAACGAGTTAGGGCAATTTTATCTCAATCCTTTTTTGTAGGAATTGTCGAGAGCTACAAAGAAGAATCAGGGTAAAGAGGCCTTTTGTGTAAAACTCTTGAAGAGCTAAAAAAAAAGGATTTGAGTAAAATCGATTTTTTAACAAAAAAATTTCAAGATATTTTCAAAAAACTAAAAATTAAAAAATACACATAAAATTTTTGGTTCAACTTTTCAAACTTAATGACTCATTAAAAAACGTTAATATCTCGGAAACTACATGAGATGGAGCGATTTTACTTCAATACTGTTCTGTAACTTCTGAAATTTTCTATAAAAAGGACTAGGGTAAAAAGAGCGTATCTCCATTAGTTTCTAAAATTTTCCATTGAAAATCATCATCAAAATGAATTAATTTTTTCGGTTTTATCACTTGGCAATAAAATTTCTTAAAGAAAAGTTTCTCTCCTAATTTTTCGTAAAATTAACATATCTTTCAGATATTCCTATTTTTCCCGTATTTTTTTTTGCCTTTGAACTCACCTGTACACAGGAAACCAGCAAACTAATTTTCCATTAATTTCTAAATGTTTTGCTGCAAATTCGATAATATCTTTGTACATGTGAGGTAAATTGTAGTCAATTTTTGATGGAATGTGAGTTGCTGCCTGTTTCTCATCTATTGTTGGATTTGATTTCGCTGTACCAATACGTTCAGTTGCTTCTCTAATGCCATAAGGTGCTGAAAAATAACAATAAAAACATGAAAAATTTGATCAAATTATTAGAATAATTGAAGGAAAAAAAATCCGAAAAAATATTAATAATTCATACGATCAGTGATGATTGCATTCACTCGCATCTCAGGCCTCCAAAGTGGCTGAGAAAAATCCGAAACAATAACATCTAGATAATAATCCCCTCTCCCATATTGTTTAACATTAGCAGCAACACTTTCATCACTGCTTCTTTTCTATCAAAAAAAATAAATGAAAAATCAAATGAAAAAAAAAATGCATAATTCAGTAGCAAAAAGGTAAAACAAATGGATTTTGCTTAAAATTAAGATATTTTTTTCTCTCTCAAATAATGACATCTCTTCTGCACATTTTTTTCTAGTTGACAAAAAATATTTCGGAATTTTCATTTACTTGATGTATTTTACCTTTTCGCGTTTGAATTTTTGAAAATTATTTTTTGATAAATACTTTCTGTGTTATTCTTGTGGGTCTCGTACGTGCATGGAGCATCATAAAATCTATATCTGTACCCAAAATATATCCACCAAATTGTGCAGCAGCAACGAGTAATGATCCAGTACCAACGAATGGATCCAAGATGATATCACCATTTTTAACTTGTGCTTGATTTGCCATTATCAATGACAATTGAGGATCCATTGACGTTGTGCCGATGAATTTACGGGTTTTCAAGGATAATTTTTGAATTAGTTCCCTCTGACCAGTTGCAACCTGTAATGAAATATTCGATTTATTAGTGAAAAGATAGAAAAAAATACAAATAAATCGACTTATTTCTATCATTCTCAATAGAATATCTCGGAAACGAAAAGAGATAGCGTAATTTTCGTAGAGACTTTTTTGGTGAAGGATTTCAAGAGCTACACAAGAGGTCTTCCCGAAAATTCCACTATCTCGCTTATTTTTCGAGTTATTTTTGAAAAATCCGTAGCACAGGAGTAAAACAGAATAAGTCGATTTTTTTAGAAATAAATTTTTTCCAGATATCTCAGAAATTAAGCGAGATAGAGCGATTTTACACAAGTTCTTTCTTTTCCAGAAAATTTCCAGAGCCACGAAAAAGAATTGGATTGGAATTTACTTGTGAATAAGCTTATTTTTTGGTCATTCATTTTTTTCGAATATTTCGGAAACTAAGCGAGATGAGACTATTTCACCCAGATTCTTTTTGGTAAAAAATTTCGAGAGTTATGAAAAAAGGTCTATACGAGAAATTTGTCATCTTGCTTATTTTTCGAGATATTTTCCACAAAAAATCGGGAAAAAGACTTATTCGGTTTCACCTTTTTTCTACTGAATTTCCAATAAAAATACTTGGAAATAAAATTTTCTTACTAATCGCCCGAAGAATAACTCTTGAGGTTCATCAGAAATATTATTAGGCTCCATTCCATAATATTCCATGTAATAAAAGCTAACATCAGGATTTGTTAGCTTCACTGGTCCCTCAAGTGGCAAATAACTAAGAGACTTTCAGTCAGATGAGTATTTTCATTGATAATTAACGAATATGACAATTATTATTTAAATAAATCACAATATTTACCTCGATTTTATCAATTTTCTCCTTTTGTGTTATGTGTTTGCAGAATGTTTCAACTACGATACGGAATGTTTTATCCTTGCTTGTATATTTTTTAAATACTTCTTTTGGTATTTTTTTAAGTAAATCATGAAATAATGTAAAATCATTCTCACTAGCGTAAAGCTCGATGCAATATCGCAAAGAAACTGCTCTACTGGCTACTGTTTTAATAATATTCTCGGAAGGACATTTGACAATCCAGTATGGCTGCAATATAAATAATTTACATTTAATTTTAGAAGTGAAGAGATAAATTAGGAAAAATCAATTTTTTGATCAAGCTAGGGCGATTTTATCCTGATTATTTATTAGGAAGATTATCAAGAGCTACAAAAAGATTAGGACAAATCGTTCTATCTCGGTTAATTGCCGAAATATTTCGGAAAAATGGACAAAAAATTTTTTTTCAGTATTTCAACATTTATAAGATGTTTTTTTTAAACTATAAAATACAAAGAAATTTTTTGTTTTTACCACCTTAATACCAGAAAAAAGTAGTTCCATTTTATGGTGTTATCAAGGGAAAGGCGCTTTTTCAGGCGTGAAAAAGCGTCCTTTTTTGCACTTGTGTCATAAAAGCTAAATTAATCGTGACTTTCATCTCACATGATTTCACCACTTCACACTCAGAATTGATTCAAAATTAATAATAGTTTTTTCATGACCAAAGACATTATTAGATTTTCTTATTATCTTACCTGATCCCTCGATCTTCCCAGAGTCTCGAATTCCGAAGGTGAGATATTGAATAGACTCAAAATTGACTCCATTTCCTGAAAATAATTGGCACAATTTATTAAATATATAATCTCAATGATTAATGAATTTTTATTGACTTACAGCTGTACGAAAATCCAAGTGCTCATGTGCAAACCATAATAAATACATTTTCTGTGAATCATTCATGATTTTTGGCATTCAATTGTCCTGAGGAATGATTTCAATGAACGTGGCGTTAATTTAACCACAAATTTTGTTTACAACAAACACGTGTGTCTGTCAATGGTTCCGAAATGAATGAGATGGAGGGCGGGGAAGAGCGACAGAAGTATAGACTTTGTGATTGGTGGAGACTCTAGGTTAAGTGATCACCGGGTTGAGTTAGTTTTTTTTATTTGAAAATGAATAATTGTGGACAATCAATTAATTTGGAATTTCATTAAATGAAGGATCTTTTGTTACTCATTAAAAAGTAATTTTTAAATTGCCTAACCTATTCTTTAACGATATTCACTCATTTTTCTATAGTCGATGATAGGCAAATGCGAAGTAAATTTGTAATTCAGTAGTTTTTTATCTCCATTGTTTGAGAATATACCGAAAGCTAAGTAAGATGAGGAATTTTTTATAGAGACCTTTATTGTAGCTCTCGAGATTTCCTATGGAGAAATAGAAATTTTTCCACAGAAAAAATTTAAGGGAGGGCCACGGTGAAATTCAAAAGTCTTTGGTTGATGAAGGGATCCATCTAGTGACATTTGGCTCATAATGAGATGTATCAAAAAACCTAAAAAATGTTGAACACTATCCGTTTTGTCCCGTATTTCAAGATAAAACGTAATTATTCGGGTTTTTACCCCAATAATGCCCTCTGAACACCGAATTTTCATCTGATTTAGATTTTAGTTTTCAAATATTCATTAGCTTTTCGAGGATAAAGTTTGGGTATTCGTCTCATGTTGCAGATTATATATCACGAGAAAATGAATTTTTTCAGATCATTTTTTTTTTTCTATACTCGACGATTGTAATGACCCATGGAGAATGAGGTGAGATAATCTCTACTCTTCGTCATCTACCTTTCTCCCTCGTTGATTCAGTCCTTCCATTTTTAACCATTATTATTTGTACATCTGCTCTCGAGAGATTTTCATATTTCTGCTGTCAGCTGGAGATTTTGTGATACTTCAGCAAAATGAATCGAAAACTACAAGACTAGGGAATTGATTTTTCATCAATCTAGTCATTTTTATGTACAGAGCACTCTTCGTGTACTATAAAAATATTCAAGGAATTGAAACCATAATTTTTCAGACGTTATGCGGAGATTAGGAGAATCCATGAATTAGTTCATATGCTGGAAATACTTTTTACCAGAGGTAGCAGAGTTTTAGCGGGTTAATATGACCCCTATACTTCTGGAGAATAGTTTGTTTATCTTTCTAAAATAAATTATAAAGATTTTTGCAAGTATTCCTAGTTTTGCAGGAGCAGAATGACATACAAGGCTTCTGCGAATGGGTGTAGTGACAACCATCACGTTGGCATTTTGCATTATTACACTCTAAAAAAAATATACTACTGTGTAGTATCTCCAGGTACTTTGCAGGAGTATACTCACCAGAAGTATAAAAAATACTAGGATGAGTCTCACCTGGATACTCATGACTAGTATAACGCTCACACGTGAAGTATAAAAAATACTTGTCACAAGTCTAAAAGATACTTGTCACAAGTATTTTTGAAGTGAAACTTCTTTTGGGAGGGTACCAACTTTTTTCTCGCGTCACAAACGAGTGAAAGGTTTTGAGGGGAACGTGGTAGTGGAGTAGTGGGGGAAAAGTAGAAGCAAGAAAGAGGAGAGTGCGTTGGTGGGGATGCCACTCTAGCATATGCTTTAGTGGCGGAGAGAGAAGACGGCAGAGGGAAGACGGCAGAGGGGGGGGGGGGGGGGGGTAGGATCTTCGCGTAGAGTGCTACATGCATACTGTTTTTTCATTTTGTAATTTTTTTTTTTTCAATACACGGAGTGGATAATATGGGAATTTTTCTAGAAGATTTTTATAAAAATTACTATGCTCCACATCATAATCTTCGCTTTTTATTTCTGAAGAAAATTGCAATTTCACAGGTGACGCGACTCGTGGTCCTCGGACATTAAATCCGCGACTTGAAATCCGCGCCATAAAATCCGAAGACTTTTAATCCTCTGCCCATATATCCGGAGTCTATATTGCCGACAGACATTAAATCCGCGACATTGAGTCCGATTATTGATTATTGTGTTAATTATTGTGTAAATAATACAATTGCAAAAAAAAAAGGCAAAAAAAAAAAAAAAAATGACTATTTAATCTCAAATTTTGAAATTTTCGAGAAATCTTGATTTTTTTCTATGCTATATATCGTATTATATGCATATATTCTCATATTACTCAAGAAACATCTTTATTTCACAATTCTGTCAAAGATGTCTCTTAGTCTCTCTCTCTCTTTCTCGCTCTCCGCTACACCTTCGCAATAGCAATATTTTAAAATGACTATTTAATCTCAAATTTTGAAATTTTCGAGAAATCTTGATTTATTATGACACTCCTCATATTGAAATAAATTGAAATGGAATTATTTTGCAAAAATTGTTGTATTTATTAATTTTATTAATTTATTAATATTGCGGATTTTATGTAGCGGATTTCAAGTCGCGGATTTTAAGTCGCGGATTTTTCGGTTGCCGGTTTTTGTGTTCAGAGATTTGGGTGTGGCGGATATTTTTGTTTCGGATTTAAAGTCGCGGATTTTAAGTCGCGGATTTAATGTCCGCGGACCACGAATGGTGTAACCATTTCACACTTGGCTTTGGATTGAAATATCTCGAAAACTACTCAAAAGTTATCGAGACATGTTGTGAATGAAATTTAGAGGGAAGATTAACGGATGAAATAAGCAAAACTCCGTTTTTCTATGACTGGTAGTTATTAAGATATCAATTTTTTAATAAAAAATTCAGGAAGGATGTTCGAGCGCTCATTTGTTTACTATCTGGCCTCGTCCATTGTTTCTGAATTATTCATCAAAAAATTGATATCTCGGAAACTACTGGTCGTAGAAGAACGGCGTTTCGCTTATTTTCTTCGTCAATCTTCCCCCTGAATTTCATTCACAGCATGTCTCGATAAATGTTGCATAGTTTTCGAGATATTTCAATCCAAAGCCAAGTGCGAAATGACTAACGGCTCATGTACCGAAAACAATCGAAAGTACCAGACTATGCCTCTTCGTTTACCATATTATGAGGCTAGCATGAGAAAAATATGGAAGTGAACGTTTTCTTCGAATATCCCGGAATTTTAGCAAGATAGAGCAAGCTTGCACGAATCCTCCTTTATAGAGAGTTTTGAGAGCTACAAGAAAGGATTGAAGCAAAACCGCTCCATCTCGATCAATTTCCTGTGTATTTACAAAAAACTGATTTTAAAAAATGTAGTTGTCTGAACACTTTATAATCGTGAAAAAATGATAATTTATTAGTGAACAGATAACCAAAATACTATATATATAATACTTTTTTTGCCGTTTCCCTTCGAAATTAACCCCGTATCCTCACATTCCTCAATTATTATCACTTGTTCATTTGAAAAAATCCTAATAATTCATCGCTATCTATACACAATGAGCAAGAAGTTTCACTTCTGTCGCGTGGGTTCCACGCACCCTCTTTTTTATACTTGTCACAAGTATCTTTTATACTTGTCACAAGTATCTTTTATACTTGTCATAAGTATCTTTTATACTTAGCACAAGTATCTTTCAAACTTGGCACAAGTATATACTAAATAGATTTTTTACAATTTCTGTATGTAAATTGTGAGAAATTATTAATTTGATTAGGTGTATTAATTAATTCGAGCAAAAAAAGGGTTTCTCATTGAGTCTCGCTCAAATAATTTTGACAATACCATAATTATTTTGTACTTATGTTTGATAAATAAAATGTGTAAGCTACTTTCCAGTATTCATAAGTTTTTGCATTTTCCTGTTTTTTTGGCTTAAAAAAAATGCTTATTTCTTATTTTCTCTCTTTTTTGTTGGTTCTTTTTTATGAACCATACTTTGAGAAAAAAATTCTGCAGAGAAGATATTTCGAAATTTCTTTTTAAATAAACGTGTTATTTCTACTTTTGTTATTTATCCAACACCGAATCCAATATACCACCCTGTAAGAAAAGCTCTGAATGTAGGGGAGGCCCGCCCAAATGCGGGGCAAAGTGGAACGGCGGGGCAATGTGGAACGCAGGGGAAAAGTGGAACGGGGGCTATTTTGATGATTCTATTGACAAATTGAGAAAATTTTAGCCGGAAAACAAGTGTCAGATGTATTTTTCTCAATTTTTTTGAAAATTTGATATTTTCCGGTATTTTTGAGGGGTAAAAAATCCTATCCTTTTTTGAGAATTCTCAGTTTTTTGCAAATATCCCTGGTTCTATTGTTCGTAGCAATTTGAGGCTAGTCTCAAATGAAAGGTGGGATCATTTCCTATCGATTTATGAGGTTTTTGATTCAAAAATATCAATTTTTGGGAGAGTTACAGGCTGAAAACTGTTTTACAAAACTGTTTTACAGAAATGTTCAAAAATACCTCGAAAATTGATATTTTTTAATTGAAAACCCTATGAATCGATGGCAAATGATCTCACCTTTCACCTCCCGTCAGAATTTTTACGCTACGACAAATAGAATCGAAGAAATTCTCAAAAAACTGAAAATTTTCGAAAAAAGGAAGGGTTTTACCCCTCTAAAATGCTCAAAAAAATAAAAATCGCCAAAAATTCAAAGAAATCAATTGTGAAACTTGATTTCCGTCTAAAATTTCCTCAGCTTCGCAATGGAATCATCAAAAACGATGGGCCGCCAATATTTCTATTAATTACAAGAGTTTTCCATAATATTTGCCCGAAAATTTCCCTCCCCTTTTTTTTGAAAGGTTTAGTTTTTTGAGAATATCTTTGATATTTTTGAATTGAAAACCCCATAAATCGATGGGAAATGATTCCACTTTTCATTTGAGACCAGCCCTGAATTGCTACGAATAATAGGATCAGAGATATTTGCAAAAAACCGGAAATTCTCAAAAAAGGAAAGGATTTTTTACCCCTTGAAGATACCGAAAAATATCTAATTTTCAAAAAAAAATCGCAAAAATACATCTGACACTGGTTTTCCGGCTAAAATTTCCTCAACTTTTCAAAAGAATGATCAAAAAAAATCCATCTCTAACCGTTTCATTACAGTGTCTATTTTGTCTCACTCTCCCCTATTGCATATAATATAGACATATATTCACATAATCACATAAAAATTCCCGAGATATCCCATTTTATTCATTTTCGTCCAATATTTCATAGTAGAGAATTATTCCACTTTGCCCCCGCGTTCCACTTTGTCCCACCCTCCCCCTAAGTATTTTCGATTTATGCAGCAAGTGCTTCATGCTCCTGTAAATTCTGAAAAGTACTTGATCCAAGTATCTTTTATACTAGTGACAGGTATCTTTTATACTGCCGTCAAGTATAAAATATACTCAGTGCTAGTATAAAAGATACTAGTGACAAGTATCTTTTATATTAGGACTGAGTATATTTTAGACTCATCCCAAGTATTTCGCGGATCAAGTGGATATACTTCTGAGGAGACTATTCACTACTACTAACAAGTATAATTAATGAATTCTCGCAAGTTTCTCAAAAATACTTGTCAGTAGTATAATTCATACTAGAGAGAAGTATACTTTTTTTTGAGTGTAAGACCGAAATCACGCTATCTCGCGTAATTCCTGAGATATTCTCAAGAAAAGAATGAAAAAGAAATTGAGGGAGAATTTTAGATATTTTCGCGTTGACCAAATCGTCATTCATCGAGGTTCAATCTGAATTGAGTATTTTCGACTCATGTTTGATCATGTCAATCGACCAGTCAATTAATTACGAATTGATGCAAATAAATTGAATTCAACTTGAGGAAGTTCAAACATGAACGTCAAAGAAACTCACGGATTTCTTCCACGTGGGTCACGAATTGGAAATAAATCGTCACCTTGTGATGTTAGAAATAAAATTGTGATAACATGTGAGAAATATTCACATAGTTTTTCATTATCTTCGTATAAAAAAAATGATTTCAACTCTGCGTTATGCGGAAATTTTCCAGGCTATTTCGGTAGATAACCATTTCCAATATGAACCGCAACATTCGCAATTGTATATTTAAAAAAAAAAATTTTTTTCCACTTAACAATTTTTCGGAATTGATGATTATTTTCGAATGTAATGAGCTTAGATCTCGAAGTTGATTGTAATGATCCATTCTGACGCAAAATTTATGAAATAATTTCTAAATTTCAGAAATTTGGAAAGAAAGAAGTCAGGAAGGTTTTGATGCTCTCGATCCTTTCTCAATATCGGCGTCATGTGAAATAGAAAAACGTGAATAAAATAAAAAATTAATTATTGAAAAGAAAGCATCTGTCAAGAAATAATAGATGAACAAACGACACATACCACATGACGTATATTAGGGTGTTTCAAAAACAAACAAAATGACTTGTTTTTTCTTGCAAACAGGCTTGAAAGTTTCGTTTATGTATAAAAATACATGTGTCAAAATATAAGCTCTTAATATTAATATTAACCCTCTAACCTGGAAGTCGGCCTAACTCGTACTCAGGCGGTCGGAGTGGGGATGGCCAATCGCGTGAGCCCTCTCGCCCCCACCACTACCTTTCTATGCTTGCAACGTGCTCGAGCAGGACCGAACACATTTCGCGTGGTTTACGCAATTCAAAATAGGAAGTTAATATTCAAATTTTTATCAATAACGTGCATTGCAATGAAGAATTAAAATTTAAATTATTCTAGTGATAGTTTAGAGTGTTCATTTAGTGATAGTAAATAGAAAAGAAAATTGTTTTCTTCTTAGCACCCCATATATACGTCCCTGCCGCCAGTGAACGTGACTGGACGGAGTCCCCTTTCTCCGCGGACGAGAAAAGAGTGGGGGAAACGCCTTTCAGGTGAGAGGGTTAAGATGGTCCGCATCGCATTCGTTTATTTTCCACAAGAATAACATAGAAAATTTTCGTTTTGCTTATTTTGCTTTTATCGCGTACACTTTATGACGTACTAATGGCGTGTTATAAAAGGAGTCTCTATACATATTTTTGTGGAGAATTGAACGCTCTACAAAAAAGGTCCCTTAGTATTTCCCTCTGAATCTAATGGCTTAAAAGTTATTCAAGATTAAAGTTAAGTTTACCGTGAATTCGAACAATTTTTAAGTATTGTAGTGAGAGAATTAGCCTTGTCGGAAAAAATTGCACAAAATTTCATGTAGAAAATCAATTCAGCTCTCAAGAGAAGAAAATTCATAGTTGTTTTAGCAAAAATGAAAGAAATAAAACACTAAGAGGATTTCATGTAGAAGTTAGCTTTACAATTATCGTTTCTTATCGACTTTTCCTTCATTTTAGAAGTAAAAAATATTTTTTGAATCGTTTGAATAATATAAGCAAGATATAAACTGAAAGATCAGTGGTTTCATTCAACAAATCTGTTTTTGCTTCCGAATAGAAGCATTTTAATCGCGATTTTTTTCGATTTTGAGATTTCATCGGAATATCACTCAGAATGTTCCAAAACGCCGAGAAATTACATTTTAAAAACATGTCTGAATGTGTGTGTGTGTGTGTGTGTGTGTGTGTGTGTGTGTGTGTGACAGATATCAGCCCATTGCTCCAGAACGGTAATACTTGGCGACCTGAAGATTCAACAATATTTTCTCTCCTTATGCAGTTTGCTGTTAGCGAAATTTGAGCGGAATCGGTTGAGTGCTTTTCGAGAATAGTCAAATTTTCAAAAAATCGTTTTTTTGATTTCTCTCCGTGAAAAATTGATCCATAGCCCCCACTCTGAGCAACGGAATTCATCTCATTTTAACGCACAATTTTCACTCGGGGTAAATTTGGCTGTGATTTTTCGTTTGCAGATGATTCCAATTATAGTGTTTTTTATTTTGAATTTTGTCGCCACGATAGCTCCAAAAATATTTGAGTTAGAGACTTTGAATTTCGTCAGTTTGTGCATCCAATGAACAAGAAGTTTCATATTGAAATTGCGCATAATCGCTTCAGTAGTTTCTGAGATATTGGTGGAAAACCATTTTATGAAAAGAGGCTATATCTCCAAAACTATTCAAGCAATTACATTCAAGTTTAACTAAAGAGTTCATCTCAATGAGCCCCACAAACGGTGAGAATTTTAGATTTTTCAGAAGAAGTCTCTTATGAAAACGTTCGATAAATTAGTTTTTTCAAAAATCACGGTTTTTCTCCGATTTTTCTCTAGAAACACTTCTATTTCTCATTTTACCATTCGAAAGGAAACAATTTCCTCTGCAAAATGAGCACATTTTCATTCTGATGACAATCGGAAGGAATAGAAATCCTATCTGAAACCTGAACTTCAATTTTCAAGTTTTAGCGTAGGATCTCAGTTTTCATCTAATATTGGATTTTTATGGATCATCTGACTTTATTGCAGTTAAATCGATTATTTTGAGCAGAAAATTCGAGTCCCAAGTTGACTTGAAGTACCACAGATGAAATCCTGACCAGATTGATACAGTCTGGAGCAATATTTGTAGGAATGTATAAATCCGTATTTGTTGTAAAAATAATGTTATTTTCTATGTTATTCTTATGGAAAATAGAAAAGTGCGATGCGGACCATCTTAATATTAATATTAAGAGTTCATATTTTGACACATGTATTTTTACACATAAACGAAACTTTCAAGCCTGTTTGCAAGAAAAAACAAGACATTTTGTTTTTTTTGAAACACCCTAACGTATATATATGTTCTGTTGGTTTCTAAGCCTGAACAAAATCGCAATGCGTAAATTTCATTCAATATTACCGCATTGCAGAATAGAACTACCCGAACAACAAAAATGAATTGCATTCCCGAGAGTGAAATTCATATTCGTTCTTTGGGTAGAGGCAGAAAATACCCGAAGAACAAAAATAAATTTCGTCCGTGAGAACGAAATTGAATTCCATTCTCAGGGTATTTCCGTTTTCGGTCTTCTGGATAACGCCATTCTGAATTTCGTTCTCCTGAATAACGTTATTCCGAATTTTGTTCTTCTTGATAACGTTATTCAGAATTATGTTCGCAGTTTCGTTCACGTCCTTTTTCGTTCTTGAGAACGAAACTGAAAATAACGCGTTCTTTTTCCGTTCTTTATGAGAGTTCTCGGTCTCTGCCTATAATGCAGAGTCGATATTCTGAGTAAATCATTAACTTATTGTTGATAAAAAGAAAGAGGGAAAAATGAGAAATTGTTTCCGACATGATCAATTTTCCATCCATTGAGTGAAATTCTCAAACGATCTATATCCGTATTGTGGAATCGGATTTCCAAAGTAATTATGCATCTTTTCCCCATATACTAAAAGAGGTGTTACGGAACTATCGAATTGCTAATGCGATATATCGAATGTAAATGCGATTAATCGAATATGTAAGAAAATGACAATCGGAAGTTTCGGCAAGAAGAAATCCCACAGGTGCGCGCAGCGCGCCTTCAATTTAATTGCTATTAAAATTGCTATTATATTTGTGTGAGAAAAATTAATGAAGGCGCGCGTAGCGCGCTTTTATTTGCTTCCCTAAATACTAAAAGAGGTGTTACGGAAGTTGCGATATATCGAATTGAAATGCAATTAATCGAATATGTGAAAAAATGACGATCGGAATTTGGTGCAAGAAAAAATCCCACAGGCGCGCGCAGCGCGCCTTTAATTTGATTGCTATTATATTTGTGGAAGAAAAATTAATGAAGGCGCGCGTAGCGCGCTTTTATTTGCTAGTGTTCAGAAAAGAAAAGAGAGTAAGATTAAGAGTTGTTCCTGACATGAAATCGATTATTTATCCATTTCATGGAATTTGTAATTCAGCGCGAATTCCGAATTATCCGCCATTGTCTTTCATAATGAGACTCGTTACGGGGTCTCAAAAGTGATTACAAAGTGAAGCACTTGTGTAGTAGCCTTTTTCCTGATTTTTGCTTCCCGAATGGAAGCTTCGTAATTGTAATTTCTTTCGAGTTTGAGATTTTATCATAATATAACTGCAAATGACCAGAAACGTCAAGAACCACCGTTTTTAAAAAATGTCTGTGTGTATGTATGTGTGTGTGTGATGTCGCATTTTCCGCTTTACTCTGAAACGGGGCTAGTTAGCGATCTGAAAATTCTACCATATGTTTGCCATGCGTGGTCGAAGCTCGCACAAAAATTTCAGCTGAATCGGCAGGATAGTTCATGAGAAAGATGAAAATGACGAAATATCGTATTTCGACTTTTCTCGATAAAAAATGAAAAGAGGTATAAAATATTAACTAGAGACTGGAGATGGATTTGAGGTGACCTAGAAAGTAATCATAGCCTTTCCTCTGATTTTTCACTCAACTCTTGCCAAATACGCGTTGAACTGCTTACGTAAAATCACGAATCAAATGAAGAACATTGAGGAAATAAGGAGAAACCTTGAATATCATATATTGTTCAAAACAGGAGTCAAGAAATTCGACTGGAGCTTGGAGATGAATTTCAGGAATAATCGAGGAACTAGCCATAGCCCTGTCCCGAATTTTCGCTTATATTTTAAGCAGTACGCGGTAGACGGTTTACGTGAATCAGCGAACCAAGTAGATAACATCATGGACAAGCGGAAGAACTATAGTGAACATGTATTTTCCGATGAGAAATACCTGAAAAGAATATGAAAAGTATCCGAACCACCCTTTGACCCTATTTTTCAAAGTGGTCTTTCATGGCTCGGGTTCTGCTACTCGGCCTAAGGAAACACCGAATACATGAAAGGGACCATGATCTGATGAAAAAGGAAAAAAAAATTTGATACAATTATTGAGAGTGGTCGGCGTGCTCTGGTCTTCGCCATACGCTATTTCAGATGCCATTTTACTTCATTATTTCAGATTGTGCATATTTTATTCCCCGTCATTATATTTCCACATCGAAGGCTGAAATTCATTTTCTAGGTCGTAAGAAACGTGTAATTTTTTCTGTGATTATTCCTAGAATTCCTAGAGGGTGAATTTGAAGCGAATATAAGGAGGACTTTTCACGTCGATCACGGATTAGAAATGAAATGAAAAATGGAATCATAATTTTTTATTAGTGTTGTCGAAAAAAAAACTTTTTAACTGTGCAACCCGAGGATATATTTGGGAGCATTCCAATCATAAGATCGTTACCAATGAGAAATGAAATATCAAAAACTGAATCAATTCATTTTTTCTCAATTTTGGAAAATTAGAATAGAGATAGCGATTATAATTTTTGTCAATTTACAAGATAATGACTATAATCATTCAAATTTAGTTGATTATCTCAATTCTCATCAACTTATTGATAATCAAACGTATTGAAAAAAAGAATTTCGAAAATTTGTATATTTCAAACTATTTTGAGTGTGCATATTTTATTCCACATCATTGCATTTCCACACCGAAAGTGTAAGTTCATTTCTAGCTCGTGAGACACATGTGTTTTTTCCTGCGGTTATTACTAGAGTTCCTAGAGTGTGGATTCGAAACAGATATCAGTAGTCTTCCCACGGGGATCACGAATTAGAAATAAAATGAAAAATGAAATCAAAATACTTTATTAGTGTTGTCGTAAAAAAAACTTTCTAACTGCGCAACCCGAGGATATATTTAACAGCATTCCAATGATAAAACCGTTACAAATAAGTACCCGGGAAAAAATTGTCATACATGTCCATACATGATCATATATGATCATATATGAACGCTCCATGCATGGACATATATGCGAATTGACCGTACATGTACATATCTGAACAGATACGTGCATATATGGACATGTATGGACATATATGTCGATTTTTTCCCGGGTATGGCAGTTCCATATATGATCATATATGGGCATGTATGATCATATATGGGCATATATGATCATATATGGGCATATATGATCATATATGGGTATATATGTCGATATTTTCCCAGGATATATCATCAAAATGTTCTAATATATGAATATAATACATCAGTATTAATTCCCTTGATCACTCAATTCCTCATTAATAACGAATTTCAATGGAAAAAAAAAAAAAAAAAAAAACATTCCGCTGGGATCGAACCCGGGACCGTCACATGATGAGTCCGTCATCCTACCACCTTTGCTATCCGCAATTCACATACTTGCTGAATGAATTTTAATCCTGATATAGTGATCAATGTTTTTCGGACTTGGAAAAAATGAATTCAATTGAATTATTTCAATCATTGGAAATAATTTAGTGATACCAAAAAAAATGATTTTCGAATGCTGGCAGGATTTGGAAGTCTCAAAGTAAACGGTAAACAACTAACAGAACGTGCTTTTACTATTAATTATTCAAATTTATCATTTTATACGTTTTTATATGGATTGAGTGAGCATTTTTTCATATGTTTCATATATGCACATATATGTTCATACATGTTCATATACGTTCCATATATGCTCATACATGTCCATATATGTCCATATATGCTCATATATGCCCATGCCTGCTCAGTTTCCACAGGATCATACGACCATACATGACCATGTATGCCCATATATGTCTCATATATGTCCATATATGTCCATATATGTCTCATAGATGTCCATATATGTCTCATATATGTCCATATATGTCTCATATATGTCCATATATGTTCATATATGCGCATATATGTTCCATATATCCCCATATATGCTCATATATGTCCATGTGTGTCTCATATATGCTCATACCTACTCGGGTTCCACCGCATGATACGACCATATATGCCCATGTATGCTCATATATGTCCATATATGTCTCATATATGCTCATATATGTTTCATGTATGTCCATGTATGTCCATGTATGTCCATATATGCCCATATATGCCCATAGCTGTCTGATTTCTCGGAGAAACGTATGAGCATATATGTCCATATACGTACATATATGTTCATATATGGTTCATATATGTCTCATATATGTACATATATGTCACATATATGTTCATATATGTCCCATATATGTACATATATGTCACATATATGTTCATATATGTTCATATATGACGATTTTTTCCCGGGTAATGAAATACAAAAACCTGAATTGATTCGTTTCTTCTCAATTTTTCAATTCTGAAAAATTAGAATAAAGATAGCGATGATAATATTCACAAACTGACAAGACAATGACAATGATTATCCAAATTTAGTTGATTATCTCAATTCTTATCGACTCATCCAATAGACAATCAAAAATATTCAAAAAGAAATTAAACATTTTGATCCATTCGAAGTTAATTTTGTTTCTTTTTCAGATTCATCCAAGTATTGATATCACGTTTCTCGATTTTTTCTCGCACTGCATTCTTTACAAGTCATAAAACACGTGTGAAAATAAAAAGACAATCTTACATGTGAGAAACTTCACATTGAAGCTCATCATAGGATTTTTCGAGTTTTTTCCACGAAACATCTTTTATTTGACATTGAAATTCAAGAAGTTACCTGCGTCGAAAAATAAATATCATTTATTTATTTATTTCATGAAAAATTTTCTCATCAAAAAATCATCTTGAAGTTGTAGTTATTCAAAAATGACAGGCATGGTGCCGAATATTTTCTCATGTCTCCAATATTCACTGAAGGTAGCAGGACTTTCGTCTTTGACTTCTTGTCGGAAGTTTCGATTTTTATGACCCTTGAAAGATATGTCTATTTTTCTCTTGTTTTTTTATTGCTTAGGAAGGAATGGGCCTATGAAGATGAGAATCGGGGTTACGCCATTTTGAAATGCAGTACACACCATTTATCAAAATGTGAAAAATGAAATACATAACATTTATTCACAGAATTCAAATAATTGTAGCCTTAAACAATTTTTCAATAAAAGAAAAAACATCAGATTATATAACAGATTACATGATTGAAAAGAGGCAGAATTTTTCTTTTATCTGACAAATCATATTTTTGGGAAGTTTTGTATCAGGAATGATTATCTAAAATCGACGCGGACATTATGATGGAGTGAACTCAACATTTCACAAACGCATATACGAGACTGCCTGCAACAATGCAAGAGTTGGTATGAGACTGAATTCTGAATGTTTTTCATCTTTCGAAGTAGTAAAGCTGATTCGATTTCGATGAAAAACGATCAAAATATTCTGTAAATCGTTGCGTGGGGAAGTAATTATTATTCATTCCATTATTTTGGTCAATTTCTATTTCACTCTTCAGATTGATTTTCATAGAAATAACAAATTTTTAAAATTTTCCAGCACTTTATTTTTTTTTAAGTCGTAAAACACGTGTAGAAAATAAAAAGACAATCTTAGTAGTATAGCTAGGCCGGTTCTGGACCACATTCCTCAAAGAACCAAAAGGACGTAAGTCCATCACTCAGAGAATGAAAAGGGCTTAAGTCCATATGGAATGAAAAGGGCGTAAGTCCATCACTCAGGGGATGAAAAGGGCTTAAGTCCATATGGCATCAAAAGGGTGTCATGTCCATATAGAATCAAAAGGGCTCAAGTCCAGATTGGAATGAAAAGGGCGTAAGTCCATCACTCAGGGGTTGAAAAGGGCTTAAGTCCATATGGCATCAAAAGGGTGTAAGTCCATTACTCCGAGAATGAGAAGGGCTCAAGTCCAGATGACGTCATCACATGCTGAAAAGGTAGATTCTAAGAAATGACGTCATATTGAATTCTCAGAATTCATGGAAAGAGAAAATTCCAAGAAATGATGTCATATTGAATTCTAAGAATTCATGGAAAAGAAATTCCTAAGAAATGATGCCATATTGAGGAATGCTAAGGAATTCTGAGAAATCAATATGACGTCATTCCTCAGAATGCTGAGGAGGCTCTAGAAAGGGACAATTCTATCATGAATTTAATTTCATTTGCAGACATTCTTCTTTCTCAAGGCACATTTCATAGTAACATTATTCTTTTTATCATGAAACTTCTGAGTCATCTGCACGTGCATCCAAACAAAAGACAATCGGGGAAATTCTGAGAAATGACGTCATATTCATTTCTCAGAATGCTGAAGAGGCTCTATATCTCATTATCATATGAAAAAGAAAATTGTACTAAATATAATATGATATGATTTAGTAATCCCAATCCTTCTCGTTAGTTGAATCAGTCGAGACTGAATATTCAACATGGATGGACTTACACCAGACGAGATTAAGTCTTTGATTTCTACTCCACCATTCGTCTACGATTATGATGATATCATATCTAAATATTTTGGAAATGATGCTCCAAATCATGCATGGGATTTTCTACATGATATCCTCCAACATCAGAAAAATTTATTAAATGTGAAGATGAAACGATTCGAAGATATTCATGGAGGAAATAATGGGAGAGGTGAGAATGGAGGAGATCCCATGTGTGGATATTGTACCTGGATGAGAGAATATTTACACTTTATTGAAGATCATATTCATGAACTTCGATTGCGTGTTCTCAAATTCAACGACAAACTCACAATGGTTTTGGAATGAACTAATAATAATTTTTCAAGTGTAAATCATGTGTGTAATATGGTATTCGTAAAAAGAGCTCTTATGACAAAGACCAATTTTCATAGCTTTGTAATTTTTGGTTGGTAAGTGGTAAGTGGAGCGGTGGGGTGGTAGGTGGTAGGTGGGTGGTAGGTGAAGCGGTGGGTGGTAGGTGGTGGATGGTGGGTGGTGGGTGAAGCGGTGGGTGGTAGGTGGTAGGTGGTGAAGCGGTGGGTGGTAGGTGGTGGATGGTGGGTGGTGGGTGAAGCGGTGGGTGGTAGGTGGTAGGTGGTGAAGCGGTGGGTGGTGGGTGATAGGTGAAGCGGTGGGTGGTGGGGTGGTAGGTGAAGCGGTGGGTGGTAGGTGGTAGATGGTGGGTGGTAGGTGAAGCGGTGGTAGGTGGTGAAGCGGTGGGTGGTGGGTGGTGGGTGGTAGGTGAAGCGGTGGGTGGTAGGTGGTAGATGGTGGGATGGTGGGTGAAGCGGTGGGTGGTGGGGTGGTGAAGCGGTGGGTGGTAGGTGGTAGATGGTGGGTGGTAGGTGAAGCGGTGGGTGTTAGGTGGGTGTTAGGTGGTAGGTGAGGGGTGGTAGGTGAAGCGGTGGGTGGTAGGTGGTAGGTGGTGGATGAGGGGTGGTAGGTGAGGGGTGGTAGGTGAGGGGTGGTGGGGTGGTAAGTACTAGATGAGGTGGTGGGTACGAGAGACAATTCTATAATGTATTAACTTTTGTCTTTTCCGATCAATCTCTTTTCATTCGCAAAACATTCTCCTTTCTCACGGTGGCATTTTACTCATAGTGATATCTTTCTTTTATCATGAAATTTCTGAGTCATCTGTACCTACATTCAAACAAAAAGACCATTTTGGTACTATATAAGCATCTCTCTGATGCTCAGCATCGTTTTTTGTCAGTATTATTCGAGTGCAGTCATGAGAAACATTCACTTGCAACGGAAGAATTTGGAGAAACGTCTACGGTTTCTCCAACAGAATATTAGAGAAACCAAGAAAGAAATTGAATCGAAAATCGACATTCTTTTACTGTGTACAAGACTCGTGAAAACTTCTCTCAAATAATATGGAATTCCATGAAAACCAACGTTGCTAATCAACAGAAAAATGGTGCGTCGTTGCAAGGGGAAAAATGACGGTAGAGAAGAATATGTGGTCAGTCATCATGGAGCTATTGGTGGATATACAAGGATTCCAAGGAGCATTCAATGAATTCATTGTGAAAGAATTAGCTCTGATGAGTTCGGAAAAATCAGTGGAGAAATCAACTATAATGTTCTTCCAACCTCCATGTGATTTGAATGAAATACCAGTTAAATATCGTAGCACAAATAAATGGCTCGAAAGGAATTATCATGGAATACCATGGAATTATGGTAATATTCCATATAACCAAGTGGGAAGTAAATGTCGAGATGAGATGAAAAATGCCACCAAAATTTACGTGAAAGGTCGCGAGAAGAAAGAATGGTTAAAAAAAATTTTCATCAATGATTCTCTACCCATCATCGTGGACTTGGAGGAATACTTCGATGATTGTCCATCAATTTCCAAATTCAAAGATATTCCAGTTC
>OZ012618.1:6119192-6337523 GCA_963942555.1 Aleiodes leptofemur | reverse complement strand
ACTTTGAACTGGAAAATTTAGCTCTCATGGATGCTGAAGACATAGCACTTTCACCAAAGGCTTTCATAAGCACATTTGCAGCATCCGATGTCCATGAAGCTTGGGAGAAATTGACTGATGAAATGAAAGTGGATCGAGAAATTTTTCGTTGCAAACGATGCCTCATTCATTATAATGAATTGAGTGGAGATGTGATTGATGGTGCATCATCAATGATAAGGAATTGTGCATTATGTAATATTCAAGATAGATTGTTTTGAGATGTTTATTCAACAATCTATCTTGATATTACATTAATATAATAAATTTCACATGATTTAAAGAAAAATTACATGTTTTTATATTCAGGATACTATTCCTTCCTTCATTTTCCCAAGTCCTGGTGAACTCAACTTGTTGAAACCTCTTTATTATTTCTATTTCCTTTAATGTTCATCCTTACAATTCTCAAACATGAATAGCTCAACATATTTGGGATGTTAATCTGGGGTAAATTAAGTGAGTTTTCTCATATTTCCACTGAGAATATTATATTCAATTATACGATCATGTAGAATCAAACAATATGCAGAGGTTGATGCTTTAAATACACCTGTTGATTCAAATTCCAAACGAATATCAACAGGGCCTGATTTCAATGACTCATTCTGTTTTGAACAATCAATGACAATCAATGGAGCATATTTAACAAAATCAGTTCTACTTAATAATGGTTCTGATTCTTTTCCATAGTATGATGCTTGGAAATTACTAAACATATCATAAAGTAATGCATACTGATTTTGAGATATATCAAGATTTAAATTTCCATAGGGATAACTTTGAGAGTTGAGGAATAATTTCACATCACGAATATTGCAATGATCGAAATGACTCATATTTTTACCCGCAACATTCTTCCGAGCCTCTTGAAAGCCTACAATCACATATCGTGGTTTCTGTAGCTGAGTTGAAGTTTTCACAACCCAAACGTGTTTATTAGTTTCAGGCAGTAATGGATATTCATATAATTCCCAGGTTCGATATGCGATTGGAATCGCTATATCTTTGGTCATGTAATTGAGCAATTCAATTCGTCGCTCATCAGATACTTTAATATAGGGAACCATCCATTCAATTTTTGATAGTGAAATCTTAATACTTTCAGCTACAGTTTATACTATAGCATTCAGATCTGTGTTTGATCGGGTGAGAATTAATTCATGCTTCGCATTCATTACGATACGTTGGTAATCTTCAGCGAATCCTAGAATGAAACTAAGCGGTATTGATATATCGAAATTTCCTTCATCATCAGCTAGTTCAGAGTTATCATTGATTTTCTTTGACCATCCAGCATTCTCCATAATCGAACTTGATTCTGGCTTTGGGAAACATAATTCTTCATGATGGTTGTAATGCCCATATTTTTACAACGATCAATTTCAACTCCATTCAATTCGTATCGTAATTCCTCGAAAAGATGACAAATCGCATTATTAACGAGTTTTGAAGTAGCAGCCACATGACCATCAGCCTTTGTTAATTTTCCTTGAATATGTAGTGTACTTTTGCTTGGAAGCAAACATAGATCCTGATGCTGCACAAGGATACGAATCTCATCATTATTCTTGAATCCTGACGATGCAAATGGTTGGTGGGGATGGATTTCATAATGGGATATAGATTCATCGGAAATAATAGGTTTTCTTATCGAGAAGATGTCTTCCATGGTGTGAAACAGCCGATGAAAATACAACAACAACAATGAAGATGCACTTTTTTATTTATTTTCTTTTGGGTTTCTGGATTGGATGTTTCTTCACTTTCAGACCCAAGTTCGTTAGAAACTGGATGTTCTGAGATGTCAATCCGTTCACTAGTCCCTGTCGACTGATGTGATTTTGACATGATTGAGGTTTCTTATAGCTACCTCCTGTCTTGCAATGGAATACTATACCCATATTAGGATTTCACGTGTAATCTTATTGTGATAATTTCACCTCGAAAATTCACTAAATGACCATCTTGATCGACTATCCTCAATTGAAGATGATGTATTGCTTGAACAACGATGGGTAGGTAAATGACACTAGACGGCTTTTCAATGATTTTATATCCAGGACGTACACTGGGAAAGAACTCGTGGATAGTATGTGAACGCTGATTATTGATATATGCACCCATGGTTATATTACACTCAACTCGTAAAGAATTAACCATCAGAATAGCAACTGGGAGATCTGATTTATGAGTAATGCCTGCTTCCAATATGGTTGGTCTGAAACCCAAAAGTTGGGCAATACTATCACTATGAGTGAAATCTATCCGTTCACTACATTTGATTTCACTACACAGTGTACTGTTGTTGGGTTTGAGGCTCAATGATATATTTTTCTTTTCAAGTATTTCTTCTAAATAATATTCAATATCTTCGATTTCATAACTTCCTGTTGGAATGATTATCTCTTCTTCACCAACGTAAAACTTATTTTTCCCCTCGTCAATATTTGGTATTGAATTAAAAGTCAATAGTTCAATGAATCCGAGAGAATAACTTTTCGAGGTGGAAAGTTCAATTGGTGGGAAATAATGAGCTTCTAGCACAGAATTTCTCCCTGATAGTGTCAACGTGAATGATTCACCCATCGTGAGTAACTACTCGTTGAACTCAATGATTCCCTCTTTATAACTGCTGACTCAAAAACTTTAGACACAGATGACCACAAATAATGGTGTCATATTCTTGATATTTTTCATGATTGTATCTTATAATGCTACCGTCACCGAAATATTTGATTAGTTCTTGAGGAGGTCTCAAATTTCCAAAACTATCGAAGTAAATGATATTATCGTTGAATTTCCGATATGCTACCCAGTGAGTACCAGACCCATTTTTATCATCCAAATTTATTATGGCAGTTTCACACTTTTGTGGGCCATTTTCAGGTAGTTCATTTCTCATGTAGACTCCTCGGAAGTATGGAATTCCTATTTTCTTTGCATATTCGATTAAATCAACGTTGGTGAGAGCTCGGTGAGGTAGCTTTATCCATTTTTTGAATAGGGCTTCAAATGGAGACCAAATCCTTTCTTATAATGATTCAGATTGAGACTTTTACCAATAGCTATAGCCTCCATTGTTTCGTTGTGGCGCTTATTTTCATCCAATTGATTCTTTGCAGCCTTTGCATCATTGATTGCTTTGGCAACACCTGCAGCCCCTCCTGCGAGAGCACCTGTGGCACTCAAACCTGCAAAGAGTGGTATGAGGAAAGCTGGTAAAATACCGCCTACTTTTGTTGGTACAGGTAGAACTCGTGGTATACGAATATTTCGTTTTCCTCCAACTTTTCTTATTGCTGCTCGAGCTCCAGTGAGGGCTGACTTTATAGGATCCACACTATCTGAATGGATTGATGCTTTGGCGGCATCAACAATTTGACTAAGAGCTACAGTTTTTTTATTTTTCACTACATTAGTAATTCTTTTCTTTTGCTTGTTTTTCTTGGATTTCTTCGTCTTTTGCACCATACCCATACCAAGCTTCCTCTTAACCTTCATGATATTAGTTACGCTCCAAGCTGCTATCTTTTCACCTAATTTCGCGTCTTTGGAGAGAACACGTTGCCAGGCTTTTTCAGCGAGAGTTTTATCAGCAATATGTCTAGCAGGAAGAGCCTTATTTTTGGAATATGCAATATCGTGTTCCTTGCATGCACTATCTAGAGGATTAATTCCTTGATCTCCTCGTTTCAAACGTTCAGACAACTTAGTACCAGGTCCACAATATTGATAACCAGGCCAATGCAATTCGACAGGGAGTTTATTGATGATAGAATTGACTATACCCGAACCTTTCACCCTTCGAGATCTGTGCACAAGCATAGTTTGATGGTGACTAACCATGATTATATATACCAAGACCTTTTATAGCTCTTCACAGTCACAAGATGGAGTTCAAGGAACAAATAATGAAACTAGACATGTTAAATTTTGATGGAAT
This sequence comes from Aleiodes leptofemur, assembly GCA_963942555.1. Taxonomy (NCBI): domain Eukaryota; kingdom Metazoa; phylum Arthropoda; class Insecta; order Hymenoptera; family Braconidae; genus Aleiodes; species Aleiodes leptofemur. Next base: position 6,333,538 of record OZ012618.1, on the reverse strand, counting down.
AACAGATGTGAAAAAAAATAAACGAAACCGTCATGGGAAACTACTCCCTAATACTGTACGTGCCATTATTTGTGGACCATCAAATTGCGGTAAAACCAATGTTCTACTTGCTCTTCTCATGCATCCGAATGGATTGAGATTCGGAAATGTTTATATTTATTCAAAATCCTTAAATCAACCGAAATATCAGTTTCTTCAGCAATTATTGGAAGGAATAGAAGGAATGGGATATTTTCCTTTTAATGAGAATGAACAGGTTCTCAAGCCTGAAGATGCTAAACCAGATTCCATCATGATTTTCGATGATATTGCCTGCGAAAAACAGGATAATGTGAGAAACTTTTTCTGTATGGGGAGACATCGAGACATTGATACTTTTTATCTCAGTCAAACATATGCTCGGATACCCAAACATCTCATTCGTGATAATACCAATATGTTGATAATTTTCCAACAAGATGAAATGAATTTGAAACATATATATGAAGATCATGTCAATACGGATATGTCATTCAACCAATTTAAACAGATCTGTTCAAAATGTTGGGATAATAAGTATAGCTTTTTGGTGATTGATAAGGATAGTTCACTCGATAATGGTCGATACAGAAAGGGATTTGATTGCTTCATTTGTATAAGTAAGACTCAGTAATAGAGTTTTCCTGTAGTCTCGAGGAGATTCTCTATGCTTCAACATGTCAATCCCCGATCTAATGAAGAAAGGAGATACGCTGCAGCAAATTGCGCAGGCAAGCTCAGCGATTCGACAGAAATATGAGATGATTAAATCACAAAGAAATGATTATCAAACAAGCCTCAATGAAGTTTTCAAACCATTAACTCTCCCTCTACAATCACTTGTGGAAAACACTACGAAGGAAGACACCATACCGAAACCATCTCTTGAAAGGAAAATTAAAAGAAAGAATTGGCGGAACAAGGAGAAGAAACCTGAAGGAAGGACATCAGTAGCTGAACATGATAGTGGGATTACATCCAATTATGAAGATATTGAAGATATGGATGAGTTGTCGAAGAAGAATGATAATTCACTTCAACAATATCTGCAATTGTTTGAAACTACGGATGGTCGAAAACAATTAGGAACGTCTATGAGCGATATTCATCAAGTTGGAGATCGGTTTCTAATTGGTTCGAGTCCTGTGCAGTTTGATAATAATCTAATTCATATAAAGAATGAGTATTTTGAACCGACTGAAGGTTTATTAGAATTATTATTCAAAGAAAAACCTGACGAAGACGCGATCACTATTACCGATTATGAGAATTTTGGAAAGATACTCTCTATATCATTTGCAAATCGTCGAAGATATCAGAATAAGAAGGGATCAGCTCCAAATAAACTTTTGAAACGATCTAATCATCTTCAACGGAAATATCGTTCTGGTATGGGGTTGCCAACCTATATGGAGGCGAGTGGTTCGGATACGAATGTTGATTATGTATATTGGGACGATGCAAATGAATTAGTGGAAAGATTACGTTTACTCATCGCTTCGCAATCAGCTGGCAATTCAAGTCATGCTAATGAAATTATATCCATTATTGAGGAATTACGAGAAGCTGGAATCATTTATTAACATATGTGCAAGTTTCACCATCGCAGTTTGAAACGAGCGTTCACAACGTAAACAATGAGTATTGATATTTTCGGAAGGCAGTTGGTGAAACGATCCAAGTACCCCAGTGTAATTGGGCGTGGTCCACCTGGAGATGGCTTCAAATTTACTTCCGATCATCACTATGATATCACACATAAACGATTATGTAATGTAGCTGATGCTGTTAATGAATATGACGCAGTCACCAAGAAAGTGATGGATGGTATATTACAGCAACAATCTGGAAAACTTCGCTCAGAGTTTCAGAAGCAGCTCAAGGATGCAGATGATCATATGAAATACATTAAAACGTCTATATCAGAGCTTGAGAGTATTCTGTCAGAATATCATAACCAAATTGAAGAGTTACAACTACTAACAGATCAGAATCATCAACTTGTTTTCTTGCTCGAGAAACGAGTGCGTGTACTCGAAGATCAGGTTAAGGATGAATGATGAAAAAGCGCAATTGGCGCAAGAGCTCCATACGCCAGCTAGAAGGAATTATTCGCGAAGACAAGTGATAGTACGCGGTTTGGATGAAACATGGCAAGCTGATCTCGTTGATTTGTCAAATTATGAAGAAGATAATAATAATCATAAATATTTATTGACTGTTATTGATATTTTTTCAAAATTTGCTTGGGCTATACCCTTGAAAACTAAAACTGGTAAAGAAGTTACACAAGCTATGGGAAATATCTTCAAACAAGGACGGATACCGAAAAAGTTACAAGTAGATAGGGGTAAAGAGTTCTACAATCGTTGCTTTCAAACATTGTTGAAAAAGCATAATGTGCATATGTACTCCACATACAGTAATTTGAAAGCATCAATATGTGAACGCTTTAGTCGCACTTTAAAAGAAAAAATGTGGAAAATGTTTAGTTATCAGCCTCGACTTTCTTCACTTCATCCTCAGTCCTGATAAATTAGACACGAAAGCTCTTTTCTTCTTCATGTCCTCTGCCATGATATACAGGGACAAAACCCTCAACAAATGTAACAATTTTGCTATAAATAGGGACCAACTTATCACGAAATTCCTGATACAAGAGGGGGCTCAAATGTGTAGGGACTGATCGAGGTACTCTCAAATGATAAATGTGCAAAATAGTGTAATAAAAGTATGAATGTGGCTGGAGGAATGGTATGAATTCTCTTATGTTACTGTTAATTGAAAAAGAAAAAGAAAGGAAAATGGAGGAAAAAGAAAGAAAATTTTTATTAATTGTTGGAAACTGCTAAATTATATTTAATTACTATGTAATGGCCTTCCCTGGCTAAAGGGACTGTACCCTACAAAGCTGGAAATAAATAATAATATAATAAAAAATGTTTAGTTATCAAGGTAGTTATGTATGGTTACATATTCTACCTGACATCATTTCAACATATAATGATACTAAACCTAGAACCATTCGAATGAAACCTAAGGATGTGAATGTTAGAAATGAGAAAAAAATCCGCCAAACCATATATGGAAATTTTATCATTGATGAACCCCAGACGAGTAAATTTAAGATCGGTGATAAAGTTAGAATCAGCAAATTCAAACATATCTTTGAGAAAGGATATACACCGAATTGGACTGGAGAAATATTCACTGTATCAAAAATTTTGAATACATATCCTGTGACATACTTACTGACCGATTATTTGAAAAATCCTATTCAAGGATGTTTTTATCAACAAGAGCTGCTCAAAGCAAAATATCCAGACGTATATTTAGTGGATAAAATTGTGAAGCGTAGAGGAAATAAAGTATTTGTGAAATGGCTAGGCTTTGACGAACGTCATAACACTTGGGAAAATGCAAATGAATTTTAATATGTATATTATTTACAACAATTTTCAATAAAGAAACAAAAATTCATGAGTACTATATGATTTATTTCTTGAAACCCCATGGTACAGTATCAGTTGTATTAGGAAGTAAAATTCTCTTATCATCAAGCCAACTTAATGCTAGTTTTTCTTGACAAATGGTATGAACTATATGTTTTCTACTTTGTACAATGAATTGTTTTTTTCTAAGATTTGTATGATTAAAGAGACAGTCCTTATAATCATCGATGGTTATAGTTTTCAATGTGGATCCTTTGATACCTTTAGCACGTTTTTTAATTTGTTTTTTAGGATCATCCTCTAAGACTCTGAAAGTGTACAGTTTAGCTCGTAAGCCCACAAACTCTACCATAATTTTTCCATTGCATTCATCCTTCATTAAACCTAACACTTTCTTATTCTCCAACGAAATTCCATAAATATTATTCTTATCATAATCGGATGTATCAAATTTATGTATATCCTTCTTAATATAATCATAGATATTCGGAACATAGAATTGATATAATAGACTATCTGTGTCGGTGTATAACAGTTTTGCTTTATCATCAAACGTATCGAGAATATAATTATAATGAAAATCATAAATAAAAGTTTTGGATAAATCAAGAATACAAAATCCTACATATATTGGCTTATTAAATTTGATTTGGGTACGTTTCAATTCAATAATAACCATCTCGTCCTCAAAAATCACCGAGCTATGAAAATTTGGTTTTGCAATAAGAGCTCTCGCTCCATATCTACCTTCCCACTTGGTAACTAATTTAACATCTTTTTGTTTCCTCACATTCTCCATAGTCTTACCAAAAACTGCATTATTCATCAATTTAAAGAAGTTTTTCTCGAATTCATTTTTCGCTTCCTTACGTAATTCTGTATTCAAACTAATATATGGTTTTAACCATGCTGCCTGTCTAAATTTTAGAATTCTATGGACTTTGATTAATTTCATCCCAAGAGCTAAACATTGTTTCAAATTACGATAATGTATTACATATTTTGTTTTTGTCAATAACGTAGTCATCAGCTTAGAGTGTTTACCATTAGGAGGGGTGTAATGTTCAGGACATAGAGGTAAGTCCTTATGCTTTTGATGTAATTCTTCAGGATACTCCAGATCGACTTCTAGAATGTATCCAATGGTTGAATTATCCTGAACAGTCATAACATCTATTGAATCATTTGTCCACTCAAAACTACTGTATGGTAAATGTTCACTCATTGCTGCTCCGTATAAATTGTTCACATCGAAATACATGAGATATGACTCTTCAATGTTAGATTTGTATTTCTTACCCATATATTTATTATTCGCTTTGGCATATCGATTTGAACATTGAGCAACACCTCCGCGAATTCCCTTTTCAATAAATAATATCATCTCGATATCTGTGAGTAATTCAAGAGCAATACCCGTACATTTTAACATTGCATCAAATGCAAGACCTGGAGCAGTGTAGTAATGTAGTGGATCTAAGCCATAGGTACGTGAACAGTTGTAACGGAAATTTTCAAAAATGTCGGCTAGTAGTAAAACATCAGTTTTGAGGTACAAATCCGAATATTCTCCTAAGGAAGCAATATTAAAGATATTCCACACTTGTTGTGCATGTTCATAACTTTCCTCAGAAACTTCTTGATTGTTGAGCTTTGAGAAGAAATCTTCTCTGCAGGGTAATTTGTCTTCATCCAATTTTTCCCAACTATCAATATACTCATAAGGGAAAATACCCTTTCTAGTTACGAGGTCGAATTGTGCTTGGTTTGTGTAATTTTTTTTTGTAATTTTCTTATCATTATCATCCAAATCTGACGCAAGTTTTTCGAGACTACTAGCCATGAATCGGAATGAATCAATGAATCGTAGACATACATTTGTGTTCTCTACATATTTGCGGAAAGCTATATATCTTTCTTTATTAACCGGTAAAATATGCATTGCTCCTTCAAATTCTGTAGCAAGAGTCTTGATAAAGAAATGTGAATCGTATCCCGAGAGATTATGAAATACTACTGGGATATCGTGAGAATTTGTATAATTCATATTACAGCCAGCATGAGCAGCACCCCGATATTCACCAGTGAAATGACAATGGTCACGGTGCTTTTCTTCGAAAATATTGAATGATTTATCACAAATGTGACACTCTCTAGCTAACTGGAATTGCATCTGTTGATCAGTTGAAAGTGGCTTCATGGGGATGATTGTATTCAAATGCGAATTTATCATATGAGCATGTTCTTGAAGTTCATTAATAAACCATTTAATACAATCAGATCCTCGTTTCACTTTAAATTGCGATAATGAGTCATCAAATGCACAGTGTAAATAATATGCTATACTATATGGAATATGTATTTCTGTTTCACCATCATCATCATCATCATTATTGATTGGTTCGAGAATTGATTCAAGATCGGCGTAAATAACAAAAGGTACTGATTCTTTGTGTTTATAGTTTTTGAACTTTAGAATACTATCTTTATCTGTAGGTAGAATCATTCTACAGTCATTCAGATTTGCACAATCCTGTTTATGTCTTTCAAATGAGTCCTGATGTCTGAAATGATTCAAACATCTATCGCAAATTAATGTTTGATGATTAGTATTAGAAATTTGTTTACTTATCAGTCGGGATAGATTCCTAATATGTGTAAAATGGTAAATTGGTTCATTTTCAGTGTTTTTCAAATCACTCTCAACTATGAGCAAGTTTATTGTTTCCTTATTAGTAATATGTTTGCTCAAATAAATTGGGATCACTTGTTCGCGATTCTTCCCTGTTGCAAAGCATAAACATTAATTGATAAATCATTTAAACGTTCGAATTTTGGAATATTCGTCAAACTCATAGGGAATTCAAAATTGTCATATTTCAATACATCACTATAATGCGGATAAGAACTCTTTCGATCGCTATGAGTTTCCGCTGGATGGAGCGCAGCCGTAACACTCCAAAGAAAACAAAATTTATCGTTATTCTTTATATTTACAACAGCTTTTTTTCTCTGTATATTTTCAGGTAATTTCGCAAATGTAGATGCTCCACCTTGTAATGGTATATATCTATTGATGTTCACCATGAGATCAGTGGTTTCAATCATTGTCCATCCAGAATCTCGCTCTTCAAAGTCTTCCACTTTAGTCAATAATTTATCAATTATGTTCTCATTGAACCATTCTTTAATGTCTGTCGTAGCCAAGATTGCACTATTCGCTGTAGTAAAGTGTTTTCTTTCGGTTTGATCTTCACCATCACGAACAATTTTAAATTTACATGCTAATATAACATTCACTTTAATGTTTCCTTCTGTGCGTAAGATATTTTTGAATCGAGTGGAGCAAGCATCCTTAGCATCCTCTAGAAACGATCGCAAATCAGTATGCAATAAATTTATTATCACACCAGTTCGGAGTCGATTCTGAAAGGCGCATTCAACTTCACGCCATTGGACTCTATCAGTTCTATTATTTTTAGTCTGTATCCTTCTTTCGGGTCCAAGATGACCACCCACTCGTTCTAGTGTCTTCAGTTTTTCAACAACCGTTTTGACATTCGATATTGTCACTTGGAGTCTTACTCGCTCACCTACAGATGATGATGATGTACGGTTTCTAAGTAAATCGTTCAATTGACGCACAATCTTATAACCATGATTCACCCATACATGAGCTGTTTCTGGAGATTCCCTTCGACATAACTCATATGCCTCTTCCATTATACTCAACAGCTTCAAACAAGTTTTCGAGTCCATCTTTATGAATTTGCAACTGTTTTCCTCAAATCATATGTTGTTGGGAGCCAATTTCTCAACTTCACACTCAACACTAAAGAATTGATGCAAATTCACAATTTTGTAAAATCACTTCAATTATATCACGATACTTCTCACAAGATGCTTACTGTTCAGATGGATTAAAACTGAAGCATAGCCTCCACGAGCTGCTTATATATCACCGAATTGTCTTCTGTTTGAATGCACGTGCAGATGACTCGGGAGTTTCATGATAAAAAAATGATATCACTATGAGTGAAATACCAACGTGAGAAAGAAAAATGTTTGCGAATGAAACCAGATTCCTTAGAGAACTGTCCTAGAGCCTCCTCAGCATTCTGAGAAATAAATATGATATGATTTCTCAGATTTTTCCCGATTGTCTTTTGTTTGGATGCACGTGTTACTATGACTCAGAAGTTTCATGACAAAAAGAAGAATGTCTGCAAATGAAATGAGATTCATGTGGGGATTGTTCCTTCATGAGCCTCCTCAGCATTCTGAGAAATGACGTCATATTGATTTCTCAGAATTCCTTAGCATTCCTCAACATGACGTCATTTCTTAGAATTCCATTTCCATGAAATCTGAGATTCCAGTATGACGTTATTCCTTAGAATTTTCCCTTCCCATGAATTCTGAGATATGGTGTCATTTCTCAGAAATTTCCCTTCCCAGCATGTGATGACGTCATCTGGACTTACACCCTTTTTATTCTCCTGGGTAATGGACTTACGCCTATCTGGACTTAAGCCCTTTTCATCCTCTGAGTGATGGACTTACGCCCTTTTCATTCCAATCTGGACTTAAGCCCTTTTCATCCCCTAAGTGATGGACTTACGCCCTTTTTGATTCCATATGGACTTAAGCCCTTTTCATTCTCTGAAGGGATGGACTTACGCCCTTTTGATTCTATATGAACTTAAGCCCTTTTCATTCCATTTGGACTTACGCCCTTTTGATTCTATATGAACTTAAGCCCTTTTCATTCCATATGGACTTACGCCCTTTTCATTCCAATCTGGACTTAAGCCCTTTTCATTCTCTGAGGGGTGGACTTACGCCCTTTTGATTCTATATGAACTTAAGCCCTTTTCATTCCATATGGACTTACGCCCTTTTCATTCCATATGGACTTAAGCCCTTTTCATTCTCTGAGTGATGGACTTACGTCCTTTTGGTTCTTTGAGGAATGTGGTCCAGAACCGGCCTAGCTATACTACTAATCTTAAATGTGAGAAGCTTGACAATGAAGTTGATAGTAAAATTGTTTCATTTTTTTCGATAAATTTTTCTTTATCCGATATCTACACTGAGTCAGCATGTTTTCTTACCAAAAAATCGATCGAAACATTTTGGGATTACCAATGAATTTGAACAAAAAAATGAACAGAAAATTTTCTCGTGAAATATTTCGCTTTTTGTTTCCGAATGAAAGCTATGTAATCGTAATTTTTTTCGATTTTGTGATTTTATCATAATATGACTGCAAATGACCCAAAACGTCAAGAAACGGCGTTTTTTTTTCAAATGTTTGTACGTGTGTGTGTGTGATGACGCATTTTATGCTTTACTCTGAACCGAGCTAGCTAGCAATCTGAAAATACCCAGGTAGGAATAGACCACTGGCCCAGGCTTGGTCCGAGCTTGACCCAAGCCCAGTCAAGCTTGGGTGAGGCTTCGTAACCAGGCACGGCCCAAGCTTGGTGAAAACTCAGAATGTAACATTGGACCAGGGCTGGGATACCAAGCCAGGACAAGTGTTGGTATTCAGTCTTGGACCAAGGTACATTTTACGGAAATGCCAAGCGTCAACCAATATTCATTTAATATTCACCTAAAATATTTAAACAATGTTGACTCATCGATAATAATTTGATTAGCCTTTTACGAGATAAATCACTTCAAATAATGTTGAAAAAATGAAAGACTATGGAAAAAAAAATTACCCTCGCTAGGATTTGAACCCAGAACCATCGATTCTCGAAAATTTTAATAAAAAAGGTCATTTTATTGTTAATTATTCTCGATCCAGGTGGTATGGATATATGTTCATCCAGATGCCGATCTTCCGGATGTTTATCCCCAGAGAAGATGATACCAAGTGCCGCCGTTGTCCAAGATATCCACCGAAGACTTGTCCTTGAAACATGCATCTAGCCCACTGCGCTATTCGATTTACTTTAGGGCATAGTATATAAAACCGGATTATGAAGTGACTGAACTTTTTCTTCACTCTTTAAAACTCTAAAACTCCATAATGAATATAATTTGTATTCTTCCAATGTTATAATAATATTTCCTTCAATTATTTATCGACTTAAATAATTGATAACAACATTTTGGTATCCGATCGTGGGAGAATCTTGGGTCAAGCTTGGTATCTGAGTTCGCTGCGCAGTTGATTCTCAGGCTTGGTTACCAGTCCTAGATATAGTCTGATTGAAGACTATGTACCAGCCTCCAATATGGCATGGCATTTCACTATTACCGAGCCTTGGATACCAGGCTTGGTAATAGCCTGGTCTGAACCTGGCATTCCCATGGCTTGGTATATTAGTCTTGGGAGAAGCCTGGTCCAGCACTGGTATTCTGGGCCTTGGTACCAGTCTTGGGCGTAGCTTGGTATCAACAAAAGTTGAAGCCAGGTACAATCTAGGTATACCAAGACTTGGTAACCTGAGGCTGTACCATGCCTGGTCCGGTTGTCGAAGCTTGGCATTTCCCACCTGGGTATGACCGTATGCTTTTTATGTGTGCCCCAAGTGCTCATCAAAATTTTAGCTGAATCGGTCCAATAGTTCTTGAGGAAAATGAAAATGTCGAAGAATCGTTTTTTCGACTTTTCTTGATGAAAAGTGGAATTTCAGCGTCCACTCTCAGCGAGGAGTTGCGCGCTTAGACGCTGCATTTTCAACCCCCGGGATGGTGGGAGCTCAGATTTCCAGTTTATCCAGTATACAACTTTTGAAAAAAAACTTGTAAAAATCTTCATACCTCTATAACTCAATGAATAATTGAGCTGAAGACCTTAAATTTTGTGAGGTCATACATCTGATGACCACAAAGTTTGGTATTGAGATTGAGAAAATTGGGCCAGTGGTTTTTTAGATATTAGCATAGAAAGATCTGAAAAAAGCAGGCTATATTTCTGAGACTATTCAATTGATTATCTTGAAGATCAGCTCGAAAGAAGGTCTTTACTATGCATAATTTGTGCTATAAGTTTCACATTTCTTGAGGGAATAACTTCAGGAAACTACTCACAAAATCGATTTTTCTATCAATTTCAATTTTTCTCTTTTTTTTGGGAAGGCTAATATATCTGAATTCATCATCTTGAAGTACGCAATTTTCTCTGTGAAATAAATCCATCGTCATTTTGCTCTAATAGTTAGAATCGTGATAGAGTCCCTCGATGCACGACATTCTATTCTTAAATTTCGAAATTGCAGCGGAGGGCTGCTGAATTGATTCAGAAAAGATTTCATTTGCTGATGACAGTACTTTTTATACATTTTCAATTCATATATTGCTAGAAATGGAGATTTATTTGGAATTATAATGTTCTCTATAATATTGTAGACAGCAATTGATTAGTTACAAATCTTCATTCGGAAGCGTCCCATGTAGGGTTTCCCGACATCCACGGTGTAACCGTACAGACAAACATTAACCGTTTATTAAATGGTCGTTTCTGCTGTTGATTAGATTTATTGATTTAATTTTAATTCATTAAATCCAATCAACCGGGTTACCTGCAGGTCCGGTCGCCAGGTATTTTTTAAGATAAATAAAAACACCAAAACTATAATTAAATATAAAAACACAAAGCTTTTATTCTTTAAACACATTTAGAATTACACTGTTACACACTAATTCACTTAATCTTATGATCCTTAGCACTAACACTTATGGTTCCTACTTTACCGACTAAAGGTTACTTCACTATTCGCGGGGAGTTCCGTCGTGTTTGAAGTTTCGAGTAAGACTAACTCTCCTGCGGCTCGCGCGCTCCTTTTATACTCCGCCGGCCTATTGTTCTTTTTTAATTTCTAAGTTATAATTATTTTATCTACTAATTATATATTTTCGTAATCCCCACTGTTCTGGGATTACTTTGATGTATCTTGAAAAGAGCTAAACCCTATTCCTACCTATTTCCTAAGATTTTCAACATATAAGTAAAAAAGTATATTTAATGGAATCCCCGCTTCATTTGGATTAATTTGATACCTGATTTTCTCGGCTGGATTTATAATTAACGGAGAACGTGTAATTATAGGCCTAAACCTTCAAATCTCGGTTCACCTTAATGCCCACGTTATCCTGATTACAAATATCTGAATTTTTTGTTATTTTTCTTCTTTTATCAATTAATCAAATTATCTAATCAATTCCCGACGAATTCTATAAAGAGAACCTCCATTTTCCCCGTTGAGAGGGCAGCACCAGGCTCATTAACCGCCACGCTATGCCCCACGCTCCTAACTCAATCCCTATCGGTAAGATGGCAGCACGACGAGTTAAACCACTAAACCGGGTTTACTCTGTCTTGTTGCAACGGGGTGGCCGATGTTCGGGCCAAATTATTTTATACGATTTTAGGCAAGTCGATCAAAGGCCAAAGTACGAAACAATATCGGGGCGTGGATATTGGTTCCGCGAATAAGCCCGATATTCTTCCCAATGTCGAGCCCTTTATATTGGGATGGTGAGTTAGTATCGTAACTCGATTCTATATCGAGTAGCCGAATATCGGGAACCCTCAATCTATCCGAAATTCGGACCGAAGTCATGACACCCTTATCCGCACAGCAAAATCGAAACGATTATCGCACGTAATTTGCGTAACCGAAGATCGGCTGCTCTACTTTTGACAAACATATTTCCAACATCGCTCCCCCGAATTCCGCAGTACGAATTCCGATCGATATCAACCTTGAAATTGCCCAATAATTTTTTACAATCGTTTATTTTTTAATAATTTTACTTTTTGATTGATTTTTATATTCTTGCTTCCGAATGGAAACTTTGTAATCGTAATTTTTTTCGAGTTTGAGATTTCATCATAATATGACTGCAAATGACCCAAAACGTCAAGATCCGCCGTTTTTAAAAAATGTCTGTGTGTGTGTGTGTATGTGATGACGCATTTTCCACTTTACTCTGAAGTGGGGCTAACTAGCGATCTGAAAATTCCACCATAAGTTTGCCGTGCGTGCCCCAAGCTCTCACAAAAATTTCAGCTAAATCGGCCGGATAGTTCTTGAGAAAAATGAAAATGTCGAAATATCGTTTTTGCGACTTTTCTCGATGAAAAATGGAATCACAGCGTCCACTCTCCGCGAGGAGATGCGCGTCCAAGAGCTGCATCTTTGACCCCGGGGATGGTGGGAGCTCAGATTTTTAGTTTGTCTAGTATAAAACTTTTGAGAAATTTTTCGTAAAAATCTTGATTCCACGATAACTTAATAAATAATTGAGCTAGAGACCTCAAATGTTGTGAGGTTATACATCTGATGAGCACAAAGGCTGGTATTGAAACTGAGTGGAATCGGTCCAGTAGTTTCTTAGATATTAGCATAGAAACATCAGAAAAAGCAAGCTATATCTTCAAAACTATTCAATTGAGTATATTTGGGGTGAACTTAACCCTCTGAGGCCTATTTTGGTTTCCCCATACCGCGCACAGATCGATGACGGTAGATGTAAGAGTGAAAAATCCATTTGGAAGCTTTCTGCCAATTGCATTGGCAGAATATTATGGCACTTGCCCCTACATGGGGATATAGCCAAAAGGAATAAGAATAAGATTGGCAGAATATTGAATGTGCGATGTCCAAATCACGCGCAAGTAGTGGGGCTCCTGCTTGTTTTATTCTCTAACATAACGATTGAAAAGTCACGCCATAATTGATTTTCCTTCAATTATTCTTCTTACTAATGATTAATTCGTGAAATAAATTTAAAAAAATATAAAAATAATAAATAAATGTGAAATAGAATAGATATAAAAATTGATCAAGAAAAAAATCTTCCCTTTCTGCCATCGAATGATTCGATCATCAATAGAGGAAAAAATAATACTCAAATAAAAACTTTAATTTTCAAAAATAGAAGAGTTTTGTGTCAAAAAATGAATATTCCATTGTGAGAAATATGTAGTTTTGTTTCTCGGTTCTTACTTCACTTTTGTTATTATATTCCTCTCAATAAGGATATCCATATAAACAATATAAATATCGATATGAATTTGAGATCAAACGACTTTTACATTCATATAGACAGTACGATTCTGTCAAAGTCGAATAGAGTGATGGTCTAGGCGGCAGCGTGCAAGTTTCATCATCCGACGATCGAGGGTTCAAAACCGCCTGTGGGCACTAAAACTAGTAATTACTAAAATGACTTTAAAATGATTAAAATTGAAATACAAATTATAAAAATATAAAATTACGGAATCTCAGAGAAAAAAATGATAATTTTCTTTTTGTTTTATGTTTAAAAATTATTTTCATATTATTGAGCGTCTGTCAAGTTCGATATGGGACTCGATGTTGGGTGTATATCGTAGCGCTACGTCGAAATTCGTCATATTGAATTTAGCCCGACGTTCGGGCCGAACTCGAAATCGTATATCGGGTCGCAATCGGATGCGATATACGCCCTATTTAGTTTTCGATTTCGTGCCGCTGTGACATGCCATTATTGGCTAGGAGTTCGAACCAATATGGTTTCCCTATATCGAAACTCGGCAATTCGACATCGCCCCGAATTGCGGCCTGTTTTGGTTTCCTACATGGGGTGGCGCCAATCTCATTGGCAGAATAATAAATATCACATGAATAGTGGGGTTGTTAAATTATGCACAAGTAGTGGTGCTTCTGCTTGTTTTTACTTTTTTCAAGAAAATATTAGCGGAAGATATCTCTAGGAATGCACCTATTCTTCCATCCATCCAATGACTCCTCTCTTCCTAACAGCTTTCTGACTTTTCTTTCGGAAATTTTTCTTTCTTTCGGAGAGATTTTCAACTCTTATTCTAAAAAAATTTTCTCTTTCTCCAATTCATCATCTTTCCATGTAGAAATTGGAGCCCACTTTCTGATTGAAATCCTATTACTGCAGACTAAAATTTAGGGTGAACCCCGAATTTCAAAAGGATTTTACCGCTTCACGAGCTTTGAGGAAATATGTATGAAAGAGAGGGCCGTAATATGGACGAGTAGTGGTGAGACGGACCACCTCAAAAGTTGAATTGTGACAATGGAAGGACAAAATGGACCACTCCTTCTAATTGATGGAATTATTGTTTTATGGATGAGGAAATGATGCCTGTTAAAATTTGGCCCAAGTTTTGGATGCTCGAGGTCAGGAACTTGAAGATTCCCGCCAAGGCATCCATATTGCCACGTTGGCAACATCTCCGGCGGTATCACAAAGTTTCCCGAGAGGCCTCGGGAAGTAGCGAACGGCCGAAGCATCGTACTCACTTGGCTTTCGGCTTTCGGAAAGTAACGAACGCAATTCACCGAACAGTTCAAAAAATCACACCTTTTTTTCGGCAAATTATCGCGCTTTTGTGTGCTACAAAAAGTTCGGAAATCATCAAATATTAATTGTTAAAAATCACCAGTAAATTCACCGCTAATAAACCAAATAATTAGTGTAAATAGTTAAGGTTTTATCAAATAAAAGGAACGGTAGCCAAATCGGCTAAATAATCGAGCATTTCGGTATCATTTCACCACCTCGCCAATTTTCAGGCTTATCAAAAGGTTTTTCTCTGCACCACTCACGGACCTGGGCATCAACGTCGAAATATTCTCCTCTCGAAAATCACCTAGTTTTTTAACAATGCCCATTACTACGTAATTGATTCAATCCGTAGAGAAGGAAGTGGTGGAATCGAATACTCGCGCAAAACGGAATACGATGCAAAATAGGATGATAGGACAAAATGGAATGCGAGGGTGAATTGGGATATGGGGCAAAAAGGGATACAGTCAAAGGTCCATCCATATCAATTCATACAAATATCCGAATGAATATCTATAGATATTTTCTTGAGACACGTTGATATTGATATCTCGTCGCTTAAAACTTACTTGGTCCACGTTCATCATGAATTTCCGTAAAAAGTGGTTAATTTCTTATTCTAAGGGTATGAGCTAGCCTCCAACCACCATCAACCATATTGAGTAGAACATAGCTCTGAAACCCTTTACTACCACTGCTATTTATGCTGAGGGGCTTCTAGAGACTACAGGAAATTTTTTGACTAGGTTCGGTATCGAAATCTTCAATAGAGTCAGACTTATGTATTTTTGAAGTCTGGAAAATCGTGGATGAAGTGCTTACAGGAGAAGTATTCTGTTCCACCGATTATTTCCCTATTCAAAAAATGCCTGAAGCTGATTCCATTGAAGATCTCGATCTCAAAAATGATCAGGATACTTTCCATAGCTTCTGGCAGCTAGAGACTGATCATTAGAGAGAGAGAGAGAGATCTTCAAGGGTCATAAAAGGGGGCCTTCTGACGTCAACTCGAAGAAGTTGTGCTACCTCTAATGAGTATTGAAGACGAAAGAAAATTTTTGTTATGAGTCATTTTTTTTCAGTAACTACTACTTCAAGACGGTTCTCTGAAGACAGTGGTCTTCAATATTTTCATGACTTTCACTGGAAAAACGACATTTATCTCCGCATTGTTGCTGAGAATCTCCGAAATATCTCCAAAAAGGAGCAGAATTTTGAAGCCGAAATGACGATTTATGAAAACTTATTTTTCAACCTGGGCATTTCTTTACACAGACATAATGGAAAGCTATTTAGATAATGTTTTACATGACATCCTAATTTCATTTCCACATTGAAAGGTGAGGATTTATTACTAGTTCGTGAGCCACGTGGACGAAGTCCGACGTTCTTTTAAGTTTTGTTTTAGAGTTTCCTAGTGTATAAATGCAATTCGTTGCATCGATTTATTCGCGATTAACAATCCAATTCATATAGTCAAATATGGATGCAAACTGCCGGAAAAGGCTTTCAGAATTTGAAAATGAAGGATAATTCTGTCGAGGCCGAAATATCGACGATTTTTCCAAACAATTCTCATCGCAACCCAATTCCCTTCAGGAATATATTTCATCATCATATAAATTGATCAATTAATGACAAACAAATTCATGCAAAACCATGAATACGAATTCGAGAGCGTCAGGAAATAGCAACCAAAGAAAATCAAGAATATCCTTCACGTGGCTCACGTATTAGAAATAAATTTTTATCTTTCAATGCTGAAGCAAAGTTATGATGCCATATAAGAACTATTCGCATCAATTTTCATTATCTCTGTGCAAAAAAATTATTTTAACTGTTCAGCACATACATATGTTAGAGGCCATTTGAATCATAAAACCCATACTAATGCGAAATAAAGTATTTGAAATCGAATTGTTTTGAAAATCTATTCCTGTTCTTCTCACCAGATAAAACCAAATTCGAAAAAGGAAGAAATTGAAAAAAAACATGTGCTGAGCATATGACCTTTTCACGCTATGCATAGAAAATTGCGATCTTTTCTTATATATATCGTACTCAAACTATTTCAGTACGGTGGTATCCTCGACAGGCCCACAATATAAAAAAAACACATCTTCAAGGCACGAATATTAATTCGGAAAAAATACGATTCCACGAAACTATTCAATTGTTGAAAACCATAAAACTTTGAACATTTTGTTTCGTATTGGTAACGGTTTAATGGTTTAAAAGATCTCGAATATATTGACGTTTCGAGTAGTAAGAATAATCTCTCTTGTATAAAGATAAAGGCAAAATATGAAAATATTCCCTACATTGCATCACAATTTTATTTCTCCGTTAAGAGGCGAGAAATTATTTGTGTTTCGTGAGCCACGTGGGAAAAGTCTGAACGCTTCTTTCATGATTATTTCAATACTTCCATGAGGCTGATCCCATGTGGTTGCAAATTTTTTTCTTCATCAACTAATTGATTTATATAAAAAAATATAAATCGAACCTGTTCAACTAGACACTTAGCATCCATCAATGAGAGTAATTTTCCCGTATAATCCTCATCATAGAAATTGACTGCTCAATGACCAACAGATTCACGTGAAAGGATTAACTCCAAACCCAAGAGCGTCACAGAAGAATTACAAAAAAAAATCTGGAATGCTTTTCACGTTATCTCACAAGTTAGCAATAAAATCTCACCTTCCGAAGCGTATATGCAGGGTGACGTCGGCGTCCACCTTACAAACTTCAGGGGTTTGAAGAATGACTAATTACAATTCTAATACTGCCGAAATCAATGGAATCGGATAGGAAAAATTTTAGTGATGATTATAAGCCATAAGAATTTTTTTCGTTGCTGCACTGTATGTGATATTCAAGGCAATACCAAATGTGACAATTCTGCTGATATTGAATGGAAGATTTGAGCCGACATTGAAAGCGACATTTTTGGCGGTGCTAGATGCAGCAATTTCCAAAATTATAGAAAAAATCCATTCGTCACTATTCAGATGATTATTCTCTAACTTGATTGATTTTTGCACCATTAGAATTTTCATTTATAATTTTCCATATCCCTAGAATTTGTAAAATGGATGCTGATATCACCCTGTATTTGAGGGCAATTGAGTCATGAAGTCATAACCCATACGGACCGAAGTATTCAAAATTCTATGCTTTTAAAAATTGAATAAATTTGTTTTTCGAAAATTATAATTTTCCGAAAGCAATAATCCCTTTCGAGCTTCATAAGTCTGCAAAAAAAAGGTCATGAATACATTAGAGGATCAATTTTTCTGTCATATGGAGACTGCAAGTGTGAAATATCTATGAATTCGAACCATCGACATTAGCGTGTTTTAGTAGATAATCCCCATAAGATCCCTTTTGATATATTCTGTGGAATACAAGAACATTATCTATTTCCTGATCCATTTCCTCATCTGTTTTTGTATACTCCATCGAATATCACAAACCGCCTGACATCACGTTTCTACTATCTATGATAAGGGAGCAGTATAAATATGACACGTCTCACATAGTAACAGTGCAGTATCGATTGTGTTTTGAAGTGTTTAATACCTAACAGTCAATCCTGCTTGACGAAAGTTTCTCTGTGTGAATAGAGAAACTTCTCCCTTCATGAGAAGTATGGCTCTATTATATGCATCTTCGTGGATTCTCTTCGTGATCCTATTGAATCATGGAATCATCACAGTCAATTCATGTCATGTAAACTTAGAGAGATTAGTTGAGTTTGGAATACCTTTACCACTTGATTTCATCGGGGTCGATAAGGAGGCGAAGAATGAAGAAGTTAAGCGAATTATTGAATCTAATGATGCAATGAGTAGTATTCGTCACATACTCGCTGAGTTAGATTCTGAATATCAGACGTTCCCATTACATGCTGATGCTACAGGAGAGGAATTGGTGAAAATTGCAGAAGATTATATCTCTTCCGAATCTGATAGTGCAATGCGCAGATTGCTTGATATTATGGAATCAGTTCAGCCCGAAGTATCAACAGGTGACAAAGTACCTCTCTTCGATTTAGCAGTGAAACCTTATTTAGATCAAGTAAGTTAACAGTTGAAAATATAATGATCTAAGGGAGATTCTTGGGGAGTGGGCAGAAAACAAGTGGAAACTTGCATTGTTATTCACATGATTATAGTTCTATCTACTAATTTATGAGTAAGTCGCTTCTGACTGGTTTTTCATTCTCGACTTTTTAGTACATCGTTTTTGTTTTCTAAATTTCCATTTTGCGAATGATATTCAAATTCGAAAGAAGAGGACTATTCAATAATTTATTATTTAATTTAATTTGTCATTCTTATGTTCTGGAAATATCGATTGATTTCTTCATTTTCTAATGTTTCCTTGCTAACCAGTTTCTCGAGGAGTCGATACGAGTTATGTTTATTCTTTTCAGGATTAGAAATTACTTGTATTGTCTCTTCGACTCACCAAATTGGTCGAACTCAAAGGTCAAATACACGTGAATTACAGTTGTTACAAAATACGGAATTGAACCGTTAGCCTAGCAACTTTCGCAAAAAAGATTTTTTGTACCTAGGAAGCGAAAAACGTCGTTTCTCACTCCCTTCGGTACAAAAAATGTTTTTTGTACCTAGGGAGCGAAAAACGACGTTTCTAACCTTGCTTCGCTAGGTTAAAAACGTCGTTTCTCACTCCCTTCGGTACAAATATTATACGCACCATATAAATAAAGAAGTCCACCGCGACAAAAAATTGGCACCCTCTCTTCGCTCAGGTGGCCATTTTTGTCGCAATTAACTTCCTTACTTCCTAGGTACATAATATACTATTTCTGAATTCGGGATTCGGGTTTTTTCTCCTGCACTGAGTATGCCAAACAGGGATATTCATTGGCGCGAGTCAGGCTATTCATTAGCCGAGACTAGGCCAGTTATTGGCCCAAGTCGAGCCAATAAATATCCCTACTCGAGCACTTAGGGTTATACTGCATTTCGCAATTTTTTTAGCTCACTTACATCAAACTCTTCAACACATACTTGGCGAGATTTGCAAAAAATACTGCATTTGTCTTTTTTTGTCCCCCATTTCAATACTTTTGTAATCGTATGATTTTCTTTTAACCCTCTGAGGCCGATTTTGGTTTCCCATGCAGGGTTGTCCAACTCGGCCAACACTCGGCACAACCTTGGGCAACCTATCTCCGATGTTGGGAAAAAGGAATGGCTGATATTCGGGCCGATGTTGGGATGTCACTCGGGCGCGATGTTGGTCCCAATATTTGCCCAACGTTAGGTGCCTATGTAGTGCCAGTGTATTGGCATTGTATATTTGTCTAATTGTCTTTTTAAATTAATTTAAAAGGTTCTTTATTCCATATGTATGACTTCTCGGCCTTTTACATTTGCCCCCCCCCCCCCCCCGCTGTATCGCATTCACCGAGGGACGAGAGAAAACCTCATTTATATTTTCTTGAGGAAAACCTGCCCAGATACAGTCGTCCCTTACGAGACTCCCGCTCGGTTAGGTGAAACTGTGGAATCAGAGCTTTTAAAATCTTTTTTTTTTGGCTTCCCCTCGCCGGGATTCGAACCCGGGCCTTCTGCGTGCCAAGGCCCCCGCTCTAACCACAGAGCCACCGCCGTCGGGTAATTTAAAAGGTTGTAAAATGTAATACAAATACAAATATCGATATTATGTCGATACCTGAATTTAAGGATGTTCTACCGGTATTTTATCAAAATTTAAAAATGTACGATTTCATTGAAATTTTTTCCAAGGTTCTCCAAATCATAAAAAAACGTATGCAAAATTTTGGATTTTTTTCATACCTGGTTTAAAAGTTATGAATTTTTTAATAACCATCGTTCAAGGATGGTCTACCGGTATTTTATTAGAACTTAAAAGTGTACGATTTCAATGAAATTTTTTTCCAAAGTTCTCCAATTGATAAAGAAACCGTATGCAAAATTTTGGATTTTTTTCATACCTGGTTTAAAAGTTATGAATTTTTTAATAACCATTTTTAACATGATTCTTATGGGAAATTCACAAAAGCTTAAGAAACTTTTCTAAAAATTGTTCAAATTTGATGAAACTTCGGATATAGGTGAGAAATAACCCCCCGCACAATTTGTTCATTTTTATACAACGATTGGGTCAATAATTGTCATCAAAATTAATAAAAATGCTTGAAAAATTGTCGATTTCGCGTAAGTGCTGCCAACTTGTGTCGCCAGAATTCCCTAGAATTCAATGCTTTTTTCCAAATAATTCTCAAACTAATTGAATAAAGGATAAAAAAAATATCTATGAAATGTAATGATAATAATATAATATTTGAACACCCACAGCGTTCCATAATTCCCTGAAAATCATCTTGATGAGGAATTTAAAAAATCATTATTCCATGTTCAGGGATTGGAACACTGACGAAATCACTGCCCCTCTCATGCCGCACAACCCCCGCTTGCGGTAGGTGTAGAACATCCTTAAATATTATTTTTTACCGAAAAAAAAAATTCCTGCAGCGGTATACGAACTCAGGACCATAGAGTTATCAATCCGGAACTTTTTTTTTTTTTTGTTTTAAAGTTTTTTTATTACAACTAAAATTCGTCAATATGTACAGTATTTACAGGCTTAAAAATAAACTCACTTAAAAAAAAACCATTAATTAATGGGCTGCTTAAGCTTAGCCTTATTGAGAGCAAAGTATGCGGTGCATAATCTCATGCCTCAGCATTATCTTTTTTTTTATGTATTTTTTAACATTATTTGTTTGATTTATATATGGGGCATTCCATGCCAAATCACGTAGTTCGTGACCCGACCATCTTTAATTTTTTCCATTTTTTGGTATTATCGAGAAACCATTCAGAGGAGCTACCATGAATTTTTTCAGATTTTTGCTCCAGCCCCTTAAGGAATTATGAGCATCTGAAGTTTTGGGGTGAAAAATTTCCAAATGCTTATAACTCAGCTAAAAATGAAGATATAATTGTTTTTTTTTTTTTTATTTCAATCAGTTTGAGATCTAGATTTAAAAAAAAATATGAGAATTATCAATTCTCGATTTTTTTAGGTGTTTTTTTTTCCTAAATCCTAAAAAGTGTTTTTTAAAAGAGAGTGACACAGTTTTTTTTCCGAAAAATTCTTAAAAATGCGTCTCCCCATATGTGAATTTATGAGATCGGTTTCAGAGTGGGATCTTTTTTCTTTCCATTTTATTCCGAATTTCAAAATAAAGAAATCAGTTTCTGCATCTGTTACGCTTGATGTAGTTCATTTTCCTTATTATTCGTTTGAATATTCCCGCCAGTGATCCAAGCGCCACTTCAAAGGATTTGTGCTGACTCCAGTAGTTCGTCATTCTCTCAACGATTACTACAGTACGATAGCACAGCTGTAGCGTCCATCTTACACATGATTTTCATGCTGAGATCCCTTTCGCTGTTTCCGAGTGTTTTGAGTTGTTTTTATCATTAAAATTCATTATAATATCCTTTTGATTAATAAAATTGAGTGACCATAACGATAAGTGCATCGATGACTCGTTTTCTCCTGTAATAACTCACTTTCAACTCTTATCAATAATTATTCATATGAAACTGTCGTCACTCTTCGCGGCCCAAAGATAAAAAAACGTATTCAGATTGGAAATTATTTATCAAATATGGAGTCGAATTTCTCATTTGATCGGTGCTGTAATCCTTGGAATATAGAAAATCATTTTAAAAGAAATGGTTTGTGAAAAGTCTCGAATGTGATGCAGCAACAGTTGGGTCTACACATTAATTCGAAGATATGCACAGACTGTAGGAAAATGTTTCAGCCAGCAGAAGCAGATAGTGTTTGTCATGATGCTGATGATAGTGATTCTGAAAATACATTGAGTGATGATGATAACACTATCAATAGTGTAGGGAAAAATGGATCAGGTATTGATAAATATCATCAATTGAATTATCCCATAATTTGGAGCTTTCTATAATTTTTTTGATGGTCCATTTTCATTCCGTTTTCCAGAACCGTTGATTTCCTCCGAAGATCAATGCACTCCTGGTAGTCAATTACTGAGTCAGTTGAGTAGTTCAGTTTCTGAATTGAGTCTTGATATTCAGCTGCCTGTTGTCAATAATGCACTAGAGTTGTTGAATCAATCTCCAATACCCCAAAAATATTTAAATAATGATTTTTACCTGCGTGACAAAGTTAGAAAAATATCAAAGAATTTAGAATCTACGTTTGGAATCAACGTGAACATTGAAGACGATGATGATATTGAAGTGAAGGAGAACGATTTTCGTATTTTAATTGCTCAGCTAAAGGAGAAAGTTCACGATGCTAACACAACTAGATCTGAAAAATTACAAATCCTCACATTGTTACCAAAAAACTGGAGTATCCATAAAATTCGGAAAATTATGGATACAACTGAGTATATGGTCGTGACAGCAAAAAAACTTGTTGACATGAAAGGTATCCTGGCTGTACCTAATTCAAAACTAGGTAAATGCAATATTCAATATTGGGATTTATATTATCTGCGCATGTGTATTAGATTCTTGATTTTCTTTCAGGACGAGAATTTTCCGAGGATCAAAAGAAAAAAGTTCTAGACTTTTACGCTGATGAACAAGTGAGTGTAATTATGCCAGGAAAAAAGGACTATGTATCTATTCGCAATGACAATGGTGACCGTGCACATGTCCAAAAGCGTTTAATCACATCAAATCTGAAAGAAGTATATCAACAGTTTCGAGAGACATATCCCTCCGATAAAATAGGTTTTTCGAAGTTTGCTTCTCTGCGACCTAAGAACTGCATTCTCGCTGGAGCAAGTGGAACTCATACTGTATGTGTCTGCTTAATGCACCAAAATGTTAAATTGATGATGCTAGGTAAATTTTGTTGGCTATATTCTTCTTTCAATATTAGTATTTGTCTGAATAAACTGTGTCTCTGAAAATAGGTGCTAACATCAAGAAACTGACTAAAAATTTGGAACATCGTTTGGATCACTACAGTGATTGTCTCGGAAGGATCGTTTGTGAACAGCCGCAACCAGCATGTTACTTAAAACAATGCAATAGCTGTCCAAATACAGAAATATTGAGTGATATCTTTGAAGCTAATGAAATAGATGAAATCACTTACAAGCACTGGGTTACAACTCCTCGGGCAACTCTTGAAACAGCCATCAAGTCTTCTTCGGATTTCGTCAATCATTTTTGTGATAGCTTGATGAAACTCCTACCACATACATTCATAGCGAAACAGCAGGCTATGTATTTAAAATCAGTCAAGGAATCATTGAAAGAAAATGAGTTTTTAGTCATTTGTGACTTTGCAGAGAATTACGCTTTTGTTGTGCAGAATGCAATAACGGGATTCCACTGGAATAATAATCAGTGTACTATTTATCCAGTTGTTGTTTATTACAGAAATGGTGAAGAGATTGCACACAAAAGTTTAGCTATTATATCTGACTGTAACAACCATGATTCTATTGCTGTACATGTCTTTTCTAAATTAGTGACTGACTTCGTGAAGAGCATTTCTGATAATGCTGAGAAAATTTACTACTTTTCTGATGGTGCACCACAACAATTTAAAAATTGTAAGAATCTCATCAACCTCTATTACCATCAAAATGATTTTGGAATATCAGCAGAATGGCATTATTTTGCTACTGCTCATGGAAAAGGGCCATGTGATGGTGTAGGTGGGACCATTAAGAGATTAGCGTCAAGAGCTAGTTTACAATTACCAGTAGATCGTCAAATAACAACACCATCAGAATTATATGAATGGGCATCTAATCCAACTAATCTTCCCAACATTAATGTACAATTTTCGTCAGTGGGAGAGTACAATACAGCTGCAACGAAATTGAAGAATCGATTCAAAGCTGCAAAAAGGATTGCTGGCACTCAGAAAATCCACTGCGTAATCCCAGACACTGATGGTAGTTTGATCATAAAAGATTATTCAAATTCTACGAACTCTGAAATTTGTAAAATATTCAAACGTGTTAGAGAATAAATCACTTTCCGAATTCTCCATTATTACGAATGACTGTCTCCCTCTTCCCCATTAACCTATCTGTAAAAAATATTTCGAGTTAATACCAAAAATCAGCAATATCATAAGTATCATGGCATTGTGCCGAAAGAATTTTCTAATATTGGAGGAAATCGGAATATCGAATGGATAGTACCCAGCTGTTTAGTAGTGACGATAACAGTATATGTTCTCTCACGATTACGGAATTTCCAATAATCAGCCACCGCAATTGGCAGCTGTAATAAAGTTGGTTGAGAATTGTAAATTATCTGTAACAAATTCGGAAAATGACTTTTTTTTTTTTGAAATTCGAAATAAAATAGAAAGAAAAAAGATCCCACTCTGAAACCGATCTCATAAATTCACATATGGGGAGACACTTTTTTGAGAATTTTTTGGAAAAAAAAAATTGTGTCACTCTCTTTTAAAAAACACTTTTTAGGATTTAGAAAAAAAAACACCTAAAAAAATTGAGAATTGATAATTCTCATATTTTTTTTTGTAATCTAGATCTCAAACTGATTGAAATAAAAAAAAAAACAATTATATCTCCATTTTTAGCTGAGTTATAGGCATTTGAAAATTTTTCGCCCCAAAACTTCAGATGCTCATAATTCCTTAAGGGGCTGGAGCAAAAATCTGAAAAAATTCATGGTAGCTCCTCTGAATGGTTTCTCGATAATACCAAAAAATGGAAAAAATTAAAGATGGTCGGGTCACGAACTACGTGATTTGGCATGGAATGCCCCATATGTAAACTTTGGTGACCATATCATTATGTGCGTCTTGTTATTGTGTATATATGATGGTGAAAATTCTTGGGATTTTACAATTATGTGAAAAATAAAAACACCATACCTTTATTTTTGTTTTTACGGAGTGAAATAGCAAAGAAAAAAAGTATAAGAAAAATATCAGGGTAATGAAAAAATAAGCAAGTGAAAGAGGAGAAGGGGATTTTTCTCCCTTCCCTCCTCTCTTTCTTTGCTTCTCTTTTTTTTAGTATCGTTACTCAATTATTAGGACTGATTTCTACCGGGTTTTGTGGTTAATCTATTTTTTAGCTCTTTCATTTGGGTTAGTGAATCATCTAACCAATTCAATTCTTTAATTGATTGATTATTAATGTTAATTGTTTTCCCGTAATAGTCTCGCGTCAGTTTGAGAATGAAGTTATCAATTCTCGGGATTTTTGCAGAATTGTAAAGAACTTTATTGCTGACTCTATGTTTATAATCGGAGTGTGTCGATCTGTGTAAGTATAGGCATGCTCTGAGGCATTTTCTTTCAAAGGCCCGTACCTTCTCCATTTGGGCCGCTCCCGTATTCCACCAGATTGGTGCCGCGTAACAGAGAAGGGGTCTTATGAGCAGTAGTAAATGAGTCTCGCTTTTTTATCGATGTTTTTATTATGGAATAGATTTCCTAATGATAAAAATCTTTTATTTGCCGCTGATATTTGTTGCGTTAAATGATCTGCACATCTGGCCAGATGATCTAGTTTGTAGCCTAGGTATGTGACTTTTTTTTGTAGGAATTTGAGCAATCTCCCCTGTATTGGGGTTTTGTGTTGACACGTAGAACTCCTCTAGCCCCGTGAGATTAGCACTGGTGAGTTTATCCCAAGGCTGTCTGATTAATATGGACTCACATTTTGAAGGGTTAACCCTTAGATTCCACATTGCATAGGTATCATTAACTTTGTTTACTAATTCTTCGAGAGTTTCTTGTACTTTTACTGTTTTTTTATTTGCTACGTATAAGATTAGGTCATCTGCATAGGCTATTGCATAAGTGTCATTTTTTGAATTCAGACCAAACATGTTTAATATATTGCTAGAGAATATTGAAAATAAAATTGGGGAGTTTACAGTACCTTGTTGGAGGCCTTCTGATATATGAAATGGTGTAGTTGAGGTTTTTTTTTTCTTTGACATGAAATTTCTTCCCGTGGATCATATTCAAGATCATTTTTATGAGGATCAGCGGAAACTTTTTTTTTAATAGAATATATATTAAGCCGTCGAGCCAAACAGAATCAAATGCCTTCTCTAAATCAATTAGTGTATCCCCTATGACTTCTTTCCTAATTAAATGACTATTTACATCTGACAGTAATTTCAGGTATAATTTTTTTTTCATCGCAGATACCCTGCTGTA
This sequence comes from Aleiodes leptofemur, assembly GCA_963942555.1. Taxonomy (NCBI): domain Eukaryota; kingdom Metazoa; phylum Arthropoda; class Insecta; order Hymenoptera; family Braconidae; genus Aleiodes; species Aleiodes leptofemur. The sequence goes on along the minus strand of OZ012618.1, from coordinate 6,306,512 downwards.
AATGAATCATAGAATCTCATAAAAAAAATGTATCGCGATATTCTATGAGAAAAGCACTGACTTTTGGCCGCGCAATTCCCAATACGTAATCATAGAAAGTTGCGTTTCCGATTGTATGGGTATCGTAATAAACTCATAGAGACGCATAAAGGGATAAATGAACGAAAAGTTTTTTATGAGAATTTATGCTGCACCACATGACATGAAACATGCTATTGGATTCTATCATCTAATATGAGGTATTTCTGAATTGCTAATTTGAATGAGATGGGAACTTTTAAGGATTTATAAGAACTTCCTTCTGATCTCTTCACTCAACTTATGAGTATCAATCAGCAACTACCGTATGCGTTCTATAATATTGTATCAGTTTTGATTTTGGTGATTTCTATATGACTTTGTAAGCAAACAGTATGGAGGACTCTATCCGAATGTTCAAGTTTACAGAAATGTCTATCAATGAGAATTTTCAAATGGCTTCTATGAGGAAATACTTTGAAAGATTCTATGAGGACTTTTGAGCTTATTGCGAATTTCGTTTCTCAGAATTTATAAGCACTTCCTTCCGATTTCTTCAACCAATTTATAAGTATGAAGTAGCACTTACCATATCAATTCAATTGTGTCCTATACGATATAATATATGAATTTTCCGATTCGGAATTTTTTCAATTGCATTTATAGGAAAATAATTTGAAGAATTCTGTAGATTCTAATATTTATGAAACATGAATATATTTTAGAGATATCACATTTTTGTCAATGGTTACCGCAGGCCTATCACTAATATTTGCTTATTTCATTTTTTTTTCTCGATTGAGTCCTCCGTATATCCGATAGATGCAAGAGAATCCACTCTTTGAACGATTTCTGAAAAATGAACCGGAAAGTGAATTTACAATTAATAAGCGCTGGAACTCAATTGGCAGTCATTATGGATGAGATAATAGATACGTGCATGAAAATAAATGGAAAATTCAATTTCCTGGGAAAAAAATGACAAATTTAATTTCTTGGAGAAAAATGGAAATTTTAATTTTCTGGCGAACAAATGGAAATTCAATTCTTTAAAAGGGAATTAATCCCGGGTAAAATCGTACACGTGGCGCTAGATTGGGGGTAGCTTATCACGTAATGAAGACAAAGGGATTCATTGAACAAGGTAACTGAGCGAGTGGCGTCAGCTCTAGCAACACTGTTGCTCTTCCTATGATGCAATAGACAAATGACAAGTCTCTGCAGGCTCGTGAACCAGTGTTGAGAATCACGAAAAAATTTCGATGAAAATTATGTTGAAAAATTGAGTTTTCGATTTTGAAAAGACACTTTTTCTTTCAAAGAATTGAATTTCTATTCTTCCACTAGAAAGTTGAAATTTTCGTTTCTCTCCAAAAATTAAATTCGTCATACTTTTCCATGAAATTGAATTTTTCTACTGAATTTAGCTACGAAAAAAATCAATTTAACTGTCTCATATTCCTCACCTGCCTTATGAATTATGAGTACTACTTCTTCATTCTCTCCAATTTGACACCGAAAAATTTTATCAGGCGGTGCAGGACCATAATTTTTAATATCTTTATCTTTTACTTTCATGTAATTCGGAGTATTCCTCAATTTTACATACAAATGAATTATCGTATGTAAACGACACATTCGCTTCACTCACTCAACCCGAAATCGATTCGAAGGAATCGGTCAATGAAACAATTGGAAAAACTTCTTCCGAAGCAACACACGTTGATGATCTATAATCGATTGTGGACGATGCCTGACTGAAGGTATGGAAAACTGAAAGGCTCAACGCGCCTGCTCTCAAGCGAGTGGTGGGGGGTAGGTCCTCTTGCTGATAGTAGTATGGTCGAATGGAACTTTCCTAACGATTCCACGTACAAAAGTGCTTTATAAAGAATATTTCTTTATAAAGAATTGAAACGTTTTTTATAAAAAATTTGAAATTTTTTAGACGATCACTGATATGCAAATACTAGTAGGACCTCATAGAGTTCAGCGATATCGAATGTTATTTGACTCATTAATTCTCATTCAGAATTACACCTGTGGGAACATGCATAGAATGATTGAAACGAACAAAAATCGTATGTGAAACAGAAAAATGGAAGAATAACATAGAGACAAACACGTATTGAAAGCATTAAAATCCTCTTCCATGAACTGCCTAGTTTCGGTAAATTCCTCATAGAGCACGATAGAAGGTGGAATAGAAATATCTCATTGAAACCCAGAATTTGTTAGGATAATAAAAGTTCCAAAGTCTATGAGAAATGGGGGTGATTTTGGCCATGCAATTCCAAGTTACTTCTCATAGAAAGAAACATTGCCAATTCTTATAATTTCTTATAAACTCATTTTATAAATTTAGTATCAATCAGATTGAAGCTATAAAATATCATACAACTATATTCTCGTTAAAGCCTATAACTGATCAAAAGTGTGAATGCAGAGAAAAACGTATATATTTGAGTGAGAGATATTCCTCACTAAAACCTATTCTTGAGTCTATCATGAAAAAGTCATATTACCGAATAAAAATCTCGTCTGTTATAAAATCTAGTAAAAAAAACTGTTGGGTTTCTCTTGTAAATGCTTGTAGTTTCAAGAAACTCATAGGTTCTTATACGTTCATGATAGCTTATTTGAGATACCTTCCGGAGTCCCCATTATTTCTTATAGAAATGATCAATGAGTCGGCGGCGGTCTCATAAACGGAGCAAGGAATTTATAATATTCTATGAGATTCTATAAAACTTTTGCAGCAGGGTAGTTGCAATATTATTGTTGATGATAGATTCAAAAACTTTACTTAAAGATGGCGTGAGACTGATTGGTCTATAGCTTGCTGGGTCATTAAGTGACTTGTTTTTTTTAATTATAGGGATTACTCATGATGTTTTCCATGCTTCTGGGAAATAGAAATTATTCAATGCATTATTGAAAATGATAGTGATATTACGAATCATTTTTCCTGAGAGATGTTTTAGAACTATGGGGGGAATTTTGTCAATCCCACTGGAGATTTTGTTAGGTAATGATTTTAATATTAGATTAACTTCGATTAAATTTGTAAAGTAATTTCTGGGAACTTTGTTTATATCAGGCCATATTGCACTATTTGTGTCGTCGAAATTTGTTACAGTTATGTTAGCGATTCTTTCATTTTCGCATTCTGTGTTGAATTGTTGGTTTTTATTGTCTACAATGTTTTTTAAACTGATATTATTATTCAGGTATCTCGGAGAATTTATTAGTTCATAATGCGCTCCAATTATATTTAGTTTATCTTCCGTTTTAGTGAAAATGTATTTGTTATTTACTATAGGCGTATTTTGAAGGTCACATCGTGAGTTATTTAATAACGTATCATTGTTAGTATCAATGTGTATATTGTCTATTTCAATTTTACCTCTTGGCCTAAATATATTATTAATAGTTGGCATAAATTTTTCGGAATTTTTATAATTAATTTTTTTATATATATTCACCCAATACTTGGTGATTGCGTTTTTGAATTCTTGATTTAATTCTTTCTTAACATTTGCAATGATAATTTTAATTGTTTTAGTCTCAACTCTTTTCTGTTTACGGTCTGTTTTTATTAATTTATGAAAAACTGTTAGTAGTTTTGATTTTGTTTTATGTAATTTGATTATACGCTTATTGATATATTTATTAATATTACCTTCGTTATCGGAGGCCCGTGGCACAATTGCTTCAATTGAGTCAAGAATTTTGTTATTTATTTCATCGAGATGTTCATCGACCTCTTTAAGGTAAGACTATCGCTCACGTCACCACTAAGCGTGGGGGCAAGGGAGGTTAGGAAAAAATCATTTGGAACAACCACAGGAGGGAGAAATTGTTCAACCTATAATGCTATTCAGCCTCAATAATTTCTTGCTTTCATATGAAAGCATAATTTAATCAAAATAATTATATCTACTAATATTTTGATTTTTTTTTCGAAGAACCATTTTTTAAAATTCTGATACGGGCCTGCCTACGCACACTAATGTGCGCGTATACGTATGCGCGCACACTAGAGAATACTCCTGTAGTTGTACACACATACAGAGCGACCGCGTGTACGTACACAGCGGTGCTGGCCTGCCATTAATCGTTTATTTTTTTTTCTCCAAAACTATGGGTCAGAAATAACTAATTTTGGTCTCAAAAAATTCTTAAAAGTGGTGACTATGGACTACAATTTTTTCAGAAGTCCCGTAAATGCCGTTTTTCTTACAATTTATAATGATTGAATCGCGACTCAATTTACTCGTTTTTTTATGGGAAAAATGCACTTTTTGAAATTCAATATCTCGGATTCCACGGGTCAGAAAATTTTTCACCATGAGGAAAAGTTGTTGGGTTTCCTGTGAAGAATATCTCTGAATTTTTTCAGATTTTTCGTATTTTAAGCCTCTGGTGATAGTCATACCTTAATTGAGAGGTTTCTATTCTCTGGTATTGTTGTGTTATAATTATGTGAAATATAACTTGTAAATTGTTTCCATTTAGTTTTTTGAAAATCAGATTATTATTATTAATGTTATCATAATTTTTCTTATAATTAGTGAAGTTCTCGATGTTGACTTCGGTGTATATGGCCTTGTGGTCGCTGTCGTAGATCAGAGTCTTCAATTTATTGCTAATTAGGTTGTCGAAGATTAGCCTGGCGTCTGAGATGCAGATGTCCAAAAAAGAGGGGGTATTGTTCTATGTGGGTTCGATAGCCGGTGTTATTTTTATTCTGAATTCATTTCCATTTAAGTTGTACCAATCAATGAGGTGTTTCCCTCTATTGTTGTTGGCTATGTCGCCAAAGTCGTTGTGTTTAGCATTGAGGTCTCCCATTAAAATGTAGTAATTATTATTGTTGTTTAATTGGAGCTCTTGAAATAGGGTGTTGAGTTCATCAATGAAAGTATTTTTCTGATTAATTGCATTTGTTGCATATGAGGTATTCCACGTGAAAACGGCGAACTTTTTCCCTGACCCCTGCCAATTTGGTTCAGTTTTTTTGGTATGATTATATCAAGTTTAAGAGACACCCCGAAATTTTTTCAGATTCTTCTACATAACCGTTGTTGAGAAAAAAAATTTTGTTACCTAAAAAAAAAACGCCTAAATTTAAAAATCTGAAAAAATTCCCAAATATACGTAATTATATGTTGAAATTTTCAAGCCATCGTCCAGAGTGGAAGTACGATTCTTTCTGTGTTTAACGAGCCATTAATGTTCAAATAATTTTGTAAAATTCGAGAAAAATTCACTTTGGGTAAATAATTGAATCCTTTGACTCACTGATAGATTTTTTGGGAGACAGAGGGCCCGGATATATATCAGGAGGCATCAGTGGACCAGATCCGTGCCTTAATGATTAATTTTGCTAAATTTCTTTATAAGTGATAGTATAAATTCTGAGAATGAGGTCCCGATTAAATTTAGGGAGGCATCGGAAGTCAATATCCGTGCCCAAATGATTATTGTAGTCATAAAGTGTATAGAATCCCGGAAAAGCGAGCCACAAATAGCCCGGTTGCGAGAAAAAGAGTAATAAAAATTTATTTAAAGTCCCGTGTCAATTTGAATGAAATATCTTGATGGAATACTATACGAAAATGGAATTGGCAGTATCACGTACAAACATTGGGTTTCAACGCCTCGTACAAGCCTCGAAACGGCCGTCAAAGAAACATCTGATTTCGTTGTTAATTTTTGTGAGAAAGTCAAAACTCTTTTGCCACATTCTTCCATCGCGAAAGCACAATCAACTTTCGTGAAATCGGTGAGAGAATCTCTCAAAGATAATGAATTTCTGGTTCAATGTGACTTTGCCGAAAACTACGGCGTTTGTTGTGCAAGAAGCAGCTCCAGGGTTCCATTGGAACAATAACCAGGTCACAATATATCCAGTTATCGTCTACTTCAAAAGCAAAGATGTTATTGATCACAGAAGTTTGGTCATTATATCCGATTGCTTAAATCACGACTCAATCGCCGTTCACGTATTTTCCAAAATCATAACTGACTCCATAAAATCGATTGATGCGAATGTTTCCAAAATCTATTACTGCGCCGATGGTGCACCACAGCAGTTTAAGAATTATAAAAACATTCTCAACGTGTATTATCATGAGTCTGATTTCGGCATCTACGCAGAGTGGCATTATTTCCTGACTGCGCATGGCAAAGGAGGCTGTGAGGGCGTTGGTGGTACTGTCAAGAGGATGGCTGCTCGTGCGAGCTTACAACTACCACCTGATCGTCAAATCACGACTCCACAAGAATTATTCAACTGGGCCTCTCAACCAACCAATTTGCCGAATATCGTAGTCAAATTTTCTCCGAAAGGAGATTACGACGTAGCGGAAGACATGCTCGAGGATCGGTACAAAATCGGCAGACCAATACCGGGAACTCAGAAAATCCACTGTGTACTTCCCCAAGGAAATGGAATTACTTTTGTGAAGCCATTTTCCGCTTGAGGAGACCGCAGATCTCATAAGATTTTAAAAGACAATTAACTTATTTTTTATGAACAAAATGACATTGAATTGCTGTCTTCTAATATCAAACAAAACAAATGAATAAATACTCCTACTATGTATTATAACTCAGAATCGTTGTTCTGTGATCCTGACATTCCGTGAATTCCTGGAAAATAAATTTTTCCTTAAGTACGAGCGTTTATTTTCTAAAAACGCGACCATGAATTTTCTTCAAGAGGCTGGCTGGTTTGCAATGAGTGTAACAGACTGAGAGTAGGTTTTTATGCAGATTGAATATTTTGAAAAATAATTCAACAAATCGTAGAGGGTCAAAGTCGAATGCCATCGAGTTAGTAAGGTAAGATCTTTTGAATTAAAATTCGTAGCAGGTCTTTTCAGCTGCTAGCTGATCAAAATTCATATTTGTAGTTTGATTATTCAGGAAATAGCAAGGCAATTCGGTTTTGGTACCAAAATATCGAAATATCTGCCCAAAGTGAATTTTTCTCGAATTTTGCAAAATTATTTCAACATTGATGGCTCGTAAAACACAGAAAGAATCGTACTTCCACTCTGGACGATGGCTTGAAAATTTCTACATATAATTACGTATTTTTGGGAATTTTTTCAGATTTTTAAATTTGGGCGTTTTTTTTTTAGGTAAAAAAATTTTTTTCTCAGCAAGGTGTAACGAGCCCCGAAGGTTCTCGTTGTCCAGCAGAACATCGGCAGAGCACAGGTAAGTGCAATAACCGTCGCGCACAAGAAAAGGCATCCTATCACGAAAACCCCATTCAACCCCGTGACATAACCTCGTAACAACCCCGTGACATCCCCGTAACGCGACCGTTTAAAGCGGAAGCGAGGCTAGGGATCGGAGAAAGCGCGAAAAGTCCAGTCAAACTGGCGCTCCCAATAAGGGGATTTAGTTAATATCTTGTTTGAAATTCTCGGGGGAAAAATTGTTTAGATTAGTATTACGGATTGGGAGGCAACAGTGGACAAGATTCGTGCCTCAGAGTATTCCAATCGTGTTTAGTTTTAGGAGGCATCAGCAGACAAGATCTGTGCCTCGTTCGTGTAAATTTGGGAGGTAAATTTCCGGTTAGGTTAATTAGTGATAGGAAATTAGGGAGTTAATTTTGGGAATAAATCCCGGTTAGATTTAAGGGGGCATCAGCGAACAGGATCCGTGTCCCAGGATTATTTTATTTGATTGAGTTTATTTCGGAAATCCCCGGAGAAGCGCTCCGAAAAGTAGCCCGGTCGCAAATTAATTGGACAACTCAGAGAAAAGCCCGTTATCTAAAAGTTTGACTTTAAGTTAGTTTGAATATTCCCGCGTGAAAAGAGTCCCGAGGCGAGCGCGACTGTCATGCGCCCTGACGACATCGAGGGGCATGAGTTGGCTCGAGTACCCCTCCCCCTTTGGACGACTGATCGCGCTCGAAGTCAGTCGAGTGTGAGCCGGCAACGAGGACGCACGTGCGAGCCCGTGCCAGTCAGCAGAGTCATCGGAAGCAGCCAAGGATTCGTGAAGACGAGAATTCCTACAGGATGTGGAGAGGCCTTTTTGTCCAGAGGATGAGGAGAGCCCAGGGAAAAAATTCATCGAATTGGGTGAGATAAAGTATCGTTACCCCAAAGATCCCGTTTCACTCCCGTTAGCCGTGTCGATTTAAGCCGTAACTTCCTGACTCATCCCCGAAACAATTAATTAATTAATTAATTAATTAATTAATTCACCTGAAACTTTGCCGTGTCGTTAGCATTCATTTTGTTGTACGTTAAAACCCGAAAAGCCCCACGTCTTTTAATTGCCGTGACGCGCAGTGAGTCTATCTCACTCGCACTCGTTACGTAGGGATAGGGAAAATGGTTTTTTAGGAATGACTTCCCTAGTTCCCGTGGAAAAATCCCGAAATCGGTCCCATTCGATAGGGATGAAGTAGGCGAACCCAACGACCCCAAATTCACCCCTCCCGAACCATATTTCGATTTTTTATTAAATAAAATCTGGAATATAATTTTTGACGAAAATGCGTTAGTCCTGTAAACGAAGCATTTTAATTCCCCCCTTCCCCCCGTATCGCGTCACCCGTATACCTCGGACAAGTTCCGAGGAATCCGTGCCTTTGGATGGTTATTGTACTTCCTAGAATTAATATAATCATAACTAAAATAATTCGTTTCTGTAATTTCTTCCGAATTTAATTTTCAATAATTATTATTTTTTATAAAATAACTTCCCTTCGAGTTAAATGTAATTATTATTATTTTGTTAATATACTCTAATTTTACCAGTTTTTTTCTAGTGTACGAGTAATTTATTGGAGGGTTTCCTCTTCCCAAGATTTCTCACTTTTCAGATTTCATTTGGTTAGTTTTAAGGGTTTTTTTGTGTTAATGGGAAATGGCATCGGATCAGGTTAACATCCCCGATTCCCCCCCTGACTCATGATACGTGTTTTCTCTCGGGCTAGCCGGGAAGAAGGTAACACCTCCCCCCCCCCCCCCGGCTATTTCGTTCCGTTCTCGGCGGAACTCCTTGCTGCTACGGGCCGGTTATGAGCCGTAAACATGTAGGGCAGGACTCCGCCGAGGAACTTCCGGTTTGGTGGTTCCGTAAAAACCACCTGGCGCCCAGTAACAGTTTTTTTTTAGTGGAGCTTTTAATGAGAGAGGCGGAGGGAGGGGGTGTGTTTCACTTGGGACCAGTAGCTGGTCAGTAGCAGGGACTTTGACGTTTAGGAACTAGAGGCTGGTAGTACTTCCTATTATTGTAGGTAGGGAGTACTACCAACTTCTGGTTCCTAAACGTAAAAGTACCTGCTACTGACCAGCTACTGGTCCCAAGTGAAACACACCCAGGGACGGCGCGGTGATTTTTTCCTTTAGGGGGAAAAATCACGTTACAAAGGGTTATAAAGAAAAATTTGAAAAAATTTTGGGGTGTCTCTTGAACTTGGTATAATCATACAAAAAACACTGAACAAAATTGGCAGGGGTTAGGCAAAAAGTCCGCCGTTTTCACGTGGAATACCTCATATGCACTAATTATGAACATTTGTTTTCTATTGTCTGTAATAATTTTCACTATTGTGTATTCGAGTATTTTATTATTTAATGACGATGGGTATGTTATTAACTCATAGTCTATATTATTTTTAATAAGGATAGCAGTACCTCCGGAGAATTGTGCATTTTTTCTACGCATTCTAACACTCTCATATCCTTGGAAGGATAATTTATGTTTATTTGTGAGCTTAATTTCTGATAGCAGACATAGGTCTAGTTTTTGGTCATGAATGAATTTCTGAAGATGATGTCTTCTTTGATATGTGACGATTGAGTTTACATTTATCGATGCTATTTTTAGATTTTTCGGAAGAGAATTCACCGTATTATTTGTTGCAACGCCGTTTGTGTTTGTGTTATTCATCTTGTTTTTCTATTTCTTCGCTTATTTCGATATTAAGTGTCTCTAAAATCGTTTGTATTTTGGAAGCATTAATTCCACATTCGTAGTTAATGAGATCCATTCTAGAATTTAATGTGGCAACTTCTTCGGAGATAAATTTTTTGATATCATTTTTCAGAGAGGTAATTACTTCAGTTTTAAAAGTATGTAGCCAATTGGGGATTTCATCTGTCGTCGTTGGTTTTTGTGAGGCTGCTGGCCTTTGTTCTATTGGGTTGTCTGGAGTTGTGTTTATTCTCCCACTTTTTTCTTTTCTCAGCTGTTCGGGATATTTGTCAGGTATTGTGTTTGTGATTGAAGCAGGGAATCTTTTGACCATCGTGGCATATGAATTGCCTGTTGTTGTTGTGATGGATTATTTGAATAAATATAACGCCAGTTTTATATTGAAAATAGTAATAAGTTTTATTTCTCTCTTTATACACGTGTTAACTTGTATCAGCACGAGAACGCAAAGTGAAAGCCAAGCCTCGTGTATGAGTGTGCGTACACGCGTCGCGCATGCGCAGTAGAGTTACGCTAAAGCGCTAACGCTGGCCACGAGAGTAAACACAGATGAGGGAAGGGGAAGAGGCGCCAATTCCAACATGTTGTGTGTGTCATCATGGGATTTATTACCTTATTTATTATTGCTGTATTTTGCTTGATAATGTTAGATTGTTTTGTAGTTTTATTATTTTTTACTATTGATAGAGCATTTTTGTAAAATTTGCACCCTCGATAGTTCGCTGGATGTCCGTGTTCTTCACAATTAACACAGTATAATAATTGTCTATCTGAGTTACGTTGAATGGGGCATTTACCGTACTCGTGGTCGGATTTGCCACATTTGACGCATCGATATTCATGCCAGCAGTTTCCACATGAGTGCCCGAGCCTCTGACAATTTTTACATTGACATATATCAATCCGGAACTTTACCAATTCAGCCACCGTGAGTTAACATAATTTTAGATGAGAAGTTGATCCTGATAAATTCGTTGTCGCCTAATTTCCTCAGGAAAATTGAAGTTATTTAAAAGTGTTAAGGGGCCATTCATTAATTACGCAAGGATGATTTTGGCCATTTCTGACCCCCCCCCCACCCCCATGTAAGAGTACATAAGATTTCTCGAACCCCCCCTCCCTCTTCTTACGTAACATTCACTCTTGTTTTCTTCCGAATGGAAGCATTGTAAACGGTACTCCGACTCATTATCCGCCGATAAAATATCCGCGACAAAATATCCTCAAATACATATTATATTTTTTCTTTGGATGGAATGTCGGGGATATTTTGTCGCGGATATTTTGTCGGCGGATAATAACTCGTGCTACCTTGTAAACGTCGGATTTTTCGATTTCGTGTTTTCATCGGAATATGACTCCAAATGATCCAAAACGTCGAAAAATCATATTTTTAAATCAGGTCTGTACGTGTGTGTGTGTGTGGTTGTGTGGGTCTGAGTGTATTGACATGTATCGTCATTTTCTCTGGAACGGCTATACTTAGCGTTCTCAAAATTTGACAGTATTTTTCCTCTGTGTGCAAAATGTTGTCAGTAAAATTTCACCGGAATCGGTTGAATAGTTTCCGAGAAAAATAAAATTTTCAAAAAAGCGTTCTCTTGAATTTTTTCGATGAAAAGCCAATTCGTAGCCCCCAGTCTGGGCTATGATATTCATCTCATTAAAACTCACATTTTTTACTCGGGGTAAATTTTTCTCTGATTTTTCGTTTTGGAAATTATTTCAATTTTAGTGATTTTCAGTTCAGAGTTTAGCGGAACGATAATTCGATAAGTATTTGAGCTAGAGACTTAAAATTTTGTCAGTTTGTATATCTGATGAAGGTAAAGTTTGGTATTGAATCTAGGCAAAATTCGTCTAGTGGTTTCTGAGACATTTGCAAAAAATGAATTTTTTTAAAAGGCGAATTTCTCAAAAACTACTGGGCTGATTTACACCAACTTGAACTCAAAAAGTTCATTATAATGAAGGGAATGAACTCTGTAGATTCCCAATTTATTGGTCACGTATTTCTTTTTGTTATGCAAAAATTAACTTTTTTAGAAAAAATCAGAATTCCAATTCTTCTTGATTTTTTGCTGAGAACACATATAGTTTTTATTTCATGATAATGAAATATATACTTTTCTACCTAAAATGAGATCATTTTCATCCTGATATGATGATTAGAACCCCCATCGTATGGGAAAATGTAATTAATGAACAATAGAAAATAATTTATGTGTTCATATTAGTATAAGTGAACTTGAATCAAATTAATAAAAGTCGCGATGCTCCAATTAGAGCTCAAGAATTCCATTCGGAAGCATACTGCCAATGCACTGATAGAATAGTAAATCTGAGAATTCAAATGACACACAAAGGGCGAAGGCCTGCTTATTTTGGAATAATAAAATATTGTTAGAACAGGATCAGTTACACTTAAACGTACAGTTTTACGTAAATCAACGATTTTGACTTTTTAACAGATAATTTAGGCTGCACTCTTTTATTGCTATCAGGTATGGATTATCATGATATCATGAGACAACTATCTAGTCTTTGGAATATCATTATTATAATTAAAAGGAAGTTTCAAAATAATCTTGAAGCGAGCAAACATAAATCAGTTGAACAATCTACAAAGGAATACTACTTTTAAAATAATGATCGACTAGTTTTGAATTAATCTTAAAGAAAATAAATTACGCAGTAAAAGCTAGATCAATTCAGATCACCAATTGTCGTCTGGACTGAATGGGTTAGCAAGCCATGTTGCCCAATCGGAAACAATTGGTAACTCATCAGATGCAGTGATAAATTTTGACTTATAAAATATTACGTAAGAATAGTTTTACCCCCCTCCCCTCCCCCCAAGATAAGGGCATGTAGAGATTTTTCTAACTCCCCCCCCCCTCTTGGAACCCTTACGTAATTAATGAATGGCCCCTAAGAGATAATTTAATTACTGAAAATAATGAAATCATCTTCAGATTTTATCTATTAACGGAACGTCAACAACGGATATACTCGCCAATATTCAACCAAGCAAAGGCCGACAAGTTATTTGCCAATAATGGGTCATCTATATTGGGCCGAACATTGTATTCAACCTTAGAACCAATGTCGGTAACTGAAGTTTGAGCCAAGGTTCAGTCCAATCTCGAAATATCATAAATCGGTTTATGAACTTAAGCCCAAGGCTCGGCCCAACATTGGACAAAACATCGGGACCAACATCGCGCCCGAGTGACATCCCAACATCGGCCCGAATATCGGCCATTCCTTTTTTCTCCAACATCAGAAAAATAATATAAGCCCGATGATCGGCCGTGTTGGCGAACATGAGCAGACCCTACATGGGTTCCCCACTCTGTAACTGGCTGTTCATGATATAGAGTGGGGTGCGTGTAAGTTTATAGCGTACTCTACACTCATTGGTTAGCCCCACTTAGGAACTGCATCACGGGTTACTATGGATTCGGCCTCAGAGGGTTAAGGTAGTTTCTTTTTTATTTTCCCACAATTCCATATGTATGACCTTCGGCCTTTCACATTGCTTCTCTTTCCCACCTACCCTTGCGTCCTCCTTTCTACGACTCCATGGGTCGACTTCTATTACAGCACCGCATTTGCCGTGAACCAGGGGAAACCATTGAACACCCTGATCAGCGCAGTTGGATTCAAACAGAGCCTTAATGTGCCTGTCTGTCACGCTGACGAGAAAGGCACACTAATTCTCTGTAGTCACACCTCCCGTTCAGTTTGTTATCCGGATCTGCGTATGCAAGCGGTCACCCATCCAAGTAGTAACCAGACTCAATGCTGCTTAACCCGGTAGATCCACCGAGCCTTACGCAGACCGAACAGCCAAACTGTCGGTTCGGGTTAAGGTAGTTCGATACTTGCTTCAAAATTGGGCAATAAATAATTAGATGCATAATGCATCTAATGATGACATTCAAGAATGATGGTCGACCGCAAACCTGAGATTAGTTCCCTTGAGAATTACTTTTTTACGCAGGCAGCCCAAGAGAAACGTAAGAAAACTCCGAATTTTATTTTCTATCCCGTTGAAAAAACACCATCATTATGAAAAACTAACACCTACCTGAATTATACATCTAGTATTATCTGGAAAAAAATACCGATCGTTTACCATATAGTTTCGATTATTTTTCCAATCACAATTTCGACCAATAGGAGCAAGGGATTTGACATCACGTGATACGTATGATTTCGATAATTTTCGGTCATATCACGGCTGTTGCTAAGCTGCAAACAACAGTTTTTCCAATAAATTGCAACCCACTTTATCCCACAAAAATGTCAAATTCGTGCACCCACCCGAGTAGAAAATTTAGTGAGGACATGATAGGTTCCTCATAAGGTTTGTCCCGCTTACCTGTAGTGACATCATAGGGTATACCTCGTGAGGACATCACCAGGGGTACCTCATCGGAACATTACAAATACGCCTTACAATTACCCGATCTCTAAAAATTAATTCACGTAAATTTATAACGATAATTATTCATTATTTATTCTAAAAAACATCATTCAACGTTGAATATGAATTAATGGCTCCTTATCAAATATTTCACCGTAGTTGTTCACTTCTCGAGGGCTTTGCTCAACCTTCGTTGAATATCAGGGGAAGGAATTTGATTAATATTGTTATCTTTATTTTTTTGCAATTTGTAATTATTTTTTTTCACCAATTTACATCCAGTTCCAATATTCCAATTGTACTGCATTTATTGCATTCAATTACTAAATTTCTTAAAAATCAGTTAAAGGAATTTTAATACATGAAAAAGTAGATTAATTAATTTACTTCTTTATGTCTTAAAATTTCTCATTTAATTATTCTCGTATTGTAATATCCGAAAATCACATTGCAATAGTTGATTCTCCTTGAAATGTGCGGAGTACCGGAGCCCACTGCCTCGCTGGAACTTATGGTTTTTAGGACGAAACTTCACTTAGGAACAAAATCGCTACAGGACGCCACATAGCGACAAATTGTAGAACTAAGTATTCTGTTGATGCTCGGATTATCCTGATTGCTTCCTAGCCAGGATTTCATCTGGAGAACCCGATCGGGAATACAAAGGGGATCACCCTATGAGTTCCTAATGATGAGTTTGTTGGGCGAAACCACAATCAGGTGAACCTTAGTAAGTCCCGATATTGGATGCTTCGGGGAACTCCCGACTAGGCCCTACCTCATGAAATCTCGATACACAGTCGGGTCTGCCCTATGAGTTCCCGACGACGAACCCACTAGGTCTTTCCCGATCGGGTAAGCCTTACGTCATCCCAATGATGACCTGATAGGGTGTAGGGACAGGCCTGATAGAATTTCTACTCGGGCATCCACCACAATTAGAATTTGGAAAACAATCCTTGGAATACCCCTCGTGCTTGAAAATTAATTGGATATTTCAGTCGAGTTTACCCGCTCAGCAACGTGTGCGTTCAGTGCGGCATGAAATCAGAAATATTGGCAAATGAAGGTTGCTGGAGATGGTTCTGGCTACGGTGCTGGCTCCGGTCTTCAATTCGGTCCAGGACTGGTCCGGGTTCGATCCGTGCTCTGGTCCGGGCTCCAGTCCCAGCTCCGGCGACGGAGCAGAGTCCCGCATTGGGCTACAACTGAATTTTCAGAAATATTAGCGAATGAAGGTTGCTGGAGGTAGTTCTGGCTACAGTGCTGGCTCCAGTCCTCGATCCGGTCCAGGACTGGTCCGGGTTGGATCCGCGCTCTTCTCCGGGTTTGATTTGGGCTTCAGTCCCAACTCCGGCGCTGGAGCAGAGTCCCGCATTGGGATACAACTGAATTTTGTTTTTTTTTTTCACTTCACTTTTTCACTCCACGCACGTGTCGCTGAGCAACAAAACTTTCGGGAAATACCCACTAATTTTCAAGCACTCGGGGTATTACAAGTGATAAATGATTAGAAATGAAACCGTATTTCGATGAATTTTCTCAATTGAAGGGGTATCAAGATGGCCACGTGAGAACGATATGGGAGAATGTTTCACAGTTGTGGGTATTCATATGGAGGATACTACTTTGTATGTGTACATTCAAGTTGGAAATATAGAGGTTCACACTAGTAAATTATCGATACATAGGGAGCGGGAGAAGCGAGGAGGGTAAAGAGCCGAAACTCTTTAACTGGTCGGCTGGGAGGCAACTGCGTTAAATTGAAATATCCCTGCAGGGGCAACGTCAGTCAAAATCGGAGTACCAAATCAATTATGAGAATATGCACAGATACTGTTGGATCAATTCTAGGTTAAGCTGCGAATTTAAAGGGAATCCATCCTACCAATCCTGAATAATTAATTGGCAAAATTATGTATCACCACTCATGAGTTTATCCCTCACAGCTTCAAAATGCAGCACTCGAGTCAAATTTTCGATATTTATAGTACTTACGATTCCAAGACGATCGATGTATAAAACTTGATGACCTCTTAGTCTTGATTAATTCTCCCAAAACTCATCATTCACGAGATATTTTCAATGATGAAACAGGAAATTTCGCTCCAATACCTTTAACCCTCTGAGGTGACTTTCGTTTTCCCCACTCTACGGCTGCCCGCTCATGACATGGAGTGAGGCGCGTGTAAGTTCATAGCGTACTGCATTCTTATTGGCTATCCCCACTCTGGCGTCCATCAGGTGCTTCCGGGTACTTTCACTCTAGAAGGTTAAAGGCCTGTGTCCACGATCAAAGAATTCCATCCGAGTTCTAGTTCCAAGAAAAAGTAACTAGAACTTGGATCGTGGACACGGACAACTTGGACGAAAATGGCAGAAGAATTCCTCTGATGAAAAAATGGGACGTGCAGCATTCTTCCATCCAAGTTGATGAGTTCATATGAAAGATAGAGCGGATAGCCAACCTCTACAGCTCACGCAATTAGTTGCAATGTTATAAGTAATGTCAAAAAACAACAAAAATTCGAATTAGATTTATAATTTAATATTTAATAGTCCAATTTCATAAAGTTAACCCTAACTCCACCTGCAGTCAGCGGAGAGCAAATAATTTGGAGAGGAGAACTCTGTCCGAGAACTTGGATTTTTTTTTTTTTTAACAAAGTTTATTTTTAGAATAGGTTACAGTATTTACAAGTATGTACAGGGTGTCTTAATTAAAATGAACATGTTTGAAACAAAAATTTTTTTTGATATGTGTCAGTTATGACTGCTTGTCAAATGGCTTATGAAACTCTCGTGATTATATATTATTGATCAGGGAATTAATGTTTGTATTTATATGGGATTTTTCATCAAATTATATGATTTATTTATTTTCTATTGTAGAGAATAATGAATGGAAAAAATGATGCCTTAACCCTAGCATCACAAAAACCATTCTGTTGTATGTGAAAAAAAAAATTTACAGGAGTAAAGTATCCAATTTGGATGAATATTGGTAATGTTAGGTTAAAAACCATAAATATCGTTTGCAATTACAGTAGGTATTACAACTTTCTGTTTATGTGTACATATGTACATGTAATGGTAGATAGTTGGATGATATCCAGCTATATGGTAGAAAAAGATAATATTTATCTACTATATCCTTATAGAATGTGGAGTACGTGAATAATTGTAGCGCATACATTTGTGATTTGTGAATCATTTCATATCTGTATATATGTACCCATATATACATGCACACTAGGGTGATTTGTTTTGAACGAACATTTTTTGTTTTTTGCTCCCATAGCGGAATATTGTTCTACATACCGAAAACAAGATTCCTTAGAAATTTGAGCCCTTAATTTTACTTTCAAGTACTTTTTTTTTTGATCTTGAACTTTTTCTACTTGAAATACATAGAAAATTTGGCACTTTTTTTCAATTTTCTATAACTAAGCGGCATTTAACGCCACTGCAATGAACTGAGGTGCAATTTGTAGGTAATCAGTTACTCTTTCAAAGTACTTTCAGCAATTTTACGTTACCTCATTTTTTTCATATATATACTTCCCAAAGTCATATTTCTATGAAAAAACTTCATTTTTCGGCGGAACGGTCAGAGTGACAAAAAAAATGAATGGGACCTTTCTTGTAGGAAATTCGATTTTCTACAAGAAAGATTTCATACGTTGAAGCGATAAAATGCACAGTTCAAAAGATATAGAGCATTCTAGAAGCTAATTTGGCGAATATTGATAAATGAGCTCGTTTTATGTTCTTCAAATTACTAATGTGGTTATTTTCCTTCCATAAATTTCATTTCGACCATAATATAAGATTTAACATGGAAAAAAATCTTCAAAAGCAAGCCATCAATGAAAGGTTGATTTTCCCATTATTAATCTAGCAATAGATATAATAATTTTAAATAATATTGATTGACACTATTTGATTTTATCGACCGTGTATTTGTTATTATTATTTTCGTGACATCACTTTAACTCGCAATTTTGGTCATATAAAGGCGTTCGTTCATGAGAATTTCCATCTGAACTTAAGGGAGTTCATCCGGTAACTGAATTAAGAGGCCAATAATTATGAAAAAATTTGAATATACTTCTGAAAATCTAAAAAGTCACCTGTTAAAATTTCAAACTCTTTGCATATCTTGTTCGGGAGAAATTAATAAATACAGATTTTTCAATTAACACGGTCCCTTATGGGTTTTCGTCTATACACATGAAATTTGTGGCAATTAACAGGTTTTCAGGGTGGAGACTTCCATAATGGATGAATAAATGTGTAAAGAACAGTTTAAGAGTTTCCTCAAATCCATTAGATACTTGGTGATTTTAGAATAAATTAATTTGTCTCGAAAAAAGCTAATTTGCGGGAAGTTAACCTCTGTCTTACTCGCATGACAGTAACGTCAGAACCACGCGCTTTTTGAAATCAATAAGAATGCTTTCCGAAGAACGCAATGCATGCTACGCTTGCACATTGAATCATACAAAACTAGCTCAGAATGTGCTGAATTTACCTTTTTCTATTTGATCTTCAAAAAAATTATTTCTATAAATTCAATCTTTTACGAAAGAACAATTATGATCGACGAAGGAGCATTTCTAGTATATAACAGCTGTACAAGTTACGACTACGTTAGTCGTATAACCACTACGCTAGTCGTGATAATTTTTCGTACTACCAAATCCCATACCGGATGAACTTCCTTAAATGGAGAGAAGACCCAAAGTGCTTGGGTATCCAAAGTTCTAACCAATTCAGGTTATAGCAGTTGAAATCTCATATCATTGCGTAAAGATGGAAATTAAATTATTAAATAAATCAACTAGACTAGAGAATTAAATCAATCGAATTAATTGGAATGCACAAGTTTCTGAAAAAATTAGAGGTGCTCGGATTCCATCTCGGGTGAGTATCAAAGCCCACAACTTTCCATTTTCCGGGCTGCCTTACCATTAAGCTACTGAGAAACCTCACATCTCCAATTTTTTTTCGGAAACTTGTGCATTTCAATTAATTCGATTGATCCAATTCTCTACTGTAATTGATTCATTTAATAATTTAATTTCCATCTTTACGCGATGATACGAGATTCCAACTGCTATAACCTGTATAGGTTAGAAGCTGGAATACTCAAGCACTTGGGGCCTTCTCTCCTTTTAAGTTCAGATGGAAATTCTCATGAACGAACATCTATATACGACCAAAATTGCGCGTTAAAATGATGTCACGAAAATAATAATGATAAATACACGGTCGATGAAATCAAATACCGTCAATCAATATTATTTAAAATTATTATATCTATTGCTAGACTAATAATGGGAAAATCAACCTTTCATTGATGGCTTGCTTTTGAAAATTTAATTAGTAGCTGGCTTTTGAAGATTTTTTTCCATGTTAAATCTTATATTATGGTCGAAATGGAATTTATGGAAGGAAAATAACCACATTAGTAATTTGAAGAACATAAAACGAGCTCATTTATCAATATTAGGCAAATTAGCTTCTAGAATGCTCTATATCTTTTGAACTGTGCATTTTATCGCTTCAACGTTTGAAATCTTTTTTGTAGAAAATCGAATTTCCTACAAGAAAGGTCCCATTCATTTTTTTTGTCACTCTGATCGTTCCACCGAAAAATGCGAAAAATGAAGTTTTTTCATAGAAATATGACTTTGGGAAGTATATATATGAAAAAAATGAGGTAACGTAGAATTGCTGAAAGTACTTTGAAAGAGTAACTGACTTACCTACAAATTGCACCTCGGTTCATTGCAGTGGCGTTAAATGCCGCTTAGTTATAGGAAATTGAAAAAAAAAGTGCCAAATTTTCTATGTATTTCAAATAGAAAAAGTTCAAGATCAAAAAAAAAGTACTTAGAAGTAAAATTAAGGGCTCAAATTTCTAAGGAATCTTGTTTTCGGTATGTAGAACAATATTCCACTATGGGAGCAAAAAACAAAAAATGTTCGTTCAAAACGAATCACCCTAATGCACACATACATACATACTTGCACACACAAATATACATATTTCCTTTGATTTTCATTCATTTATCTATTTTATTTTCCCCTTTATTATCTAATTTATTTATTTATTTTTTTTTTTTTTTTTTTAATTCTACATATCTTAATTTTAGCTTTTTGAATGTATCATTATCTTGACTGGTCCACCAGTAATTGTTTTTGATTCGATAGAAATCATAAAGATCTTTAGTTGGAATGGTTTTTGAGTAACAAATAGTGTTCGGATCGGTATAGTGTAGTGGTATTTTTTTATTACGTTTATGGCGTATTAAATGATATAAAATTGGAATATTGTGCTCATTCTGTACGATTCCTTGACTATCATAATATGTGAAATATTGAGGTTTAATATATCCAGTTAATGCAGCAAAAGCGGCCGCATCTGAGTGGACAGTGGCCAGTTCATTGATCGTATTATTTTTAATACTGCTAAGTTTTTGGTAATAATCTCGAGTTAATTTTAAAATGTGATTATCTATTCTTGGAATTTCAGCTACATCGTATAGCGTTTTGTTACTAACGCGACGCCGAAACTCGGAATGTACAGATCTGTGTAAGAATAGGGCAGTTCTGAGGCAATTTCTTTCAAACATCCTTAGATTTTCCATATGGTTTGCCCCGATGTTCCATAAAACTGGGGTACCATATGTTAGTAATGGTCCGAGAACTTGGATTAGGACTTGGATCGTGGACACAAGCCTTAACAGCGGCACTTTTACAGCGTTCGGGAGCGTTTGTTGTACTATGGGCAGACACGAAACCGGGTCTGTGTACACGCACACAGATGCCAGTCGTCACTGTCCTGTCTATATAACTACACACAGTAACAGCGTACCCGCAGGCATGCGAAATGAATAAACTTTTCGAGCACTTTTTTTCTGTTTACAATACGCCCGATAAACCTTATTTTTCGCTGTTATGTTGAACATTTGCTCAAAATGGACACACAAAGCAAAATTGACGTGAAATATTGAAAACTAATTGAATAATCCAAAATCACAGTTTCAACGCGTTCCGTTAGCTCCATAGTATAACGATAGCCTCTCGTCCGTCATTTCATGCATGTGAAAAAATCAACGGGTACTTGGTGGAAGACGCTACTGCGTCTCCTGATTCAATATTCTTATCTTCATTATTTCGGTTGTTGTTCAGAGCCCATCATTTTTCATGGAAGAGAATTAGATTAAAAATAATTCGAACACCAAGAACCGAAAAAATCAGAAAAAATTCGGGCAGTCAGATAATATGAGATCTAATGTTATGGGTCAACCACCGTGGAAAAATATATATTTTGAATTAGATGAAATTAATATGTCACAGATATGAGGCATTCCGGGCTATTTTACTCACTTTTAAAACTTTTTCTTTCGATTTTGTTCATTTTTGGATATGTTGTTAGGATGGCTTAAGAAAGTCATTTCTCCTGGGGAGAAATGAAAAATTTCAGAAATTATGACCATTTAAAATTTTGGAAAAGTGGTGAAGATGCTTATTCCACCCCAACTTCGAATGCTCCTACCCGAGTAGAAACTCTGTTAAGTTCATGATCAGTTACTAATCTAGCAGTACTGACTCGTAATCAAATACTGATCAGGAATGTAACGCTGCTTTGGATACCATTAGAATCAGGGATCCCTGATACTATTAGTATCGGAGGTCCTAATACTAATAGTGTCAGGAATCCGGATACCAATAGTATCAGATAGTGGGTAACTGTAAATACTACTTAATCACCCAAAAAACAAAAAAAAATTTGTTTATGCATGCTGATGTCATTCACAAATTCAAACGTGAGATCATATTTTTTTTTTACTGAAAACAGACATTAAGAAATTAATTTGTATCCTCGAGTGGATTTGATCCTGGAACTTTTCACACACTAAGTCGACACGTTAACCACTAGACCGCGACACAGTTATAGTATCAGTCGGGTTGATAATCTACATTAGCTCCTTCCATGAGGAAAGTATTTTGATGAATATTCGGCGTAAGATAATGAATCACCAGAGAACTCAGAATGATTGATTAGGTGTTTATGGAAAAGTTAATAAAAATAAATGAACACCAGGGAATAGGACCAGGGGATACTACCCTGAACAGGATAAACTGGTAGGACTCGGATTTTTTCATTTTGATCAGAATCACCATATTGAGTTTTTCCGGATATGAATAGGATCCAGCTTTGACCAGGCGCATCCTTATAAAGCAGCCTTGATGCGAAACTGGTAAGTTTTTCTTCAGGCGAGCCTGTTCAACATAACCTCACCTTGATTTTTCTCAGTACTTATATATTAAGTTTTTCCGGATGTAAATAGCATCCGGCTTCCGTCAGGCCTATCGTAGTAAGACAGCCCTGATACGAAACTGATAAGTTTTCCATCAGTGAGACCTGACTAAGGATAGCCTTCGATTTTCTTGGATACTATAATATTCAGTTCTCCCGGATAAAAATAGGATCTGTGTTTAATCAGGCTGCTCACATTAAGGTAGCCCTGATAAGAAACTGATTAGGCTTCATACTCAGTGTTACCTTGAATGGTTAGCCTTGCCTCTTATTGATCCTAAACTGACACTGAATCAGTAGCCCTAACCAATTTCCACTGGGGTATTTTGTTGAATATCAGTTCTACGAAAAGAATGCATTAGTACTTTTTCATTGCAAAAGAAAATATAATTATAAAAAATTTTTTTATGAATTTTCGAAACCCAACATTTCTATTGGTTATAAAAAAGATAAATGAAAAAAATTGTTGCCAATTGCTGTTCTCAAATACTAAGAACCGAGGAGATATGTGATATAGATTGAATAGTTTTTGATTTTTGTCTAAATTTTTAACTTATTTTTTGTAATGGTTCGGGAGATATTATCTTTTTTATCTCTTTCCTCTGTCCATGGCCGGGACAGAAAAACTATGCGCATGCACACAGTTCCCTTGTTATGAGTCACGTGATCACTGGCGCACAAGTCGAATGTCTGAATGGTTGTTAATGGCTGTTATTATGATGAAATTATGGAGATCGAGGAGAATTGACATCCTAATCATTAAATAATTGATTAAGAATGCAGAATAAAAATTTCATCACTAAATGAATTGATAATGTTATTCCATGTGAATAGTAACGACTACCTACGATTTTCTGTGAGAAACTCACTTTGGTAATGGACTTTATCCAAGCTATCTATCACGAAAAGTCACTTAGTTACTATAACTTCCAGGAACCACCCCCTGTGGATTCCAGTAACTGATGCGACATCCGTACCTGTGTCAATTTATCCAAGTACAGATGACACGTAATTGAGTGTTACACTAGTGAATGATGCTCTCAATTCACGTATTATTCCACAGCACTCACCGCAAGCAAATGTTTTCTGAATCTCTTCATCGACTCGAACTTTTGAATTTCAATTTCTGCCAGTTGCTGCTGAACATTATCAAGCTTTTATAAAGAAATTAGGAAACTGAAGAAATGGTTTCATAGAGCCTTTCCATTTCGAATCGTACAAAAGAAAAGATAAAAATAAAAACACTCAATCAATACTCAGTCATTATTTGGAAAAGAATATAAAATAAACCATAATCTGTCTTAACAATGCATGTCGTACATACGACTTTTTTGCAAAATCGCAACTTTCTAATGTTATCGTTCGTTTATTGATGAAATGTAGCACCCAATATTGGACTCAGGCTTTATCAATCAAATAAACATTAAAAAAAAAAAAAAAAATGAGTGTGAATTGAACAAAGAAGACATAGAAGACGACTCCGGCACATGGAAGGCTTCTCCCAGGAGGGTCGGGGGTCTTGGACATTGAGGATGTAAGTTTCAGAACAGATCACTCACACATGAACCCATGGAAGAAGCAGATCTAAGCTACAGGAGAATCGGATAGAGGAGATGAGGAGGAAGGAGAATATTCAGATGCCGGACTCGATGCTCCCAAGAGACATATATGAGAGACTCAAAATGGAGGACACAAGTAGGAGGGTCGCTTGAAGATACGTTGGAAATAGACCACGTTGAGCTCCCTGGCAGAAAGGAGGACCCTGGCACATGGAAGACTTCTTCCAAGAGAATCGGGGGGTCTGACGCTGGGAAAGGAAGTGATGTAGATTACACGGGAGTCTGCCGCTAGCAGTGATTGTGTACGGAAGTGCCCGATTATTCTCAGAGAGTGGAATACACAGTGTATTATGAATTAAAAATAATTTCCTAACAACCAGTGACAATCTTCATATTAAATCCTCAGCACTTGAGTATTTATTCTCAATTCACTATTAACAATTTAATTATCCCAAAAATGATAAGATATAAACTTTTAGTGTGTGCATCACCCCTTAAATAATATCCTAACGGTCATGTGTACACAATATTAACATTCGCCTCTGTGAATTGTCCAAGCAGACCCACCCCTCTCGAGGGAGAGGCTGGGCTGATGAAAATCCTACTCCAAAACGGAGAATCAGTAACGAACTCGTCCAAGATAATGCAAAAATGCCTAAAATCAGAAATTTGACATCTGTCACTTACGATAAAGAATATCGCAACCTATTGAAAAAACATGGCTCATCAGCCGCAGTAGCAGAGGTGCTCAATAAAAACAAACCTAAGAGCCCATCAATCGTAAACACCTCGATAAACAATACTGAGGACCAACGCCAACCGTCTATTTCAAACGTGAACCAATCAGAACATAACACCCAAGACACACCAGTGCCTTCTGATATAATCCCTGAAAATTTTGCGTATGTGAGTGACGCAGACAACGACACTGAAAGCATCATTACGGAGTCCGACGGACTCCCCCCCACACCGGAAGCTACTCAAACACACGTTAACACGAAAACACACAGCACCCAAAGCAAAAGCAAGCCAACACCGATATTTGTATACAGCCTCACCTTCGACGAAGTCGCTGCCTTCCTTACCATCAATGGGATCACAGAAGACTCTTTTTACCTGTCTCCGGTCGAAAGAGCAGATCCGAATCACCCAGATACCAAGAACATCACAACAATAAATTGTAACAAATACAACACATATGAACAATGTATTACTATGCTCACACAGAGACAAATTGAATTTTATACATACACTCCGAAAAACAAAAAACTCAAATCAATTGTCCTTAAAGGCCTAAGAAGTGAAGTGGACGAGGGCTTCGTCAAAACCAAATCATCCACTATCAACTTCCAAAACGTCAAAATTGCAAACGTCATAAAAATGAAAAATATCAGTGCATCCAACTACAACTACAATAACAATTTTATTGTTCAAATAACTCCCGACAGTGATATTTCTGAACTAAGAAAAATAAATAAACTAAATTATCAAAAAATCTACTGGCAACAATTGAACAAATTAGAGCCCCTTCAGTGCAAAAACTGTCAGCAATTCGGTCACTCTAATTTCAACTGCAAACTTGCAGTCCAATGTGTAAAATGTGGGGATAACCACACCAGTGCCCAATGTCAATTACCCAAAGAGTGTAACAGAGACCAACTAAAGTGCGCAAACTGCAAACAAACGGGCCACCCGGCTAATTACAAAGGGTGCCCAGTTTATAAAACAGCAATCGCATTGTTCAAACAAAACAAGAAAATAAACCAAGAAATCACCAATAAAAAAGTAAAGCAATTCGCGCTTACAGTTCCCGAAATCTCATACGCGGACAAAGTGCAAGTTCAAGTGCAAAACAAATCAGTTAATCCAAAGATCAATAAGATAATACATATTAACAACAGTGCCATACGTGACTCACTTGAAAAACAAAACAAGAACAAACAAAAAACTACAGCTCAGGCATCTCCTAGCACTGCAGCTGGGTTTACCCAAAATGCGCAAGATAATAATACCTCCAACGAACCCCCTCCATGGGCCCTCGCCCTGCAAAACAATCTCACTACAGCCATCAATAACTCTGTTGCGGGCTTATCTGCGCAAATGAGTACATTGTCTGAAAATGTCAACGACAACACTAACAAAATAGAATTTATATTAGCCACAATCGGCTTCGATAAGAACTTAAACCCTTTAAACTCAAATAATATCCAAAATGGCTAGTCACAACAACACACAGCTGTTAAATACAAACAGTCTCACCATATGTTCAATAAATGTCAACTCCATTGTCTCACAACAGCGCAGATACTTTTTAGAAAATTTTCTCGAAAAAAATAATATAGATATTTGTTTTCTAAATGAAACAAAATTAAACATTAAACATAGAATATATTTCAACAATTATAATATATTTAGAAACGACAGACACAATTCCAAATTTTCTGGTTGTACAGCCATTGTCATCAATAAAAAAATCAAATATAAAGAAATCAATTTCCCCTTCTCAACTAATAACAAGATTGTTGAATTCACAATCATTGATATCTCTTTCCATAACTCAAAGAAATTATACCTCATTAGCATGTATGCAACTAATGCACTACACAACAAAAACTTATTTCTAAATGAATTCAACAACCTTTTCGCACAACTCAAACTTAATTTACCAAATAACTATTACTTGATAATGGGCGACTTCAATGCCAGAAATATTTGTTACGGCGATACTCTGAATAACGAGCGTGGAAGATACCTGAGGGAATGGGAAACTCGATACGAAGGCTATTACAAGATAAACATTATCCCACCCGACGACTTCACATATAATAATTCAAAATCATTCTTAGATTTATGTATAGCCGATTCAAGAATTAACTTTGACGGTTTGAACAACGATCGCATTGAAACTCTTATGTACGACAGTGACCACAAGGCGCTGATCACCAAAATAAACACCGATAATATCACAAACATTTTCCAAAATAATGAGGTGCCCCACCTTATCTACAAAAAAGCCAAATGGAATATATTCCAACAGGCCATACACGACTCATATTCCACCTCTATCCCAGATAACCGCAACTTATCACGTGAAGAAATAGACAAATATCTCGAAGATATTGCAAATAACATCCGAATAAACATTGATAACCATGTTCCGAAAAGTCCCAGTACTGGCAACATTACCAAATATGAAAACCACACTATTAAAAAACTTAGTAAAGTTAAGTCAAAATTACTAACCACCTACCATAAATTACTGAAAAACAAAAACGTCAATCAAAACAATATTTTAATAATCAAAAACAAAATCAAGCAGATCAAAATACAAACTGAGCAAGCCTTCGCTAGTTCAGTAACAAAACATTGGGAAAACATATACAAAAAAATCAACTATAAAAATACAACTCAATTCATGCCAACGGTCAACAATATTTTCAGGCCCCGGCCTAATCAAAAAATCAACAATTTCCTAATAGATGCCAGCGATACGGATCTATTGAACAAAGCACACTGCAACTCCCAAGAAATACCGATTATCGATAATAAATACGTGATTAATAATAACACCGACGTATCGAACGTTCTCGGTGCACATTACGAGAGGATTAACTCCCCCAGATATCTCAATGAGGGGACCAGATTAAAAGAAACCATTGACAGGAGAATTCAAAGGTTTTCACAAGAATTCCATAATATTAAGAACAATAACACCTCTATAACTAAATTCAACAATGAATATAAGGCCAGTGGCCTCAAAGAATTTCCCTGTAACATCAAAAAATACTTTACCTCTGTAGCAGAAATAAAAAATATCATAAAAACCCTACCCAATAAAATTTCTAGTGGCATCGACCAAATTCCACCAATAGTTGTCAAACATATACCCGATTCAATGATTGTAAACATCACCATACTAATCAATAATGCATTAAATAATAACTACTTTCCAGATGCCTGGAGAGGCTCAATTGTTATTCCAATCTTGAAAAAAGATAAGGTCAAGTGTAAACCAGTAAGCTATAGACCGATAAGCTTAACAACCACCTTCAGTAAAATCTACGAAATTGTAATCAACAAATCATTATGGCATTACACTGAGTTGAACAACGTGCTTCCGAACAATCAATATGGATTCCGTTTTGAACACTCAACATTACACGCAATTCATAAATTTCTTTCAGATACTAACGATGCATTACTTAATAAAAAAAGCTGTTGGTGCTGCATTACTAGATTTAGAAAAAGCGTTCGACTCTGTATGGACGGACGGACTCATATATATCCTAATTGAAAAAAACTACCCTACAGAACTAATAAATACAGTATACTCCATGATCGAAAATAAACACTTTTATGTTAAAGCCAATCACACACTATCGAACAAATTCTCAATTCACGAAGGTCTCCAGCAGGGCACCGTCAACTCTCCACTACTGTTCTCAATATTTACAGTGCACATGATAGATGCCCATAGCTTAAACTCAGGCAATAATACTCACTCATTAGCTTTCGCTGATGATCGTATAATCTATGTAATTGATAACGACATTGGCCTAATTAACGAAAATCTCGAAGATCTAGTCGATAAAGCCAACAAAATGTACTCTGATTGTGTTCGATGAGATGACTGGTTATCGATATATTTTATTTGAGATGAACGAAATAATTATGGATTTTTAATGGAGCGTGGAGCGTGAAAAAGAATAAGCGCGAACACGAGTATTTTGTTAATAACACTTCATTTAACAATAAATAAATGTCTCTAATATTATAACACTTATAATTAACTTTGAATTAATTTGAATTTATTATTAAACGGTTCAGAAGTTCGATAGTTTTTAAAGAGGTTAACTGATAATTAAGAAAATTCCGAGAAACACTTGTCACGATGTTTTCACTGAGAGTTCTTAGAAACGAGTGAGAAAGAGACAATAAATCAAGATGGCAGGTCTCTAATTTGGCGCGTGCCAAGACACCTGTCCATCATGTGGCGCCTCAAGTGCCCAAAATAATTAGGTCAGTGTCGAGAGGCCGATGACCGATAAGGCAGAGTGAGGAAGTCAGTGTGTGTGTATATATGAGTGTATGGGCCAGCTGTCATCTGGTCCATAACCAAACATTCTCCCAGCCGTCAGCAACAGTGCTGACAAATGAGTAGATCAAAAGAATGAGCTGTAACAAAAACAAAAAATTAATTTGTTCGAGAAATGAGAGAACTTTTGAGAATATCACCAGGATTCATCAGAGCTGAACTAATGCAAAGAGCACCGAAATCGTCGGAGGCGTAAATTCCGCTGAACCAATGCTCCTGCTTCCATCAAACTACGATGTTCTCAGATGAGGGTCGTAAGTCCTCATAGGAGCATGAAATGAGATGAAGTTGATGATGAATCCGTGAGTTGAGCTGAAGAGTTGAGTTGATCAACCATCGTTGATCGGCACTGGCAACAGTGAGAGCTTTGAGATGGGTCTCTTGAAGGATGAATTGGCGGTCTTGATGGTGACAACCCTGGTGAGATTATCCTTTCCAGGGTGCAGAGCGGTGACTCGAGCGAGAGGCCATTTTGACGGAGGAAACCTCTCATCAGTGAGTAGTACAATAGAGCCAATCTTGATCTCATTTGAGGGGTGGTGCCACTTCGAAATTGACTGAAGATGTTGAAGATAACTAGTGGACCACCGTTTCCAAAAGCACTGAACTTTTTGTTGAATGAGCTGCCAACGAGAGAGACGACTAACATTGAGATGCTCGAGAGAAGGTTCAGGCAGGGTTGATAGCGCCTGACCAATGAGAAAATGTCCTGGAGTGAGTGCGCTGACGTCATCAGGATCTTCTGAGAGCGGTTCGAGTGGTCTAGAATTGAGAACTGCTTCAATTTGTGTGAGTAAAGTAGTGAGTTCCTCGAAAGTCAATAAAGAATCACCAATCGTTCTCTTGAGATGGAACTTCACTGACTTCACCGCAGCTTCCCATTTACCACCAAAATGAGGAGCACCAGGAGGGCTGAATGACCATCTCGTGCCATCCTTGAGCAAGAGTTGAGCGATTTGTTGAGACTCCTTTGACGCCATTGAGAAGAGCTTCTTGAGCTCCTTGTCTGCTCCTACGAAGTTTGTTCCGCAGTCCGAGAACAAATTCTGGCAGATACCTCTTCTTGAGACGAACCGACGATATGCTGAGATAAACCCTTCTGCTGAGTAGTCAGAGACAACTTCGAGATGAATAGCTGACGTGGCCATACAAACGAAGACGGCGAGCCAACCTTTATATGATTTGTGGCCACGTCCCTTCCAAGAGCGGAGCGAAACTGGTCCTGCGTAATCAATGCCTGTATTAAAGAACGCACGAACTTGAGTGAGACGAGATGTTGGAAGCTGACCCATGAGTTGTTGAGCTCTAACTCCACGCTGACGAGCACAAGGAACGCATTTGAGAATGAATGATCTTACTGGAGCCCGCCCTCCGAGTATCCAATAACTTTGTCTGAGTTGTCCGAGAGTGAGTTGAGTTCCACCATGTAATGTATTGAGATGTGCGTCCTCGATAATGAGCTGAGCGAATTGAGAATCTTTGGGAATAACTGCCTGATGTTTATTCTCCATTTTGAGATCAGCAAATTTGAGTCTTCCTCCAACAGGTAAAACACCTTGATGATCTATGAAAGATGTCAATCGAGTGAGAGGGTGAGATGAACTTAACTTTTGTCCTCTGGATAACGTGAGAAGTTCCGATGAGAAATGAGTTGACTGTGTAGCCTTTATCCAGAATATTTGAGCTTGTTCAATGTCTCCGGGATTTAGAGCGTAGCTGAGTGAAGATTTTGGAATCCTTTTGAGACGTGCGATGAATCGTTGACAAATTGCTGTGATCCTTAGCAATTTGTTGAGCGATGAATACCGATGAATTAGATCCCAAATCTCTTGATGTTGCACTTTAACATTGAGGATAACACCTGGTTTTTCTTCTAGATCGATGTTTAAAATAGGAGTTGAGCTGAATTCTGGCCAAAATGATGAATCATGACGAAGCCAAAGTGGACCTTGCCACCAAAGTTTATGAGATGCAAGCTGAGCTGCTGTCAAACCTCGAGAAGCACAATCTGCAGGATTCCCCTTGCCTGGAACAAATTTCCATTGAGCTGACGATAATTCTTGAATGAGCTGAACTCTATTTCTTACAAACTCTTTCCACCGAGAAGGATGAGAGCTGATCCAATGAAGTGTGACAGATGAGTCTGTCCATAAATATGTTAGAACGTTCGATAGCTTGAGTTGATCATTAACGTACTTGATGAGTTTTGCAAGAAGAACCGCAGCTGTGAGCTCTAACCGAGGTATCGTTAATTTCTTGAGCGGAGCAACCTTTGTTTTTGAACAAATCAGAGAAATTCGAACTCCATTTTCGTCGGTTACCTTGAGAAAAACCACTGCAGCCATTGCTAATTGTGAGGCGTCCGAGAATCCATGAATTTCGAGTTGAGCATTTTCAGTTATACCAAGTCATCTTGGCACGGATACATTTTCGAGCTGAACTAAATCCTCACGGAATTCTTCCCAACGATGAGCTACTTGAGGAGACACTTCATCATCCCAATCGAGTTTTTCAATCCACAGCTCCTGTAGAAGCATTTTTCCTCGAATCACCACAGGAGCGAGGGAACCAAGTGGATCATAGAGCTGTGCTATTTCTGACAAAATGAGCCTTTTGGAGATTTTCGAGTTTTTAGCCGATTTTGTTGAGAAGATAAAGTGATCTGAGCTAGGCAACCAAGAGAGTCCAAGAATTCGAGTTTCCGAATCTTCATAAACACGTTGATCATCAGAGGTGCTGTCAGGAGAAAGCCACTTGAGAAGATCCGAACAATTACTATGCCACTTGGCTAGAGGCATTCCTCCTGAAGCACAGAGATCTCTAACTTGTTGAGCTGTTTCTATGAGTTCTTCTGACGTATTGGCTCCTCCACAAATGTCGTCAACGTATCTGCCTTCAATAATGGATGAGACGGCCAGTGGGAAACGATATCCTTCATCTTCAGCAAGCTGAAGAAGGACTCGATTTGCAAGATACGGAGCTGAGCGAGTACCGTAAGTAACCGTTTTCAGTTGATAAGTCACAATATCTCCATTCGAGTTCCTCCAGAGGATCTGTTGAAGAGGCCAATCATTTTCATGAACAAGGATTTGACGAAACATCTTTGTGATGTCAGTCATGAATATAAGTCGATGTTGACGAGTCCATAAGAGAACGTCCGAAATGTCTCGCTGAGTTTTGGCTCCAGTATGGAGAATATCATTGAGCGATTTACCTGAGCTGGTCTTAGCTGATCCATTGAAAACAACTAGCAGCTTCGTTGTTTCGCTACTCTCCCTGAGCACACCATGATGAGGCAAATAGTAATTTTGAGATGAACCAGACAGATCAGCTTGAAGCTCTACAGAAACCCTCCACCCTCCTGATGCCGAAACATCATGTGCTAAGGTCGTTTCATCAGGACAACAAGTGATTTCTGCCTGATTTCGTTGAGATGAACTACTTAATTTATCATTTACCTCTCTCATGTGATCTAATTCCTCATATTCTTTGAGAAAATTTGAGTAGAGCGAGAAGAACCGTTGATCTTTTGAGATTCGATTGAGCATTCTTTTAAGACATGCGAGAGCTATACGATGCGAATCTCCCGACAACGAAGTTGAAGCTGATAGTGGCAATCGAACAATGTAGCGACCTGATTCATCGCGAGAATGAGTTGATCGAAAGTGTTGTTCACACTCGAGCTCCTCTTTCGTGAGATTCGAATCCTTTTTACCAGGAATCTCCTCTTGAATCCAAAATTTTGTGAGAAGTTCATCGAGCTGCTCCGTTGACTGAGTGACATGATCAGAAATAGCAGAGGTCACGTGAGCGGGTCTCGTTGGTCCAAAAATGATCCAGCCGAACACAGTGAGCTGAGCAACAGGAGACATTGAGTCATGCTGAATGATTCTAGGTTTAATGAGTTGTCCAAAAATATCAGCACCAATGAGAAGATCAATTTGAGCGGGAGTTCTGGAATGAGGATCTGCAAGCTGAAGTCCTTGGAGATAATCCCAATCCATTCCTTCCGCCGAAAAAGTTGGTAATGATGAGGTGAGGTGATCGATAGAGTGAGCTAAAACTTCGATTTGTTGATCTGAATAAATTGATTGTAAAACTAGCTGAACTTCACCATTAGTTTTTCCAAAAGATGATTCTCCAACACCAGAAATTGTAATGGAGTTTTTCAATTTCTTCAGTTTTAGTTTTTGTACTAGGCTTTCTGAGATGAGCGATACCTCCGATCCAGAATCTAGTAGCAATCGAACCTGGAGAGAAGAACTAGTTGAGCTGACTAATAAGGCTAAACTAGTAGCCAAGAGAACACCGGATCGAGAGTTGAGAGAGTTATTGACGGCGGAACAAGAAAACGCTGATTTTCGAGTCTGATTTCATGGTGACGTAGCAGGAGATTGATCAGATCCGAAATCTTGTGTTGTGTGAACTTGAGCAATGATGATGTTCTCACCAGGAAGTTGTTGTTGTTGTTGTTGTTGTTGTTGTTGTTGTTGTTGTTGTTGTTGTTGTTGTTGTTGTTGTTGTTGTTGTTGTTGTTGTTGTTGTTGTTGTTGTTGTTGTTGTTGTTGTTGTTGTTGTTGTTGTTGTTGTTGTTGTTGTTGTTGTTGTTGTTGTTGTTGTTGTTGTTGTTGTTGTTGTTGTTGTTGTTGTTGTTGTTGTTGTTGTTGTTGTTGTTGTTGTTGTTGTTGTTGTTGTTGTTGTTGTTGTTGTTGTTGTTGTTGTTGTTGTTGTTGTTGTTGTTGTTGTTGTTGTTGTTGTTGTTGTTGTTGTTGTTGTTGTTGTTGTTGTTGTTGTTGTTGTTGTTGTTGTTGTTGTTGTTGTTGTTGTTGTTGTTGTTGTTGTTGTTGTTGTTGTTGTTGTTGTTGTTGTTGTTGTTGTTGTTGTTGTTGTTGTTGTTGTTGTTGTTGTTGTTGTTGTTGTTGTTGTTGTTGTTGAGAATCTCTACGAGGACCAAGATACAACATCGAGTGATGCTGCTGATCACAAACTTTACCATCGTCTTTCACTGCCTTACATCTGGTTTTGTTATTGCAGTTACGGACATTATGCTTGCCCAAGCAATTATAACAGAGGTGATTGATTTCTACCACTTGCTTCCGAGCAATAGGAGTTAGGAGCCTAAAACCTTCACATGAAACAATGTAGTGTTTAGCACCACAATAAGAGCACTTGTACTCTCCCCGATCCTCCGCTCCAGGAGGTTTAGTGGACTGTATTTGATTATACAACACGTTTGCAGGTTGAGAAGACGAGATTTGAGACTGTGAAATCTGAGACTGTTGGATTTGCGACTGATCAGGGTGAGAAATTTGGTTTACTCTTGCTACAGGTCTTTGAGAGGGTCGATTGAATGCTGACGAGAGGGGTTTTTGACTATGCAGCTCGATAGTCTCCATGGCTCGAGCCCTACCACTGAGAAATTCGAATAACTGTTTCAGTTTTGGATATACTCCAAGCGTCCCTGCATAGTTCTCCCAAGCTTCTCTCAACTTGGAATTGAGCTTTGAGACCACGATATAAACAATAAGAGGATCCCAAGATTCTGCTTCCATGTCCAGGGCCTCCGAGGCATTTATTGCTTCAGTAACTGAAGCGAGCAGAAGATTCAGCTCTCTTGAGTTGTGAGAAGTCATCGCCGGTGGATTGAGAAGCTTCCCAATGTATTGGTTAATTAACCGAGGTTTATCTTCATAACGATCTGAAATCATTTGCCACGCAGAATAGTAACAGTGTTCAGTAATAGTGAGATGACTAATTAATTGAGCAGGTTCCTCCGATAAACATGCTCGCAGATAATGCATCCTTTGAACATTACTAATACCCGAATCTGGTCCTGTTAGAGAGAGGAAAAGCTCTTTAAAGCTGGGCCAATCTGAGAATTTACCCGAAAAATGCGGTAGTGGAATTTTTGGGAGTCCTCTACCCGATGCAGTAGCAGTATTAATAGTACTCTCATGTTGAGCCTCCCTACGTGAGATTTCGAAATGTGAAGCTCCAGCTTTATCTAGAAGCTGATTGAGCTCAACTTTTGCTTCATGATACACTCTACAATTCACCTCAAATATCTCATTCTTGAAATAATCAGTTTCAAGAACAGCCTCGTTCTTTGAACTCGCCAGAATGAGCTTCTCATGCTGCGTTTCGAATTTAATCCAATTAGCTTCCAATTGGTCTAACTCCGATTGCAATGCCGATGGTCCTAGTGGTGCGGCATTTTGATTTTTTAACTGATCTGATATTAGTTTGATCTGAAGTACCTTGACTTTTTGAGAAGACAATAATACTTCAACACTACTACTCATTTTTTTTTTTTTTTAAATCTAATTTAATTAATTAATCAATTTAGTTGATTTAATTGGAATGTACCAATTAACTAATTGAAGTAATCAAAAAGTTAATTTAACTTTATTTGTAGAAAATAAACACTTCCCTTTATTGAAGCGGTTAATGAGATGAATCTTGATGAGTTGATCTACGCAGTACACCAATTTTCGAGAAAAAAGACAAAATTTCCAAAATTTTGTCGGATGTCCTTGAGAAGATCTATCGTAGCGCCCTCTGGTCTATGGAGACGTCGATGATTGAGAATAACCGAAACACTGAATTGTTTTCAAGTTCAAATTTGAAATTCGCGGGTAAACACGATTGAGGAGCCCCGAAATCGAAAATCCGGTTCGATGGACCAAAATGTTCGATGAGATGACTGGTTATCGATATATTTTATTTGAGATGAACGAAATAATTATGGATTTTTAATGGAGCGTGGAGCGTGAAAAAGAATAAGCACGAACACGAGTATTTTGTTAATAACACTTTATTTAACAATAAATAAATGTCTCTAATATTATAACACTTATAATTAACTTTGTTATTTCAATCTTCAATTATCCAAATAATGTTCCAGAGGCCATAAAAAATATTTTGGAGTGATAAGTGGACATACGCCCCTTTCACACCAGAATTTCGTGTTTTTGGCGCTTACGCCCCTTTCACTCTAAGGCGACGATATCAATATTGAATCAGGAGAGAGTTTTTTCAGTTTTTCGCTATCATCTGGGTAAATAAGCGAGATAGAGCGAAATGGACGTTAATTTAGGGTCAGGAGGGAGTTTATTAGATTTTTCATGACTATACCGGTGAATAAGTGAAATCGAGCGAAATGCACGTTAATTTGGGATCAAGAGGACATTATTTCATGTGAAAACTTCCTCATAATTCCATATGTCTACTTCGCTCTATCTCGCTTATTCACCAATGTAGTCGCGAAAAACTGAAAAGACTCCCTCCTGATACTAAATTAACGTCCATTTCGCCTTCTCTCGCTTATTCACCGAGATAATTAAGAACAACTGAAAGAGCTCTCTGGTGATCTCATATTGACGTCAATTTCGCTCTATCTCGCTTATTCACCGAAATAATCGCGATTAACTGGCGAAACTCCCTCCTGATCCCAAATTAACGTCCATTCCGCTCTATCTCGCTTATTCACCGAGATAATCGCGAAAAACTGGAAAAATTCCCCGATGATCCCATATTAACGTCCATTTCGCTCTATCTCGCTTATTTACCTAGATGATAGCGAAAAACTGAAAAATCTCTCTCCCGATTCAATATTGGTATCAATTTCGCTCTATCTCGCTTATTCACCGAGATAATCACGAAGAACTGGGAAAACTCCCTCCTGCTCCCAAATTAACGTCCATTTCGCTCTATCTCGCTTATTCATCGAGATAATCACGTAAAGCTCCCTCCTGCTTCTGTTAAGAAAGTAGCTAAAATTACCGACTGATCCGGAATTACCGCGGGATCAGAAGGTCAATCACGTCGATAATTACGCGTATCGACACCAGAGGCGATTTGGGGGACCACCGGCGTGGTCTCGCGAATTATCGTCCTTCTTCGCGTGGGTCTCATCAGAGAAGCATCATCGACGTAAATTTGTGTAAAATCATCGACTACATTTCCGTGAGCCAACGCCGAGTCGATAGACGCGTGGCGGTTATAATTATCAATTATATTTGAGGCTTGTGATACATTAGAGTCAGTGATTGAGAGAACTATCGGCCAGAGACATTAATAACGATTTACAACCGGTATTAGTATATTTGTGCAACTAATAAACATTGAGTAAAATTATCCAACGACAAACTGTGCGAATCTATCTATTGCTAATAAAACCGACGCCGATGTCGATAGACGCGTGGCGTTAATAATTAATAATTGTTTTAACGGTTTTGAGTAAAGCAAATCAAACTAGTAAATCATTAATTTGCATTAATCGCGACTTACACCCGGGATTAAATCAACAGTGAATTAATTGACAATTAGTGAAAAAAGAGACGATTATCAAATAGAGACAATTAATCAAAAGAAACAATAAATTCAGTGCGGGCAAATTATCTCTGAGTATGTAAATCTAGTCACGTTATTTATTAAAGAGTTATATTTTTGATAAACCACGTGTCAATTATCATTGAGAAAATCCACCTAAATTCCTTATAATCATTCCAAAGCTAATTATTATACAGTCCACTAAAAGGAGAAAATCAACGAGGGTTTCGGCGAGTTGCATCGAAATTCTCTACTCAGAATCTACCTTAAAATTAAGCAGATTTTGAACATGGTCCTTCGAGCCGGATCAGAGTGATCCGGCTCTGAGATAAAAAGACACAGAAACCAGCGCCCTATGGGAAAGTCATAGAGAAAATTATCCGTTCGAAGGACATGAGAAAAATGTTGATTTTGAACATGGTCCTTCGAGCCGGATCATCGTGATCCGGCAGTGGAGAAAGGAAATCATAGAGAAAATTATCGACAAAAGACATTGTGCTGAAATACATAAAAATCTAGACATTAT
This sequence comes from Aleiodes leptofemur, assembly GCA_963942555.1. Lineage (NCBI taxonomy): Eukaryota > Metazoa > Arthropoda > Insecta > Hymenoptera > Braconidae > Aleiodes > Aleiodes leptofemur. The sequence continues at coordinate 6,268,241 of OZ012618.1, read as the reverse complement.
CTCGTGTAAAATACAGTGAAATTAATCAAATTAATTAAATCAATAATTTTCTTCCGTGTAAAATACCGTGAATTTAATTCAAATAATTAAATCAATAAAGTTTATTTCGTTAAAATAAAGTGAAATAAAGTGAAATTATCGAGAGAATATTATTCGAAAATTCGAGAAATAAAATTCAATAAAATTCGGTTATTTGAGAACAATAGAATCTGAGTTTACGGTGACAAAAACATTGAGTGTCGAGTTTGTTTACATCGAAAACCGCGCGTTATAAGCTTCGAAAATTCATCGCGAAAATTCAAGTGAGTCCGAGAGAGAGAAAATCATCATCCCCTCCATCAGTGACGCGTTTGACGTCAGAGCCCGAGCATCAGCGAACATCATCGAGACCCACCGAAGCGGAGAAGCAGAGGGGACTGACGCCACGCCTACATACATCATTCGAGCAACGAGAGAGGCAGTGAGGCTACTTCTCACTGACAGCAATAGCGCGGGCTATTCAATTTAATCGAGTAGAACAACAAATTTCTTTTCTACAATTCTGAGATAAGTAATTTAATTTATCAATTAACTAACATGGCAGAAGGGTTCGAGAAGCAGCAGAGGCAGAATCCGGAGAAGACAAAAAATTCATATTAAACAATAAAATTTAAATTACCGCGTTTTGATATGCTAGAAGACGAAGAAGATAATCATGTTGCGAGAGTGGGGGTAGCATCTAACATCACAGAGAAATTACAATCATTGCAATTCGGAGAATCTCAACAACGTGAGGACGCAGCCGCAAATGATGAAATATGGGAAAGAAAATTCGGACTTCAATTCAAGCGTTTGCGAGAATTTAAAAAAGATTTAAATTCATTATCATTGAATGAGTCTCAGGATGCATCGGTTGCATTATTGACAATGCGTGAGGAACTTATCGATAAACAATTTGAAAGATTTAGTAACTATCACGAGAAATTAGTATCAGAGGCACCCGCGCATCTTTCGAGACATCCGTATTTCATTGAAGAGGCTGACTTACAAGTGAGACATATCTATAAGGAGATACGACTAACCATTGCGAAAAAATTAGCGAACTTATCCCATCATGAGCAGCGAGTAGCATACAGCAGCTCATCAGCAACTACACAATTAAATCTACCGAAAGTAGAAATTGAACCATTTTACGGTGATTATACTAAATGGCAATCTTTTAGTAATCTGTTTCAGTCTATCGTTGGGAGAACTTCAATCAACAACCAGGACAAGCTGATCCTGTTGAGATCATGTGTCAAAGGGCAAGCATCTGAATTGATTGGTAGCCTTGGAGTTACTGAAGAGAATTATAACGTAGCATGGGAAATACTGGAGAATCGCTACGATAATCCCAAGTACATTATCAACGAGCACCTGGATCGAATTTTGGATTTAACACCAATCAGTGAACCAACCAAAGGCCAGTTGCTGAACATCATCGATACCATCAATCAGTCATTAGGGGCAGTGAAAGCACTAGGAGAACCAGTACATCACTGGGATACTTTTGTCAGCAGCTTTATTCATCAACTGATTGATGCTAAGACAAAGCAAGCATGGAATCTACATATAGGCTCCAGCCCAAAATGGCCACCACTGGAGGATCTCATCAAATTTATCGAGACCAGAGCAATGGCACTGGATAATGTCAGCAGAGGAGAGATCCAGGAATCTATCTGTCCATCATCGTCCTCATCACCAGAGTCATTATTATCTGCACCAGAGTTATCATCGGCTTCATCATCATCATCAGAGTCATTATCAAATGATAATGATTATCAACAAGAAGAGGATGAGGCAGAATCATCAGAATCAAATGGAGATTAATAATCATCAAGTTCGATGCATCATCGAACGAAAGAAAATAAGGCCTTCAAGGTCATCGAGAATTATCATCAAGTCAGACATCATGGAAGAACTGACAATCAGAGAAAGCAGTGGGTCGAGTCATCATCAAGTGAAATTGACCCAGAAGCAGAGCAATCATCAATAATCATCATCAAGTTATTCATCGTTATGAAAACTTTGGGAGAGATCATCGACAAAGCTAGCGAAATACAATGGAAACAACAAGCAGACGTGCTTAAGTTCCAGGCAACAGCAATCAACTCATCCAATATCAACAGATGAGGAATTATCTTGAGAGCTATTGCTAATCAAAGCACAACGAGATGAAAAAACACCAAACAATTATTGTGGAACTGACGCAAGTCCTAGTCGATAGACTTAATAGGACGTTCAATTGAAGAGTCAGATCCACTGAGCTGAGAATCGAGTGATAATAGCACAATAGTTTAATAATGATTTACGCCCAATATTAAATGATGTGTGCAGAGCTGTGAAAATCATACGAAATCAACAGAAGATTCAAAACAAAATTGTCAAATACACCAACAACCATCAAGAGTCATCAATCGAAATGAGACTGCATCAATTATTACGAAAAGCTGCATCATCAAGGATCTTGGAACGATCATCATGAGAAACAATGACATCAATGAGATCGATAATGGTTGCAAACATTATCGAGCACTAGGCGATATCAAAGTTACTTGATTAATTGAATGTTCCAGGTCAATTAAATCAAGAATCAAGTATTCGGTCGACAGTTTACTTGAAATCATCAAACAACCAATCATCATAGACGCAGCTGAGAACGAGCCGTCGCCGCATGGCGGGCGGCAGCATCATTCAGAAGAGAATTCATCATCATCAACGACGAGCAACATCATCAACCAGAGTACAAAATCATCGAGAAGAATCATCAAATTTCCGGAATTCTGTAGTGAACCGAGACGAACTTCTACAACGAGTTCTTGCAAGCTAGATGGCCTTACAACCCGTCAGCAGAGAATAAGAGTAATTATCATAGAAACTAATCGTTTTATATCGTTACAGAAATTCCAAGAAGTTATTGAGACCAACAGCAGTATCTGGAGATATTGCATCAATAGCATCAACACTAGAGCACCCGAGACAACTAGCAGAGAAGACCAGCACGAGTAACATCAGCAATCGCCACTTATACCGCAACCCACTACAAAAGTTGGCAACACCTTGGAGAACAACATCAATTACTAGGTCGCCTCCAGGGGTTCGTCGACGGCGGGCGGTATGTTAAGAAAGTAGCTAAAATTACCGACTGATCCTGAATTACCGCGGGATCAGAAGGTCAATCACGTCGATAATTACGCGTATCGACACCAGAGGCGATTTGGGGGACCACCGGCGTGGTCTCGCGAATTATCGTCCTTCTTCGCGTGGGTCTCATCAGAGAAGCATCATCGACGTAAATTTGTGTAAAATCATCGACTACATTTCCGTGAGCCAACGCCGAGTCGATAGACGCGTGGCGGTTATAATTATCAATTATATTTGAGGCTTGTGATACATTAGAGTCAGTGATTGAGAGAACTATCGGCCAGAGACATTAATAACGATTTACAACCGGTATTAGTATATTTGTGCAACTAATAAACATTGAGTAAAATTATCCAACGACAAACTGTGCGAATCTATCTATTGCTAATAAAACCGACGCCGATGTCGATAGACGCGTGGCGTTAATAATTAATAATTGTTTTAACGGTTTTGAGTAAAGCAAATCAAACTAGTGAATCATTAATTTGCATTAATCGCGACTTACACCCGGGATTAAATCAACAGTGAATTAATTGACAATTAGTGAAAAAAGAGACGATTATCAAATAGAGACAATTAATCAAAAGAAACAATAAATTCAGTGCGGGCAAATTATCTCTGAGTATGTAAATCTAGTCACGTTATTTATTAAAGAGTTATATTTTTGATAAACCACGTGTCAATTATCATTGAGAAAATCCACCTAAATTCCTTATAATCATTCCAAAGCTAATTATTATACAGTCCACTAAAAGGAGAAAATCAACGAGGGTTTCGGCGAGTTGCATCGAAATTCTCTACTTAGAATCTACCTTAAAATTAAGCAGATTTTGAACAGCTTCCATCTTAACGTTCACTCCGCTCTATCTCGCTTATTCACCTAGATAATCGCGAAAAACTGGGAAACTCCCCGATGATGCCATATGAACGTCCATTTCTCTCTATCTCGCTTATTTACCGAGATGATAGCGAAAAACTGAAAAAACTCTCTCCTGATTCATTATTGATATCTATTGCGCTCTATCTCGCTTATTCACCGAGATACTCACGAAAAACTTGAAAAACTCCCTCCTGATCCCAAATTAACGTCTATTTCGCTTGTTTACCGTGTGTCGACATCACGCACAAGTGTGCGTAGATCACGCAAAAAGAGTGCGTACATCACGCACACGTATGCGTACATCACGCACCGAGTGAGCGTACATCACGCACCGAGTGTGCGTACATCACGCACCGAGTTTGCGTACATCACGTTCGATTGTGAGAACGTGAAGTACGCACACATGTGCAGTGATTACGCACTTCTGTGCGTCTTCTACGCTCAGTGTTTTCTGTGTTTAGGACTAGAAAGTCCCTCAGTTTGGAGTTTCCACTGTGTATAGTTCAATGGCTATCGCGTTGCCACGGGATTCCATGAAAGAATCTTAAAACGAAAATAACCGAAAAACTAATGGTAGAAAAAATATGAGAAAATACACACAACTGAATGATAATATGACAATCATCCTCTGTGAGTTTGAACAAAATCGATTATGGAATTTTTGAAATAAAAAAGAAGAAAACAATTGAAAATCATGAATTTTTCGAAAACTACTCATCCGATTTTGATCAAATAGGGCATAAAATAAACAGGTCAGTGATACGAATATACTGACAAAATTTCAAGTTCCTAGGCCAAATCATTTTGGAGTAACGTAATGTAACGAATTATACAGACATACATACTGACACACACACACACAGACATTTTTTCTGAAAATCATTTTCGGTCTCTTCAAATCATATTAGGGAGTTTCCAACAAAAAACCAGCATTCGGAGATTCTCACGTTTGTAGAGCTTCCGTTTGGAAGTAATAATAACTAATGGAATAATGGGATTCAATTCATGAAAATTCGCCAGAAGTGAGTTACGGTGGATGCAAATATCGTGTCAACCTTTGAACGAAATTAGTCTCAAGCAAATTGAGCAATTTCGAAAAAACGATTTTCTCAAAATTAATATATCTCAGAAGCTATTCAGTCGATCTTACTCAAATTTTTAAAGAATATTCACTACATCAAAACTGATATCTTGTCAAAATTCCAGATATTTGTCTCTCTCCGTTCGAGAGTAACAGGGAGTCGTAAGGACAGACGTACATACATACTTGTCTACTTTTTTCTCGTTATGATTTCTCGATGTTTCAGATCATTTGGAGTTATCTCCAATCATAATTGGCATTTCGAAGAAAATCACGTTAACAAAGCTTCCATTCCGTATAGGGAAAATCAATTGAGATTTTTTTGAGAAATCAATTCTAAACAAGCAGGGGCGTGAAGCCTATGGGCTTTCTTCGTAAATTTCAACCCTCGTTATTTACTTTATAATGTCTTTACAATTAAAAAATTTATCAAGAAGAGCATTCAAATTATGCCAATGCAATTGGCATGAAGCTTCCGAATGGAATTTCGAACTCTTCATTTTTCATAAATTTAAAAAAAGTGAGACTAAACAAATACATTGTAGGTATTTTGCCAACACCTACAACGTATTTGTTTAGTCTCACTAGTTTCGTATTTTCATCGTTGCATGTTATGTTCAAGTCTATTAATTTGTTTATTTAAATGTTATATCGTTAAAATAGTGATGGGAATTGTTAAAATACGATACCATTCTTCAAGTTTAATATTATTATGACAATTTACATTAATCTAAAGAGCCTGAAGAAGCTCCTAATCAGGAGGGAAACGTCGCGATTTTAGAAAATAAATGTGAAGACTGACTTCAAATATTTATGTATCAGTCCAATATCCCAATTAACCTCTAAAAAAATATTATTTCCCGGCATTCTAGATTATTTGGAGTCATAGTCCGATGAAATCTCAAACTCGAAAAAAATGATAATTACAATGCTTCCATTCGAAAACAAAAAATCAAAACTTGATTATATCTCAAAAACTATTAAGAGATTTAGATAAAAATGAAAAATCAAAAAAGAAGGATTTAACATACGGTTGAAATATGAGATTTTCAGGTGTAACGTCCAAGTGTTGGGGGAAAATTACAATTAAATTAGAAATTTAATTGAATGATGATGATTGGCCCCGAACACTGAGGAGTACGTAGAGACGCGATTCAGCCCCCGTTTTTGCCCTAACCTTTCGGTCAATAGACTGGATTGGGGAAGTATTGAAAAGGCTCCAGTTGAGGATAATTTAAATAAAAAGATATTCGAAGTTAATTCAAACTGGCCAGATTGGCCTCTATTTCAAAACCCAAAATCAAATTCTATAAAAACAAATAAATGAAAGTTTTGCCAACTTACGATAGTTGAGTTGTTTCGAGAGAAATGCGCCTTCACCCAATACTACCTGAATTATCAGCAAATTTGGTCCTCTCGACTCTTTTACTCTCTGGTTCTGGCGTCTTCCTCCTTTGAAGCAACTCTCTTCTTAAAATTTGTATCTTCGGTAGAAAAAGAGAAGACTTTCAAAATACAACCGAGTTTTATCAACGTGAATAATTATTTCAGATAATTATTCCAAATTATCTATCAATACGGACTCTATTCTATTTTTCAGATTCAAATACAAAGTTTTATTTTCAAATCTTCAAAGTGCAGGTTTTCTCGATTTGACTTTTCTAATTAGACGGTGAGTTCACAACTGCCCTTTGATTATTTCTTTTCTCTAGAAGAAACCTCGGTTGTACACGCTCCTTCTCCTTTTCCAAGGGTAGGGAAACTCTTAGTCAATGACATGGAAATTTTCGCTTTGACTTTCCCTCCCTTTACTCGAAGGACCCTATATTTCGGGACCACGTACTCCCTCCACATGGATTCTTAGCCAAAATCAATATGTGGGAGGCTAACTAGAGCTCTTAACTAGCCAATCACGTTGTTTCGGGAATGCCCATCCTTCCCTCCACAACTGATGCAATTTCAACGGTTTTAGCTTGGATTATTTTAACATAAATTACGCGGGGTTGACATTTTTTAGATTTCCTAGAAGTCCTGTAGCCCATCACTTCTAGAAACATAAACAGCTAACGTACCTTTTACTTCGGTTTTATTGATATTTTATTGCTCTTAATTGAACGAGAGACAAGGCGAGGCGACCTCACCTGTCCACACCATCTGTTACTTTAACCCGTGTTGTGTTTACAAACTTTCCTATTCTCTCTAAAATATGTGATGTAATGTGGTACTGTACGATGCCCTTCAAAAACTCTATTGCCTGTTTGAAACATCTACGTATGAAACTCGCGTGTATTCTCATGTACTTGTTGAAATAAATTTAAGGAAGAAAAGAAAAGAATTAATTTAACAGACGGACGTCACACAGGTATAATTTTTACCATTTCGAGAGATGCATGTTTGAGTATACAGATGTAGTCACTTACATGTACAACATACATACAAACAGACATTTTTTCTAAATACGATTTCCGGACTTTTCAGATTATTTTAGGTCTTTTGCAGCCAAAAAATGCAAGTCAAAATTTTTCGTCGAAAGTAAAAGTTCCATGCGGAAGCAATAACCAGTCCTTTTTGGTTTCGATCAATTTCTATAAGTTATCCTATTATCCCTAACGATTGGGACGCATGACTTCCACGTTCGCAACAAAAAAAATATTGATGATTGCCTAATGTTACAGGGAATAGCGGCGAGACGTTGCAATGAAGCAATGTCTGTGCAACAGGAAATTTATAGAATGTATGGAATAGTTTATATGTATGTACTGAAAGCATATAGTATGATGTTGGATGCATATCAGACATTGGAAAGATCTACGACTAACCAGTATGATGAGAAGAGAGAGAAAACTGAAGGATATGTCATGAATGCATTGATTACGATTAAAAAATCTGCTATATCAGCAATGTATCTTGCTCCCAGAGAAATTCGTTCTTGTGATCCAGAAATTCACATAGAAGGTAAATTTTCATTAGGGTTAATGAGAACTGGAATTATTTGTGGAATCTTTTTTTTGTTTAAGGTGAAACTTATATAGAACTGAAACATTTATTTAATACGGTGCTGTTCTGGGAGCCTGATTTATCGGATACAGACAGCTGTTCGCAGACTTGTGAAGATTACAAATGGATAATACCTTATGGAATGACTAAGCCGAACAGACCGATAGAGTGCTCTGGCATCATTTATGATTGCGCTTCAACACCCCAGACACATTATTGTCCAGCGGTAAATTTTACTTTAATCATAAATTTTCTATCAAAAGTTTAAATTCGTGAAAAATTGTAAACATTTTGAATCAACCAATAGTTATAGTAAGTTCTTATTGGATTCCTTCTAGAATCTGCTGAAATACTTCATAGTTATTCAGAAAAGGAAATTTCACATAGTCTGTTAATTCAGGGCTCATTAAAATGAGTCCTGAATTATTCCTAAGTATAAATGTTTGAAAGCATGGAATTATCAACGACAGTTTTTAGAAGTGATTTTACAAATATTGAAAATATTATAGGCAGAAAGTAACAAACGCTATGACGCTGTTTCTTCATCTGACATTGAGGAATGTGGGACTAGTGAGAAAATTATCAATGCTGGTACGCGGGATGACGATTATTGTGATAGCTGTGCATGTACTTGCGATGAGGAGTACCATGATAACAGCGTTCGGAGATTCAGTTCAATGGAAATGCAATCAAACATCGCAGAAAATTAGTACGCAAAATCGAATAATAAAATCAAATGAGAGAAATTTTCTGCGATTGATGATGGATAAACTCTCTACTGTCATCCAACACTAACATGAAATGGACAATTCTATTTTCGGTCTGTTGTTTCCTCTATAGTTCCGTGATAATCGTCAAGCCCTGTTTAAAAGCTTACATATGCTTGGTATATCTCAGGAAATCTGGAGCATATACCTGTTCACGAAATTGATATATAAACGGTGGTCATTATTAATATGCTTGGCTTCCAGATGGATGCCGTGTTGGGTTTCAGCGTTGCGCCGACGTTTCGCAAACGTTGTAGTACCCTTTGATCATGGAGCTCAGAATCGGAGTTCATAGCCCTGAAGATGCAGACTGAAACGTTTGCGAAACGTCGGTGCAATGCTGAAACCCAACGTGGCACCCATCCAGAAGTCAAACATATCAATAATGACAATGGCTGCGAAAGCCTGAAGCTGAAACCGTGGTCATATTTTGCTGTGAAATCATAAGATTAGATTATGGAAGAAAAAGTTCATAATGCTCCAGTTGCATTAGTAAAATCCTCGAGAGTTTCTATCGAAATCGCTGATTTTTGCTACTCCATTCACTTTATCAACTTTGGCAAATAATCTCCGGGAGATGCGAGTAAGACTGCGATAACCTGTTGTAACCCTAGCAAATTCGTTTCGACCTAAAAAATACTCAAATTATACCCAAAAAATACTTAACGAATCGGTATAATTAAATTCGCTAGGGGAAACAGAGGGAAAATAATTCTAATGCTGACCGTTTAATTATAACCAAGGAATTCTAATAAAAACCGTGACAAATCTACCTCTCTTTCGTCCTCTTTCAAAAAATTCTAAAAATATTGGCAGAGATATCTCAGCATGCCTACATTGTTGCTGGCTGATTTTTCCAAATTTTTCATAAAAGTCTTTATTTTGATAAAAGTTCCGACTGATTTTGTCCCAATCCCTCTTACATCCACGAAAAACTCGCTTCAAACCTTTCTATTTCATTGATTTATTTAGTGTCATAACAGGACTTCGCCTTGTCCAAAGGAGAACAGTGATTTGCATTCAAATTCAAGAGGGAAAATTACAGTCTGATGGACGTATTATAGCATCAACAGTGCAATGGCAGCCAGTTGATGAAAGCTGTACACAAGATGCGGTGATAATTACATATAGAGATAAATCAGTGAATTTAGACACACTATACACTTCAACTACTTATGTGATGACAGGAATGAAATTTTATGCTCGAAATTTGAAGTTGGCATTAGCCATACAAGGCCATGAATTCGATTATTCATCGGGAGTTTTATACAATGAAAGAAGGTTTTGGTTCAATGAAATTATTGAGAGGAAAGTGATTGAATAATTGTTTATCTCGTGTATGCGTAGTACTAATAGTTGGATTTTCATGTCGAATTTCTTGAATCTTTACAGAAAGGCGATAAAGATCGAAAGCCCAGCCAACCCCATTAATGCGGATGGTGAAAATATTGTGACTTTAGACTCTGACCATTATGTTGATTTCACTATGACTGATTGGAGTAAAGATCTTTCACAAGTAGCCGTTCCATTCATCGATGCCCAGCCAGTAATTACGAATCCACCACTACCGCTCTCAGGCGCCGGGCTATATTACAGAGGACAAACTGGATATGGTGGATTTATAGGACTGAAGTTGGTAACTTTGGATTATGCGCAATTATTAGAACAGACAAATTCAGCTATATTTCCCGAACCACAATCATGCCCAGAAGTGGAAGAAAGTACAGAAGAAGAAACGGAGGATAATACAGAGGAAGAAACAGACGATTATGGAGAAGAAGGAAAAGAGGAAGACACCGGAGAAAAAACAAAGGATGATACAGAAGAAGAAATAAAGGGAGATACAGAAGAAGAAAAAGCTGACGGAACAGAAGAAGGAAGCTATGAAAATACGGATGAAGGAAGCTATGAAGATACGGATGAAGGAAGCTATAAAAATATGGATGAAGGAAGCTATGAAGATACGGATGAAGGAAGCTATGAAAATACGGATGAAGGAAGCTATGAAGATACGGATGAAGGAAGCTATGAAAATACGGATGAAGGAAGCTATGAAGATACAAAAAGAAACGCATTCGATATTTCTCAAGAACTGGAGGATTTCTTAGACGCTTTGAAAGATCATTCAAAAGAGAGCGAAGAGCATCATCTGGAACATTCTGATAAACATGATAAGAATCATAAGGATAAGCATAATAAGGTAAATCCTAAGAAACATGATGAGAAACATGGTAAGCATCATGATACGAAAGATTCTAAGGAATCTGATGGGAAAGATCTTCAGAAACATGATGAAAAAGATCTTGAGAAACCTGGAGGAAAAGATCATAAGACACCTAGTCAAAATCCTTCTAAGACACGTAGTCGAAAACCTTCTAAGACACCTAGTCAAAATCCTTCTGAGACACGTAGTCGAAAACCTTCTAAGACACCTAGTCAAAATCCTTCTAAGACACGTAGTCGAAAACCTTCTAAGATACCTAGTCAAAAACCTTATGAAACACGTAGTCGAAAACCTCCTAAGACACTTAGTCGAAAACCTTCTGGAGGTGGTAAACATGGTAGTTGGGGTTTTTTGACTTCTAGGACTTTTAGACGTAGTAAGAAACATGGGAAATAATTATGATGAGAATACTTGTTGGCATTACTAACCCAAGGAAGACTATGAGTTGAGAATTCTCAAAGAAAGTTCAGTCTTTTCTTTATATCAGAGAATTATTTGTAACATCAGTGCGAATGAAACTGAATAAATAAACTCCTCATGATGAAATGCTATATGGTGCTACAAGTTGAAAAGTACTTCCGTCTCCTTTCTATAAATATGGCTCTCCATTTCCTTTAATTTCTTTTGAGGGCTTCATCAATTTACTCTTACACAGATATTGTACAATATTATTAATGATTAAACATGTGGAATGCATAGAATTGGATAGTTCTTATGATATTCCTTCCTTATCGTCCGTCTTGAGATCCATACCCCGACCTACTTTTTCGGTTCTCTTTATGATAATTTCCATATAATCGAGCCTATAGGTCGTGAGAAACGTGTAATTTTTTCTGTGAGTATTTCTAGAATTCCTACATTGTGGATTTGAAACGAATACCAGGAGTACTTTCCGCGTGGATCACGAATTAGAAATGAAATGAAAAATGGAATCATAATTTTTTATTAGTGTTGTAGAATAAAAATTTTTCAACTGCTCGACCCGTAGATATATTTGGGCGCATTCCAATCATGAGATCGTTACCAATGAGAAATGAAATATCAAAAACTGAATCAATTCATTTTTTCTCAATTTTAGAAAATTAGAATAGAGATAGCGATGATTATTTTTCCGACCCAAATATCGACCAATAGAATTGCACCATTCGACGTCACGTGGTACAACCTACATGGTATTATACTGATAATTTTTTGAAAATTTTCTCTGGTAGTTGCTATATATAAAAAACAAAACATGATCCAGTCAAATTAACCACCTTCGTCTCATGGTGCAATTCTATTGGCCGACATTTGGGACGGAAAAATAATCCCCCGAATACCACACGAGCTTCAAAATTATCTGGCATTTCCCTCAAGGTTCCCTGCAAACAAATAAAGTCGTCAAGTTTTTCAGGAAAAATCACTCGCGCTTCGCGCTTGTGATTTTTTAACCTGAAAAACTTGACTCCTTCATTTGTTTGCAACGAACCTATCGGGAAATACCCGATAATTTTGAAGCTCTTGTGGTATTATAAGTGATAATTTTTGTAAATTTACAAGATAATAACTATAATGATTCAAATGTAGTTGATTATCTCAATTCTCATCAACTTATTTAATTGATAATCGAACGTATTGAAAAAGAGAATTTCGAAAATTTGTATATCTTAAACTATTTCGATTGTGCATTTTTTATTGCTCATCATTGCATTTCCACATCGAAGGTGTGAGTTTATTCCTAGCTTGTGAGAAACATGTATATTTTCCCGTGATTATTACTAGAATTCCTAGAGTGTGGATTTGAAAAAAATGTCAGTAGTCTTTCCACGTGGATCACGAATTAGAAATAAAATGAAGAATGAAATCATGATATTTTATTAGCGTTGTAGAAAAAAACTTTTCAACTGCGCAATCCGTGGATATATTTAAGAGCATTCCAATGTTAAAACCATTACTAATAAGTAATGAAATGCAAAAAAACTAAATTGATTCGTTTCTTTTCAATTTTTCAATTTCGGAAAATTAGAATAATGATAACGATGATAATTTTCACAAATTGACAAGACAATGACAATGATAATCCGAATTTAGTTGATTTTCACAATTCTTATTAACTCATCCAATAGATAATCAAAAATATTAAAAAAGAAAATTTCGAAATAGTTCATATTTCAAATTTTTTGATTGTGCAGACTTTGAGCATATTTTATTTCACATTATTGTATTCCCACATCGAAGGTGTGAATTCATTTCTAACTCGTGAGACACGCGTATTTTTTCTGTGATTATTTTTAGAGTTTTTAGAGTGTCGAGTTGAAAAAAAATATCAGGAGTCTTTTCCACGTGAATCACGAATTCGAAACAAAATGAAAAATAAAATTGTAATTGTTTATTTGTTTTGCGGAAAATTCTTTTTCATACCTAGGACTTGATATAAAAAATAGTATTTGCACCTCGGCCGTGAAAAAGTCAGCTGCGAAAAACTTTTGACTTTTTTTCGGCCTAGGCACAAAATATACTATTTCCTACTGCTCAACACGTGGATATATTTGAGAGCATCCAATCATGAAACCGTTACAAATAAGGAAAATAAAATAAAATAATGAAGTAATTAGTTTTTTTTTGAAATTAGGATATTTCCGGAAATTAGCCCTAGCGGTTCCGAAAACACGGTATAAACACCGTGTAAACACCGTTTAAAAACTGTGTAAACACTGTGTAAATACTGTGTTTACACCGTTTATTTGTGCAGTTTTGTCACAGTTTTTCTACAGTTTTTACACGGGATATACACAGTTTTTCAACGGAATGTACACAGCGCTTACACAGTTTTCAAACGGGCTTCACACAGTTGTTACACAGTTTGTAAACGCAATTTAAACAGTGTTTACATAGTTTTTGAACGAAATTTACACATTGTTTAAGCGGCATTCACTCGCGTATCGCGTTTTCACCACAAATTTACATTTTTAATTGATTTCTCCCTCAATTATGTGCTTAAAAATAAACCATCATGACCGTTATCCTAATTTCCTAAAGACGAAGCGAATAAAAGAAGAAAAAAAAGAATTCGGCTCAGTAGTTCTTGAAAACTCCAAGCGGTCACCCATCCAAGTACTGACCAGATTTTCAAATTGACAACTCCATAAACCATCCGCGAATGATCTCACTTTCCACCTCCATTCGGAATTTTTACGCTACGCTCATTAAAACTAATGATACTTACAAAATTGTTTTTTTCGAATTTTGTCTTCAAATCTCGACCAAAAAGTACAATTTTTTAACAATGACAGAAAATTTCTGATACATGAATTCACCGCAAATTCTCCGCAATTTCTCTGAGTTTCCAAGGGTAATACGAAAAATAATAAATTTATAATATTTTTCACTAATTTCAAACGTTTTTCATAATGTTGATCCAAAAACGGTAGAAAAACTGTGGAAAAACTGCACGAATAAACGGTGTAAACACAGTGTTTACACGGCGTATACACGGTGTTTACACGGCGTTGACACGGTGTTTACACGGTTTCTACACGGTGTTCACACAGTTTCTAAACGGAATTCACACAGTTTTCAAACGGAATTCACACAGTGTTAACACAGTTTTTATACGGAATTTACACCGCATAAATCTTGCACAAAAAAACGGTATATATTCCGTGTAAATTCCGTGTAAACACGGTTTTTACACTGCAACGGTGTATACACGGTGTTTACACCGCATTTTCGGAACCGCTAGGGAGAGTAAAGATGGCAATTACGATGCTTGGAAATTTACCAGACAGTGTGTTGAGCATAGCAACCAATAGACATATGCTCTTATCAACAAAATGAACTACGGTTTTCTATAAATATTCTCTTGTCAATTTTCTCTAGCTGTCATTACGGAATAAACGTTCTAAGAGAGCAGATTCCCCTGTCATAATTATTTCACTGTATATTAAATCTGGCTTAACAGGTTATGGGCCCAGGCTTTATCGAATAAAATGTCAGGAATTAACGCAAGAATTGAATCATTAAGTAATGAGAACTATGACACGTGGAAAATTCAAATGCAAGCATTACTGATAAAGAATGATGCCTGGTCATACGTTTCTGGTGGGACAATTAAACCCGAACCAATGGAAGAAAACCCGAATATCCAAGCAATCAGAGAATGGGAAGTCAGTGATTCAAAAGCAACATCGGATATAGTTCTATGTATTAATCCAAAAGAATTGAAGCAAGTAAAACATTGTGTAACGTCCAAAGAAATGTGGGACACACTACAGAGAATTTATCAATCAGCTGGACCAGCCAGAAAAGGTACTTTATTGAGGCAATTAATCTTACATCGAACGGAAAATGGTGGTGATGTGGTACAAGATTTGTGGGATTTTTTCGAAACTATTGATAAATTGAACGAGATGGAAATCAACATGGACCAGGATTTAATATCAATTCTCTTATTATATAGCCTACCACCTCATTTCGAAAACTTCAGATGTGCAATTGAAACATGAGATGAACTTCCAGAGCCTGAAAATCTCAGAATTAAAATTGTTGAAGAATATAAAGCAAGAAAAAATGAGAATAGGCCAGAAGTTTCAAATGCACTGTTAGAAAGGGGAATTTTTCAAAAGAAGAGAACTGAAAAAGGAAATCCCGCGAAAGAAAAACTCAAGTTTCGATGTCATCGATGTGGGAAGAAGGGCCACAAAAGCAAAGATTGTCATTCCAAAGAATAATCACATAACGCTGAAAATGTCGGTTTATATTCAGTAGTAGAAGAGGCGATTGTTAATCAGACATTTGGAGGAATCTCGAAGCTGGAAAAATCAAAATGGTGTATCGACAGTGGCTGTACTTCTCATCTATGTAAAAGTAAAGACAAATTCATTGAAATTAAAGAAAAAAAAAATCAGGAAATTGAATCTAGCAAGTAATACATCAACTGAAATCATAGCAAGTGGAACTGTACGAGCAACATTTGAAGTGAATGGAAAAACGAAAAATGTAACATTCAAAGACGCCCTGTACGTTCCTGATTGGAGATTAAATTTATTATCTGTTGCAAAAATAACAGATAACGGTTATAAAATAGAATTTGAACAGAATGAAGCCAACATAATGAATAAAACAGGAAATGTGATTCTGAATGCTGAAAGAAAAAATGGATTGTACTATCCAAATGAAATACAAGAAGAATGCAATTCTACTGCACAAAAGGTTGATAAAGTATAGGAATTGGAAAATCTAGGAAACTGGCATCGTCGAATGGGTCATCTCAATCAAAGAGACATCCAAGAAGGTGTCAGGAAAGGATTAATCAAGGGCATTAAATTAAATTATCAACCAGAAGAATTCCAATGTGATGTGTGCATTCTTGGAAAGATGACGAGGTCTCCATTCCCAACAAAAATTGAGAAAGCATCGAATCTATTGGAAATAATTCATTCTGATATTTGGGGTCCAGCTCGAGTGGAATCCATCGGTGAAGTTCGTTACTTCATAACGTTCATTGATGAACACTCAGGCTGGTGTGAGGTTCGACTGTTAAAATGGAAAAATGAAGCTTTTCAAATGTTCGAATCATACAAAATACTAGTGAAAAATCGTACAGGAAAGAAGATTAAATATTTTCAAACAGACAATGCCAAAGAATATTTGAGAAAAGAATTCAACAGTTCTTAAGAAGAAAATGTAATATCTCGCAGATTAACAGTCACACACACTCCTCAACAGAATGGAGTTTCTGAGAGAAAGAACAGGCACGTATGAAAATACTTCATGAAGCCTTTATAAAGAATTCTTTATAAAACGTGTTTTATAAGAAATTGGAACTTTTCTTATAAAGATTTTCTCATGGAGTTTTCATCGTAGTTTTCATCCTTTATAAAATTTTGTTTTATAAAGGCGATTCTTATAAAAAAAATTTTCATAAAGGAAAGCCAGAGATATAAAATACCATTAATATTTCTTGTATGAATCCTATTCTATAAATTCATTCTTTATAGAAAATGTCTTCATAAAATTGAATTTTATAAAGACATTTCTTATAAAATTACTTTTTACAAGGATTTTATCTCTCAGTTAAATGCTTCATTTATTCTATTCATTTGAATAATTATCCTTTGAAAAGTAGCTGGATGGGGAACTCCAAACAGTGTTAACGAAAATGCAGACCTTAGCCGTTGGAGCCATCGACCGGTTTCGACAGCAAGGAAGTCTGTTTCTCAGATAAGTGTGTCGGACTGCGCCGCGATCTCGCTTATATGCACTTTTCGTCAAACTCCGCTCACGGACGGGATTCCGACGGTGCACGACCTATCGGCGGCGGCGGTACTACAATTCTCCTTCACTTTGACGTTCGGTGCTGTCCCTTTGAATTCTATTTCTTCCTCGCACTTCAGTTTAATTCTTCTTCTTTGCACCTCTTATTTTTTTTTCCTCTTTTATTCATTATTTGCTTTTATTATTTTTTTTTCATTAATTATTAATAAATTAGGTATGAGGTTCTCACAGGAGATACTTCTGTGAGATAGTTATCTCACAGAAGTGCTTGTAAAGAAAACGTCTTTACAAAATAAAATTTTATGAAGATGTTTTCTATGAAATTTATATATATTACTCAGCAAAAAAATTGAGGAAACAGTGAATTTGGTCATTTTTCTTCGTGATTTTCAAATGGCTGTAACTTTCCGAAAAATCATTGGATCGGAATTTAAAAAAATGGTTCCAAAGCTTGAAGTCTCCACCTCTGAAATCTTGAGATGGAATTTTTTTTGACCATCCGTTATAACGAGATAAGAAGGTTGAAAGCGGAAATTTTTCTTCCGTTATTTTTCATTTTTCCAAATTGGTCTACGGACTTAAAAAAAATTTTCTCGACTCAACCCTTATCAAGATTGTGCAGTGTGGCCTTTCAGCTTCAATTCTTTTTTATTTCTGACGATCATTTGTTGCTGCGATATCGTCAATTGAATCAAAAAACCCGAGTCGAAATTTCCGTGACAATTCAACGGAGTTTTGATGTAAAAAAATATCTCTAAATACATCAGAACTACGCTGATATTGTGTTGAAGCACTCATATGAATGCAGGTACTCTGGCGTAGTTTTGATGTATTGAGTTGGAGTTAGTACCATTTTACGTCATTTTACAATTGAATGACAATCATTTACGTTGACCACTTTGATGTATTTAAGCGGAACTTGAACGTAATTTAGCCTCATTGCCCCTCCCCCCGCATCGCGTTTTTACCACAAATTAACGTTTCTAATTGATTTCTCTCTTAATTATGTGCTTAAAAATAACCTGTCATGACCGTTATCCTAATTCTCTGAAAACGAAGTGAATAAAAAAAGAAAAAAAGAATTCGGTCCAGTAGTTCTCGAGATACTCCAAGCGGTCACCCATCCAAGTACTAACCAGATCCAATGCTGCTTAACTTCGGTGACCGCCTGGAAATTCCTCGTTGTCTGCTGCTAACCTGAAACATATAACTTCTGGGATTCTAATTGAGCTCAAATATGCATCGCATATTTATACAAGGATCTTCCAAAGAATTGATTAATTGTTGCTGTCAATTTTTTTCTAAATGACTATCGAAAATTAATTTCAAAAAATCAATGAAAAAATACGTTGACGATTTTCATTTTTCTTCACTCCATTTCTTTTGGGCAAAATGATAATTTTTCCACAAACTCTCAAATTTCCTTCCGAATCCTCATTTTTTTGTCTGATTTTATTATTTCATCTCAATTTTAAATTCCAATTAAGAATAAGTGGGGTGAAATGGACATGGAAATAAAACCGTTGGATATAGATTTTTCTGATAATTGCATTGAAAACCTGAAGAAACATTAGCTTAAAAATAAGTTCCAGATTTTTTTTTTTGGAAATTCGAATTTTTTGGCTCATTATTTGAAAAGCCACTTTCCATTTTTAGAAAAATTCACTTTTTTCAAATATCTCCGATTCCATTAGCCATAGCTTGTAAATTCCGAATGGAGTTGAAAGGTGAGATCATTTGGTGTGGTTTTATCGGATTTACCAGTCAAAAATATCTATTTTTGGAGTACTTATGAGCATTTTTATGGAAGTCTGTTTTTTCCCCATGAATACTTTGCAAAACGATATTTTCAAATTAACAACTCCATAAATCATTCACAAATGATCTCATTTTCCACCTCCATTCAGAATTTTCGCGCCACGCTCAATAAAACTGATGATACTTTCAAAAATAA
The DNA here is from genome assembly GCA_963942555.1 of Aleiodes leptofemur. Classification (NCBI taxonomy): domain Eukaryota; kingdom Metazoa; phylum Arthropoda; class Insecta; order Hymenoptera; family Braconidae; genus Aleiodes; species Aleiodes leptofemur. The sequence goes on along the minus strand of OZ012618.1, from coordinate 6,248,921 downwards.
TTTTTCTACATTTTGTCTTGAAATCTTGACCAAAAAGTAAAATTTTTTTAACGATGACAACAATTCATTTCTGACACAAGAATTCTACGACAAATTTTCATCGAATTCCCAATGGTATTATGAAAAACAATATATTCCTAACATTTTTACTAATTTCAAATGTTTTTCATATTGTGAACATAAAAACTCAAATTTGTCTGTTATACCCCACCTTTCCCTCTATTTATCTTTCTCCCTCTCCTCTTTTTCCCCTCTACTAATTTCTTCAATTTTTAAAATAAAAAAAATATACATTCAATCCGCGTCCAAATCAACCGCATTTAACTGTACGTTCGAATACGTTGAATGGACATCCAGGTTTTCGGGCCTTTTCGATGTAATTCTGACGTGGAAATAGATTTCACGTTAAAATACGGTGAAGGTACGTTCGGCATTTGAAAAGATCAAAGAAATACGTTGGAAGTTGGTCAAATCCGTCGCAAAAATTTCGACTCGGGAATACCTTTTTGCCTTTAATCGCCGATATCTCCGGAACTACTGATCGCACATCGAGCGGATGATGGGATTCGTAAACTTAAATAAATTTACTAGGAGGTTCTCGCACTATTTCATTGAAAAAAATTTCCTTCCATTTTCAAAATTGGTTTGAAAAAGTATCGAAAAATGAAGTTTATTTTCTTTTTTGAAAATTGCCGTGACTTTTGCGAATTTGGGAAAAACTGCAAATTTTTCAACATTTTTCTTTAGTTTACTGTTTGCTGAAACACCCCCTAAATTTTCAAGCCAATTGGCTGGACCGTTTTTTTTCTCGAATGAACAAAGTTTCAGCAAAAATTAAAGGAACACTTTTTTGTTCCTTAAACCCCAATTCATGATGATTAAGGCCGAAAATGTTTTTTCTCCCTTATTTCTTCGTGATTTTTTGTGCAAAATTCGTTTAATTTCATCGAGAAAGAAACAATGAAAAAAAATCAATGGAAAAATACAATTTTTTTTCAAATCAATAGAGAATTCCAATTTTTTTTAAATCCGTAAAAAATTAGAATTTTTTTCCTTCAAAAATCAATAAAAGAATCTTCTTTAAAAACCAACAGAAAAATCGAAAGAAAAATTCAAAAAATTGGATGAAAAACTGCCAAAATCGTAATTGACTTGGAGAGATAGTGACTCAGCAATTTTTTTTAACCAATAAAAATTTTTTTATTGATTTTTGAAAAAAAAAATTTTTTTATATTTTTTTGTTTTTTTTCGATGAAATTCAACAGATTTTGCACAAAAAATCACGAAGAAATGACGGAGAAGAAACATTTTCGGCACTAAACTGACGAAATTTACTGTTCCCTTAATTTTTCTGTTTAGCGCAGCGAAAAAATTGAGGGAACAGTAAATTTTGTCAGTCTAAGGTCGAAAACGTTTCTTCTCCGTCATTCCTTCGTGATTTTTTGTGCAAAATCTGTTGAATTTCATCGAAAAAAACGAAAAAATAATCAATAAAATTTTTTCAAAAATCAATAAAAAAAATTTTATTGTTTGAAAAAAAATTCTGAGTCACTATCTCTCCAAGTCCAATACGATTCTGGCAGTTTTTTATCCAATTTTTTAAAGTTTTCTATCGATTTTTCTGTTGGTTTTTAGAAAAGATTCTTTTATTGATTTTTGAAGAAAAAAAATTCTAATTTTTTATGGATTTGAGAAAAAATTGGAATTTTCTATTGATTTGAAAAAAAATTGTATTTTTCCATTGATTTTTTTTCATTGTTCCTTTCTCGATGAAATTAAACGAATTTCGCACAAAAAACCACGAAGAAATAAAGAAGAAAGAACATTTTCGGCCTTAATCATCATTAATTGGGGTTTAAGGAACAAAAAAGTGTTCCTTTAATTTTTGCTGAAACTTTGTTCATTCGAGAAAAAAAACGGTCCAGCCGATTGGCTTGAAAATTTAGGGGGTGTTTCAGCAAACAGTAAACTAAAGAAAAATGTTGAATCATTTGCAGCTTTTCCCAAATTCGCAAAATTCACGGCAATTTTCAAAAAAGGAAAAAAACTTCATTTTTCGATACTTTTTCGAACCAATTTTGAAAATGGAAGAAAATTTTTTTCAATGAAATAGTGCAAGAACCTCATAGTCAATTTATTTGAGTTTACGAATCCCATCATCCGCTCGATGTGCGATCAGTAGTTCCTGAGATATCGGCGATTAAAGGCAAATGGGTATTTTTTGATTCAATTGACGATATCTCAGCAACAAATGATCGTAAGAAATAAAAAAGAATTGAAGCTGAAAGGCCACAACACACGATCTTGATAAGGGTTGAGTCTAGGAAACTCTTTTGAAGTCCGTAGACCAATTTGAAAAAATGAAAAATAATGGAAAAAAAAATTTCCGCTTTCAACCTTCTTATCTCGTTATAACAGATGGTCAAAAAAATTCCATCTCAAGATTTCAGAGGTGGAGACTCCAAGCTTTGGAACCATTTTTTTTTATTCCGATCCAATGATTTTTCGCAAAGTTACAGCCATTCGAAAATCACGAAGAAAAACGACAAAATTTACTGTTTCCTCAATTTTTTTGCTGAGTGATATATATGGGTCATTCCATGTCAAATCACCTGATTTTAAAAATGATATTTTTTGATTGGGTTGAATTTTTTATATGTTTCGATACGTATCAAAATATGCCTAAACCCAAATTTTGAGACCTTAATTTCCAAAAGCCTCGGAGATATGAATTTTTGAATATTGCAAAAAAATGAAAATATGGTAATTTTCAAATATTTATATCTCCTGATTAAATCATCGTAACCATATCTTACAGGTGGCTATTTTCTTTGTTTTGGGATGTAGTTTTCGAAAAAAAAATATAAGAACCAATTTTTTTTATTTTTCACCGTTTTTTCTTGATTTTTAACTTGAATTTTGAATTTTTTCGAAGAGCGACACTTTTGATTTTTTTGAAAAAAATATATGTTATACTAGGTTATAAAACGTGTCTTTTGAGCCCTTAATGAAAGTGGGATTCAAATATCTTCGATTTTTTAAGCCACTTTTTCGCTTTTTTTTAATCATAAATTCGAGTTTTTGAAATTTTTTCAATTTTTCATGAGAATTTCATTGTAAATACGGTCAGCTACTATTTTCCTATTGTGCTGAATGCGTAAATTGTTAAAATCTTTTTCAATATATGGACAAAAAAATTTTTTACTCATTTTATTTTTTTTAACTCATTATTATGAATCGTGCAGACTAGTATTCCGTGAAATATAAATAATTGAGACAATAAGAGGAAGTTAAAAAAAATATACCGACTAAAATAACCAAGAAAATATTCAACAAAGAGCCAAACCAAAATTTTGATATTAAGATAACTATAAAATTCGGAGAAAGCGTAGCATTTTTATTAAGGGGTCTTCTCACTTTACAATTTTCAAAAAATATTTTTCTTTCGAAATTCGCCATTTTAGATGCGAATGAACATTATGAATAACTAGAAGACATGCTCTATGATGCAAATATCGCTACTTAAGGACAAGTAAGATTTTCCGTAATTTTTCATTTAAAGGGCCTTTAAACGCGTTTTTCTCGAAACAACGTTTTTTGACAGCTTGTTGATAAAATCTTCGAAACTAATGAAATTTCGAGCACATATTCTTCACTACCATAGCTATAGCGCATATAGTACGATTTTTGATATGAGCAAAAATGATGAAATGGTAGCCATTGTTGGAAAAAACAAAAAAAAAAACATGATTTTTTTCACGGTTCGTGGCAAAAAAATGGTAAATATCAAAATTTCGAAAAATCCTCTAATGCGCTATAGCTATAGTAGTGAAGAATATGTGCTCAAAATTCCATAAGGATCGGTTCAGTAATTTCGAAGATTTTATCAACAAGCTGTCAAAAAACGATGTTTCGAGAAAAAAGCGTTTGAAGTTCCTTTGAATGAAAAATCGCAGGAAATCTTCCTTGTCCTCAATTAGCGATATCTACACCATAGAGTATGCCTTCTATTTGCTCATAATATTGTAACGAAACCAAGAACTCTTTATTGATTCTTCTGACTAACGATCAATACATAATTAATGAAGTTGGCAACAAGACAATTGGTTGTCAAGAGAGAAATAAAAAGAAGATTATTATTGTTTTGGGCTTCGTGTCAAGAGGTCGATTAGATAAATTAAATAAAACGTTTTATAATGATTTGAAGTCACCCAATCATTTCAATTGGTGTCAGAAGTGGGATTCTTCTGAATTAACGTACAGGAAGTGTCGGAAGTGTTTAATAATAATAAAAGTGTGCAACTAATCGTTTAAAAAAAAAAAAAATATGTCGCGAATATCAAGAGAACGAGAACGTGCCCACCCTTATGAAAATCGCATAGAAAATTCAAGACAACTCAAAAATGAAATATTACGGGAAGTGCAAGAACAATTTATTGAGTGGCGTAATGAATTTAAATCCGAAATGATCGCGGATTTACAACGTTTTAGTGCTCACACTCACGACACTCTTATGACAGAAGTCTCAAAAATACACGGACAACAACGTGAATTATACGAGGAATTCGCCGAAGGAAATGTGGATCGTACCCGGAACATTGTTGAAGAAATAATTTCAGAAAACAATGTTATGGTGAAAGACTCAATTCAAGCGCATGGTGATAACATGCGCCAATATTTCAATAACACGGTGGAAATAATGGCGGATCGTTTGAAGAATGTTTTACAAGAAGAAATTAAATTGACAATGCAAAACTCAATGGCCTCCTTGAGGAATGATGATTCGTTGAGGACTGAAGAGCAAATGACAAGTCAGCCAGGGCGTTCTCATCAAACGAATCAGCCCACGGAAAGGAATAATGAACCACCAATGATAAATAATTACAATCAACTATCAGATCAACCATTACTAACACAAACACAAGATAAGTACCCAAATTTTCAACAAAATTCAACAGGATTTTCCTCAAATCCGAACATTCAACCGTACATAAATCCGAGTACTCAATCGACTGGTACAATAAGTCTCCCGACATATGATGGGTCGGTTCCATGGCCACAATTTCAAACACAATTTGAAATTGTTGCCATGCATAATGGTTGGAGTAGCCTGCACAAAGCATCACATTTAGCCGCATGTTTACGCGGAAAGGCGCGAATTGTTTTACAGACATTGAATATCAATGATGTCAGGAATTTCGATAAATTGGTAAATGCATTAAATACTCGTTTCGGTCAACAGAATTTCCACCGGATGTTTTTCAACCAATTACAGGCTCGAACACAAAAGACAGATGAAGACTTTTCTACATTTGCAGAAGAAATCGATCGTCTCACGCGTTTGGCGTATATTGATACACCAGAACAAGTTCGCGATCGCGTTGCGAGTTTACATTTCATTAGCGGATTGAAAAATGTAAAAATCGAAGGAAGACTCCGCGCAGAACGAATTGACTCTTTACAAACTGCTGTTGAGAGAGCAACGGAATTACAGTCTATTCAGGAATTACTTAATAAAAAACATTATAATGATAATCAGAGAGCCAATCAGAATCGAAATAACTTTTCGGAAAACTATAAAAATGGGAAGTCAAATAAATTTTCGAATTCTCAATATTTTAATAATTCAAAACAATCTAACCCTACTAAAAAGAATATTACATGTTTTTCCTGTGGGAAAATTGGACATTACAGTAATGAATGTTATCAACGAAAATCAAGTGATTTTCAAATACAAAATCAGAATCAAAAACAACCAAATTCAAATCAACATTTCAGAAATAATACTGGGAAACAAAGAATTAATTGTAATTGTACTGCAATGATTTCAGATGACAATGCGGTTAATTCTAATGAATCAACCGACTATATTAACCAAAGACAATCGGAAAACCTAGAACTGTCGGTTTGTCACAGGTCAAACCGACCCGAAATTTCATAAAATCCTGTTTTGGAACTCACGTTAGTGATAAAGAAAATTTGTATTTGAAAATTTATGGGAAAATTAATGAGCAATATTGTGAAATGAAAATTGATACATTATCAGATATCTCTATTGTTAATCCCAGATTATTTTCGAATAACTTAGATACACTAGAGACAGTCCACGCAAATTATACAATCATTACTACGAACGGCACAAAATTAAATTACATGGGAGTCAAGAAAGTTATAATCTCAATTAACACGATTTCGATTCTCATTGACGCTATTTTTGCGGATATCAAATTAGACTGTATTCTCGGGCTAGATTTTATAGAAAAATCAGGGCTGTTAGAAGGATTTAGAAAAATAATTCATCAAAAATTTCCCAATAATGTTCGTCGCATAAACTACTCTTTCTCCACGGAAGTTACGTTTGATTACGACTCCCCAGAGTTCCTTCTCAAACTTTTCGAAGATTCCTCTAAATTCTTAAATACAGAAGAGAAACTTCAATTTAAACGATTTCTTTCTCGATTTCAAAATTCATTCGCTAGAAATAGTAAAGACTTAGGACATTACATTGGAATTCAGCATCAAATTGATGTGGGAAATTCTATTCCAATTAAACAAACTCCTAGAAGAATCCCTTTTCACTACCGGACAGCAGCTTTTGATTTATTAGAAGAAATGAAACGAGATGGAATTATCGAACCTAGTAGTAGTCCTTGGTCTTCTCCAGTTGTTATGGTTAAGAAGAAAGATGGCGCTTTACGATTTTGCGTGGATTATCGTTTACTTAACCAGGTTACTAAGAAAGATAATATGCCTGTTCCATCGATAAATGATTTGTTGGACTCGACTAAAGGTTTCATTTGGTTTTCATCGATAGATTTAAAAAGCGGTTACTGGCAGATCGAAATGTCAACAAAAGACAAGGAAAAGACCGCATTCGTGATCGGTAACGAATTTTGGCAATTCAAGGTTCTTCCGTTTGGTTTATGTAATGCTCCTGCGACGTTTATGCGAATAATGAATAAAGTTTTAGAAGGTCTAATTTGGAAAATTTGCTTAGTGTATTTAGATGACATTCTAGTTGTTGGTAAAAATTTCTCAGATCATTTACAAAATTTGCAAATCATTTTCAAACGACTTTCTCTAGCAAATCTAAAAATTAATTATAAGAAATGTTTGTTTTATCAGAAAGAAATTCTTTTCTTAGGACATCTCATTTCTGGGGAGGGAATACAATGTGCTCCAGAAAAGATTTCTTCAATAACATCATGGCCTACGCCAACAAATAAAACCGAGATTCGTAGTTTTATCGGTCTCTGTTCTCATTATCGTCGATACGTAAAGAACTTCGCAATTATTGCGAAACCCCTTCATCGTTTAACAGAGGAGAAAACACTTTTTAGCTGGTCAGAAGACTGTAAAACATCATTCGAAAAATTAAAATCAATTCTTACTTCTCCTCCGTTATTAACTACTCCAAATCAAGATGGTGAATTCATCTTGGATACAGATGCATCACAGTTTGCAATTGGCGCGACCCTTTCTCAAAGACAGAGAAATGAGGAAAAGGTTATCGGATATTTCAGTAAGTGTCTCAATAATGCTGAGAAGAACTATTGTGTAACTCGAAAGGAACTTTTAGCTGTTATCAAAGCAGTTACTGCTTTTTCTCATTATTTGTTAGGTCGGAAATTTTTAATAAGAACAGATCAGCAGCATTGAGATGGTTAATTTCGTTCAAAAAACCTGAAGGACAAATTGCACGATGGATAGAATTTCTGTTTACTTATGACTTTGATATTGCCCATCGTCCTGGTTACTTACATGGGAATGCAGATGCTCTTTCTCGTCGTCCTTGCACATGTAAAAAATGCGACAGGACTAATTCACGTGAAGAAATTTCAGATAAATGTGTCTTTGAGACTCACTGTTCGATTAATGATGATTTCGATTGGAGCAAACTCCAGAACGAAGATCAAGTATTGTCTTTCATTATTGATTTTAAAAGAAAAAACGAAAAACCTGGGTGGCAGGAAATCTCGCGTTTTGGAATAGATTTGAAGATTTACGTGTTACACTGGGATTCTTTGGAAATCCGTAACGATTTATTGGTTAGGAAATGGGAATCTACTGATCGTAGTAAAGTAGTTTTACAAACGGTTGTTCCAAAGGCTCTCATTCCAGAGATTTTGAAAACAGCTCATGATTTGCCAGCAGGGGGCCATTTTGGAATTAATAAGACTTTAGCTAAGATTCGTAAAGCATTTTATTGGGCTACATGCAAGGCAGATGTAGAGAGTTGGTGTAGGAAATGTAAGGTTTGTTTCTCAAGAAAGGGTCCTCACGCGAAAACGAGAGCTGACATGCAAATATTCAATGTTGGTTTCCCCTTTGAAAGAATAGGAATCGACATTTTGGGACCATTACCAAAGACAATGTCAGGTAATAACTGCATATTAGTAGTTACTGATTACTTCACTAGGTGGCCAGAAGCTATTCCTCTACCTGATTATCAAGCAACCACTGTCGCTGAAGCATTAATCCGTGAGGTTATTTCAAGGTATGGTGTTCCTTCGGAAATTCATTCCGATCAAGGTAGAAATTTTGAATCTGTAGTGTTTAAGGAGGTTATGGCATTATTAGGAATCCATAAAACTCGCACTACTCCTCTTCACCCCCAATCAAATGGTCTGGTTGAAAGATTGAACAGGACATTATTGAATTATTTAGCGAAATTCATTGACAAGAATCAAAGAGATTGGGATAAATGGGTTCCTCTGTTCTTGTTAGCATATCGCTCTGCTAGACACGAAACTTCTGAATTTTCTCCAGCAATGTCTCTATTGGGAAGAGAGTTACGGATGCCCTTAGATCTTGTACATGGGATCCATCCCCAATCAGATTCTCGTCCTTTAACAGAGTTCGTGGAGGATTTAAAAGAGCAATTGGATGATATTCACCAAAGTCTTCGTGGAAATTTCCAATTGAAGAGCGATAAAATGAAATCACGTTTTGATTTGAAAACTCACATGTTGTATTTTAAACCTGATCAGAAGATCTGGTTCTTTAATCCGCGTAGAATCAAGGGGAAGTGTCCCAAGCTACAATCAGATTGGGAAGGTCCTTTTATAATAAAGAATAAATTGAATGACGTCGTGTATAGAATTGAAAAATTTCCACGTCGAAAACCGAGAGTTGTACACGTAAACAGAATAGCACCTTTCGATGATGGATTAAACTGAAGATATCAGGTTGTTTGTTTGCAACAATCAATTCTGGGGTTTTAGTTTGATTATTTATCATTTCTTATGATTTTATTATCTTATGATTTATTTTAATTTATTTGAATTAAGAATGATTCTTTGGGCTAAAGGTGCAATGACACTCAATGATCTAATGAGATGGTTAGATTAGTCGATTGAGTATGAAAACGGGAGAAAATATATATATTTTTTTTTTTTTTCTTTAAATAAATGAATAAATAAATGAACAAATAATCCTGCGAATTATTGTCAATTTCAGAGACACTTGATTAACAACAATACAGAGAACATCTGATAAGAAGAATAATCACTGGATCTAGGATCAGGATAAAAGAAGACTTTTGGAGGACAATCATTCTAATTAGAACTTGAAGAATTGTTGTTTTTTTTTTAAATGAAATTGTTAAATTAGACAATTCCCTGGAATTTTCCGGTTGGGTTTTTAAGGGAATTGGGTTAAGGACCCCAACTATTTGAGATGTCTTTTGGTAAATTGATTACCAAAAGGTACATCAAATGTCCTTAATCAGGTAGTCAGGAGAATCATTTCGTTGATTTTCTTTTCCTCTTCTAATGGAACCTCTTCTAATTTAAAAAGAAGGGGGTAGTGTAACGAAACCAAGAACTCTTTATTGATTCTTCTGACTAACGATCAATACATAATTAATGAAGTTGGCAACAAGACAATTGGTTGTCAAGAGAGAAATAAAAAGAAGATTATTATTGTTTTGGGCTTCGTGTCAAGAGGTCGATTAGATAAATTAAATAAAACGTTTTATAATAATTTGAAGTCACCCAATCATTTCAATATTTATTCGCATCTGAAATAGCGAATTTCGGAGAAAATTTTTTTTTTTGCAAATGTAAAGTGAGAAGATCCCTTAAGCGTCGCAAAATTAGTTTTTTTCATACACTAGCGGAAACAATTAAGGGATCAAAGGAAAATTTTCTATTTTCAGCGGTTTTTCAAATGGCCGTATCTCTTTCAAAAATGATCGTATCGGAGATTTCAAACAACAGTTTGAAGCTTGAAGTCTCTAATTTCGAGATCTTAGGACGGAAATTTTTTTTGGTCTGAAGATTTCGGAACTAGAGACTTTAAGCTTCAAATTTCTTTTTTTTAAATTTCGATACGATCATTTTCGAGAAAGATACGGCCATTTGAAAAACTGCTGAAAATTCGGAATTTTCATTTGATCCTTTAATTGTTTCCGCCAGTGTATTGAACGTCGATTTCTGATATTTCGAGAAGAAACTATCATAAAACTTCTAAAAACGACTTGTAAAGAATAGAATAAGCAAAAAAAAATTTTTTGTCACATTATATTAGAAAAAATTTCCAATTTACTCATTTGGCACAGGAGGGGAATATTAGTTGTCCATATTTAGAATGAAATTCTCATGAAAAATTAAAAAATTCTCAAAAATGCGAATTTATGTTTAAAAAAAGCGAAAAAGTGGCTTAAAAAATCGAAGATATTTGAATCCCATTTTCATCAAGTGCTCAAAAAATTTGTTTTACAGCCTAGTGTAACATATATTTTTTTCAAAAAAATCAAAAGTGTCGCTCTTCAAAAAAAGTTAAAAATTAGGTTAAAAATTAAGAAAAAACGGTGAAAAATAAAAAAAATTGGTTCTTATATTTTTTTTTCGAAAACTACGTCTCAAAACGAAGAAAATAGCCATCTGTAAGATATGGTTACGATAATTGAATCAGGAGATATAATTATTTGAAAATTGCCATATTGGTGATTTTTTGCGATATTCAAAAATTCATATCTCTGTGGTTTTTGAGAATTGAGGTCTCAAAATTTGGGTTTAGGCATATTTTGATACGTATCAAAACATATAAAAAATTCAACCCAATCAAAAAATATCATTTTTAAAATCAGGTGATTTGACATGGAATGACCCATATAAATTTCATAGAAAACATCTTCATAAAATTTTATTTTGTAAAGACGTTTTCTTTAGAAACACTTCTGTGAGATAACTATCTCACAGAAGTATCTCCTGTGAGAACCTCATACCTAATTTATTAATAATTAATGAAAAAAAAATAATAAAAGCAAATAATGAATAAGAGAGGAAAGAAAAATAAGAGGTGCAAAGAAGAAGAATTAAATTGAAGCACGAGGGAGAAATAAAATTCAAAGGGACAGCGCCGAACGTCAAAGTGAAGGAGAACTGTAGTACCGCCGCCGCCGATAGGTTGCGCACCGTCGGAGTCCCATCCGTAAGTGGAGTTTGACGAAAAGTGCATATAAGCGAGATCACGGCGCAGTTCAACACACTTATCTGAGAAACAGACTTCCTTGCTGTCGAAACCGGACAATGGCTCCAACGGCTAAATTCTGCATTTTTCTCAACACTGTTTGGAGTTCCCCATCCAGCTATTTTTCAAAGGATAACCATTCAGATAAATAGAATAATAAAGCACTCAACTGAGAGATAAAATCTTTGTAAAAAGTAATTTTATAAGAAATGTCGGTAATTGGGTACTATAGCTCTGCCAACTGAAAATTAGTGTTCCGATTGTTTTCTTTGCAATTTTTTTCATCCGTCATGTTCAGTGCGCCTATTCTAGGTTCGCATTGAGTTCGATTTCCGAAAATTTTGATTACAAAAATTTTTTTTACAAAATAAGTGGAGTTGTGAATTTCGAGTCAAAAAACTTGAATTTTATTCATTGTGTTTAACAATTCAATGAATATTACATTCTTGCTTAATCAAATTTTATTTTAGAGTAATATAGGAAAATATTAAATTTAAAAGAGAGTAGAGTTCATTGTTTTGATTGAGTGTGGGAGAGGGGGCAGGATGAGAGGTGAGGTAGTCGTGAAATAATCGATTTCTTCCTGACAAAGACAGTTGGTGTGAAAACACAATGATAAACAGAGACCGATGGTCTTAAGAGAACGGCAAATTTGGTAATTCATCGGAATGAGCCTTTTCTAGACCAGTATGATTTTGGTTCTCTGCAGTGAAACATCAAAACTGTGTGTTTTGTAATAAAAGTTAGTTGCCACCACTGCGAATGGTTTTTTTTGGAAAATCCAAATTTCAGATGAGTATTTCGAAGTTTCATTTAATCCGTATTAAATTTATTTAGGTTTTTTTTCGCTTTTTTTTTTCGTTTCAATTGGTATGAGATATTTTTTGATTGATATTGTTCCACGCGATGTGTACAAGTTATTGACTAGAGGAAAAAGTACGCATTTTAATGCTCCATGTACTTGTTTTCTTAATAAGTCAAAAAATTAAAATTTTTAATGCTCAATGAAGGTGAGCGGTGTTTGAGTCAATAAATTTCTTCATCAAAATCCCGAGTGTCGCATAGGATAGGTCGTGATAGGTTTTTTCGAGGCCTATGCACCACTACGTTCCCGTCGTGGCCTTGGGTTACGCAAAACGTGGTGATAATCTCAATTTCATTTAATTGTCGTTTTCTTTGAAAAATTGGTTATTGGCCTCCAAAAAAAGTCCATTGTTTTTGGTTAAAATTTAATTAGGATTCTGTCGGCTTGCCTTGAATTCTCGCTACCGATCTCTACTACTTCAAAACACATCAAGTCAATTCAAAAAGTTGGTAAAATTACTAAAAATTTTTATAATATTTGGCAGAGTAAAACTAGTCAATTACCGAAATGCCTATAAAATTCAATTTTATAAAGACATTTTCTATAAAGTATGAATTTATAGAATAGGATTCATACAAAAAATATTAATGGTATTTTATATCTTTTGCTTTCCTCTGTAAAAATTTTTTCTATAAGAATCGCCTTTATAAAACAAAATTTCATAAAGGGTGAAAACTACGATGAAAACTTCATAAGAAAATCTCTATAAGAAAAGTTCCAATTTCTTATAAACCACGTTTTATAAAGAATTCTTTATAAAGACTTTATAAAGTATTTTCATACGTGCGGACTCTTATCGAAATGGTACGATGTATGCTGATACAGTCCAAGTTACCGCTATCATTTTGGGCTTAAGCACTGAACACTGCTAATTATATACAGAATCGTTGTCCTTCAAGAAACAGAAATAAAACACCTCTTGAAAAAGTCACAAGTAACCCTCCAGATGTAGGAAATTTCCAAGAATTTGGAAAAGAGCTGTTTGTTCTGAACAGAGATCCAACCAAGGACAAACTTGAAGCAAAATCCAGAAGGGGAATTTTCCTTGGATTCTCGGAGGAATCGAAAGCTTATCGAATGTGGCTAAGTGACGAAAAACGTGTGGATATATCAAGAGACGTGAAATTTTCGAAGAACGAAGTGCAAAATGATACAAAAATCGAGAAAGAGAAAATTGAAACTGAATCAGAGAAAAGATATATTGACTTTCAATCTGGGTCCATTGCTCTTTAACATATTCCTAAATGATATTGTTACTGGATTGGCATGTGGGAATCTGATTTATGCTGATGATGCAAAATTATTTGCAGTAATTAGATCTGAGGCTGATGCATTAGCACTACAGGACGACCTTCGTCGATTTGCTGGTTGGTGTTCCGCCAACAAACTTGACCTGAACACTAACAAATGTATGAAAGTTACTTATACACGTGCGAGAAACTATATTGACTTCGCTTATGTTATTGATGATTCGGTGTTGCCCTCGGGGAATGTTATTAGAGATCTTGGCGTTATCTTTGACACTAGGCTCACTTTTCCTGAACACATAGACTCAATCGTGGTGACGGCAAATAGAGCGCTAAGTTTCATATTGCGCACAAGTAGGAATTCAAGAATCTGGCTGCGATCAAGATATTATACTTCAGTCTGGTGAGGACCAAGCTGGAGTATGCTAGTTTAGTTTGGTCTCCGATTTTTCAAAATAAGATCAAGAAAATTGAAACTGTGCAGAGGAGATTCTTGAAATTCTTTACCTGGAAGGAATTTGGTATTTATCCGGAGTAAGGAACCGATAATGATATACTATGTGACAGATTCTCGGTTCTCAGCTTGAGGGAAAAAAGGGAGTTAACCGCGATAATCTTTCTAATAAAATTGATTAGAGGTAATGTTGACTGCCCAAGGTTCCTGGAATTGCTCCCATTTAGAGCACCTACACGTTCGTCTCGTAACCAGGCGATTTTTTATCTCCCGTTTCCGAACTCGAACTTATCTCTGTCCTCCCCTCTCTATCATTCTTGCTGCGCGCTCAATGAGATGTTCATTCGTTATGGAGATAAGGTGGACCTAGTGTCCTCGTCCTTACAGTGTATCACTCAAGCTGCGATTGATTATGTCAAAAGTATGAGATAGTTGCGCTGTGTAAATATCATGGAATAGATGATAATGAGTTTGAGGTTGTGTTACGGTGAAAATGTAATTTTCTTTGTTTTATATGATCTGTAAATATGTTCATTTTTGATAAAGTTACTCTTGTTTTTTTTTTTTTCTTATCATGATTGTAATTATAAAATTGTCTGGAAGAGTTTTGTATAAGATGTATCTTTGACCCTGTCATTGGCTTCGGCTGTTGGGTCTTATCTAATTAAATAAATAAATAAATAAATAAATAAATTTCAACCAACCATTCAAGAGATTTTTGAAAATATGAATGAGGAAGACTGGTACGATGCTAAAGTAGATGGTGAAGACGATGATTATCAGGCTATCCATGAAGAACCAAACGAACAATCTGTTCAAGAAGAACAGCATTTGACACCAGCTACTTGTGAAGATGAAGGTACTGAACAAAATGCTGAAGAACATGGAGAAAGCAGAGAAATAATTGAAGAAGCTGGAATGAATCAGAACAATGAGCAGCAAATCGGAATGAAAAGAACGAGGGGAAGACCTTATCTAATAAAACGTGGAGGAGTTAGAAGACCAAGGAAAAAATACCAAATGAAGAGAATTGCAGAATTTAATCATTTCGGCGGTCTAGCAGAAATCCCCGTTCAAGAAGCACTGAGGACCTGATTCTGACGAATGGTTACAAGCCATGGCTTCTGAAATGAAGTCAATTATGAAAAATGATACATGGACCATTGTTGATCGACCAGAAAATTAAAAAATAATTAGCAGTAGAATAATACTCCGGAATGAATATCATGCTGATGGAACAATAGAGAAGAGAAAGGCTAGCATTGTGGCAAGAGGATTCTCACAGCGTCCAGGCATAGATTTTGACGAAACTTTTGCACCAGTCACCAGGATGAGTTCAATACGTACAATCATTGCCTTGGCAACTGAATTTAACATGAAAATTGAACAATTGGATGTGGCGACAGCATATTTAAATGGAGTAATTGAAGAAAAAATATTGATGGAACTACCAGAATATTTAGCCATTCTACCATTATTGCATCAATGATAACAGTTATTCGATGCAATTATTTACATACACTCTTTATGAGAAAATATGTAAATGAAAATAATAGGGTTTGCTGCGAGACAGAATGAACGGTCTCTACGAGGAAATCTAATAGCAATTCGGAAGATACTACAGTATGTCTAGCATTTCAATAAAATTATCAGAAAAAATTCAATCTCAAACTCTTTTATTCGAATGTCACTACTTCAGATGGATTTTTTCAATTTGCAGGTGTTACATTTTATCCGCCATTAATCTCGTTATTTCAAAGAGATTGGAGGATGAATACATAATGACGGTAGAAGTTTGATTTTGTGAACAGGGACGAAACATTTGAAAAAAATTGAGATGATCCACAACCATTTGTTTTATCCCTGTTAAAAAAATCAAACCTTCCCCTTCGTTCTGTGTGTACCCTCCAAACTTCTTGATTTCTACGGACAAAAATCCCAAATGGATGATTTTTGGAGTTTATCGTACTACTAATATTTCTAAGAATTTCGACCCTCTCTAGTGCATAGGGGCTTAGTTGGACCAGTTTATCTCCCTCTCCCCTTTTTTTCCCAATCTCATTAATGAACAATGTGAAAGATGATGTTTTTGACAATAATATCATCAAAATTTTGGCAGTTTTCTCATGCGTGAATTCCATTAGAAATATTATTTCATTAATCAATTTCAACGAAATAATGAAAGCTGAAGAACTGAAAATTTGTTGATGATGTTGATTGTTTTTCACAATTTTCTTTTCAGAATTGATCCACATTGATGGAAATAGAAGTATTCGCAACATTTTCTGGATATAGTAGCAGAGGTTTTGACTCATCCATAGTCAAAATGAAATATTCCTTTTTTTTATCTAAGAATGTTTATAAAAATATTTTTTTCAATAATAATGGAGTATTTCTTGTGTTTCTTGTTCCAGATATCTGATGATAGAACTTGTGAATGATTTCTAATGATTTTTTTTAATTTGCGATTGGAAAAATGTGTCTAAATGAATTTTTCAGATTTCTTTGAAATTCCTATTTCTGAAAACTTATTCTTCGACTTGGGTGACCTTATTAATTTCAATCTCAAATGCAAAATGCTGTGTAGGAAAAAATTTATCAATTTTATGATAAGCTTCAATATTAAGTTTCTCACATCCGAGATTGGCGTTTTATTTCCTACACTTGTTTTACGACTTGCGAGAAATACAGTGATAGAAAATCCTAGAAATATATCATCAATATGAGAATACATGTCAAAGGTGGAACAAAATTGAACAGAATAATCGAATCAATAATAATAGTTCCTCCTCGCAATCAGTTACACCCTTTGCTGATGAAAATCTACATTGAGAAAACAAGCAGGGGCCAGTCGCGACTTTCTTCACCATTTCTTCTGCGCTGTCCTTTCACTTTCTGATGAAGGATTAGCAGAATGCTTCCGAATGATTCTTTCTGAATTTTATCCGATTTTTTTTTTATCATGCAATGATGTCTTACGCAAATTTAAAAATATCGAAAAAGCGATTTTCACAAAATTACTGTATCATAGAAACCATTCAGACGATCTTGCTGAAATTTTTATAGAACGTTCACTTTATCAAAATTGATATCTTGCCGGAATTTCAGATCTTTGCCTCTCTCTGTTCTGAAGTGATAGGGAGTAGTAGGGCTGTACAGACAGACGCACATACATACATGTATACATTTTTCCTGGTTATGATTTCTCGATGTTTCAGATCATTTTGAGTCATTTCCGATAAAAATTGGCATTTCAACAAAAATGACGGGAACAAATATTCCATTAGAAAGCAGCACTAGTTGTAAGCAAGCAGGGGGCCTGTTGCTGCGTTATTCGCCATTTCTTCTGCATTATCCTTTCAATTTTTATTAAAGAATGATTCTTCCTGAAGTGCCTGGAAAGTGGAATGATGTGAACTTCGATACTCACCTAAATTCGATGCCGAGCACCTTAAATTTTTTTTTCAGATACTTGTGCATTTTACTCAATTCAATTGATTCAATTGATTAATTTAATTATTTAGTTTCCATCTTTTTGCGATGATATGAGTTTCAACTCCTATAACCTGAATAGGTTGGAAGTTTAAATACTTAAGTAAATTCGAGTCTTCTCTCCATTTAAGGGGGGGGGGGGGGGGGGGGGTAAGGGTTTACGCGTGGAGAAAAAAAACACTTTTTTTACGATTTTTTTAAACGTATAGATTAAGCAGATTTATTGAAACCTTTTGAACATTATTAAGCATGGATTGAACAACATTGAGTAATTTTTTTATGCGAAAATATCCACTAACAACGGAGCTTTTCCCAGAACGTTTCTTTGAAATAGACGATTTGCGGTGATCACTGTATCTCAGCTGGAAATTATCAGAAATAAAAAACCATTGAAATTTAGTTAAAGTATCATTAAATCCTCCCCCCAACGTTCTCCGATTATTATTTTTTTTACATTAAAGGGAGTTTCCACCAAAATTGTGCCACAAAATGGCGCAATTTTTTGTAAAATATATCAGTTTTCACTTTAAATGACCACCAAAAATTGAAAAATGAAAAAAAAAATAATCAGAGAACGTTGGGGGGAGGATTTAATGATACTTTGACTAAATTTCAATGGATTTTTATTTCTGATAATTTCCAGCTGAGATACAGTGATCACCGCAAATCGTCTATTTCAATAGACGTTCTCAGAAAAGCTCTGTCACCGGCTTATTTGTGGATATTTTCGTATAAAAAATTTACTTCATGTTGTTGAATCCATACTTAATAATGTTCAAGAGGTTTCAATAAAGTTGCTCAATCCATACATCTAAAAAAAATTCGTAAAAGAAGCGCTTTTTTTCACGCGTAAACCCTTACCCCCCCCCCCCCCCCCCCTTAAGTTCAGCTGAAATTCTCATGAATGAACGCCTATATGACCGAAAATTACCGTTAAAGTGATGTCACGAAATAATAAAAATAATCTATACATGGTCAATAATATCAAATTCTGTAAGATTCTTCCTAAATTCCATCCGCACTATGATCCATTAATCAAAGGTGCAGAACTGCAGTAAAAAGGATAACTCAAGCAAATCCTGATACTTCAGTACAAGTGTTTTGTCCGAGGGGCTGGTCACAATCAAATCGGGTGACACCATGACTACGGAATGTAGTCGACTACATGTGACTACGACTACAGTGACTACAAGTACTCTAAATGATGACTGCATGATTACAAATGACTACAAATGAATTCATTGACTGCAGCAAGTCACTCCATATATCCGTAATCATTGTAATCACACAGGTTTATTCCAAAAAATAAATCATTCAAAAATTATTCAAGCTTTAGGAATAATATTTTATTATTTTATTATATCATAAAACAAACGTACACTGACAGAAAAAAAAAATTTTATCAGACAAATATTTTCTTGCCTCAAATATATGAATTCTTGAACATGAAAAGATTGGGATCAGAATACTATTGCTTGTGCTGAGGTGTTTCGTATTCGAATGAATTGTAAATAAGTTTAAAGGCGAGAATTCCCAATAAGAATTTGGAGAGTTTGAGCAGATAACTGGTGAGTGAACCGGAAGAAGACTCGCGATTCAGGAAAACAGAAATTTTAGAGTTCGAAGTATTGATGGGAAATCAAGACGATCCTACTCAAATATAGAATGGATCCTCACAAGTGAATGACTCTATTCGTGGAATACCTCATATTATTATATTTGAGATAAATGAGTTTCAACATCATAAAAAAATATTTCGGCTGAAAGGGACAGACCCATGCGCTGATCTCGCGGATTCTCCAGAGAAATCGTTTCGTGTTTCTCGAGGAACGTAGCGTATTTAACTCTGTTAGTCTATGATTTCTTCCAAATCGAGATATGATTCACACAAGTATTGCTCGTGGATTCGGTGAATAATCCATAGACTGCAAGTGGAATTATACGAGATGTGTCGCAGAAACTACGAATTTACCATTTATATTTAATATCTGCGAACAAGTACATGACTATATTCCTATCATGCGAATATATTATCTGCACCAGCTAATTAATTTCAATTGAATATTCCCAAAAGTGGACAATAGAATGTGAGAATAGGCCTCAGTCGAATGATTAGTCGGACCAATTCCACTGGTGTTGCAAACGGTAAGTATTGGGTTACACAATAAATATAATTTACTTTGTTTGATAATGTTGTCATTACGGCAAGTTAATATACGAATTAATCAGTTCCAAAGCTTATCACGGCATCAAGGATTATATTTTGGGGAATTATCCGAGCGCCGTCGAGGAACTGCACTAGTTTTCATTCAAGGCGGTATTTTCTTGTGTGAAGAATCTGCCAAATTCTCACGAAACAGTTTGATTTTAAGGCCAGTGCTCGAATTATGAATTTGACTCCACGAGGTATTATTATTCAGAATTCACTTATGATGAGAAGTTATGAGTACTTCTGCGCAGAATCTGAGAGGCCAAGAGAAAACTGGAAAGAAACACTTGAATTTCTAGGAAAATTAGGAGGTTTCTCACTAGTTTCCACTTGAATCAGTGTCTGTACGTATAGAAAATGGAGAAATTCCTTCTAAAAAAGAGAAGATCCCGTGAGTTTCGGAAAATATATTAACAGTTTCGATAAGTTTGGCACAATAATTCATGTTATTCCGGTATTCTTCGTTTCTCTATGATAAGTGTTGTTAAATGATGACGACCAGAATGGTACCGCTGCCAGGAAACTCTGGTATTCATTGACAGAAATTTTCTGTTTAACAGTTGAAGAATGAACCAACTGATCCAAAGTGCATGAAATTTCTTCACAAGTAAGCGATATGTAATTTCGAAGTATTGTCAGATTTATGTTAGTATTTGACTGATTGTGGGAAAGAGTTCGAGTATTTACGAATCATTATTGCAGTTTGATAATTTACTTGAGATTATTCTCTGAATAGCTCCACGATTCAATTAAAATTCTCGTCAGCATCATTCAAAATGACTATTTAGAATGGACAGTAATTGAATGCTCGACTAAAAACTAACCGTATCATTCACAAATATCCACAAGTTTCAGGCAAGAAGGAGATTAATAGTTGAAATCTACCGGGAATTCCTGGCCGTCACTATGCGTTCTCATTTGGTTGATGTACGAAAAAGCAAAAGACTGCGAGAACTTGTCTCAAGAATATGATTTCATCTTTGAAATTTTATGAAATTGTAGGGAAATTTTTTTTTAATGAAGAGGAGAACAAAAGAACTCCGATGATTTTCAATCCAATTGCATGGCGCTCTAGGATTGATAACCGGAAAATATTAAATATTTTGAGAAATTCACGTATCAATCATATGAAATTATAAAAGGGAAGCACCCATATTCTTGGTGGAAGAATGATAGAGAATACTTGCATAAATTCTCCATTTGATACTCTCCCGTTAATTGTGTATGAATCGTTGGTTGGCAAAAAGATCTGATAATGCGCGAATTTCTCCTAAGAATTTGTATTTTTCCATTCATCAATTGGAGTATAATATTATTTGATCATAGAAATTTTTCGAGAATTTGCAGGATCCCGCAAATATTTCTCTCAAGAATTTGTAATATGCACAGTTGGTGGAAATCCTCTGAAAAAAAATGATTTTGGAGAATCATCCATAAATATAATTATTTATTAAATTTTTTTTTTAAATTTAAATCATGAGGACAGTGGACTAGAAATGGATATTTTTTTCTGACTCCAGGTGCAAGGCTCGGAGTGAGTTATAATTTTCATCGCCGGTAAAGGCGCATGAGAGTATAAAATGAGAATCAAGAACTGATTCTAAATTGTGTTGAAAATTTTTTCCTTTTATGAACTTTAGTCCATATTTCCCTTGCAGAAAAAATGCGACTACTCGCGGTAGCTTCCAGTACTAAAGTATAGCTTTTGATAAGTAAATATTTCATTCTGGCAATGTCAACGAAAATTATTCATCAATAGTTCATTTACTTCAGGCAAGAATATATTTTCTTTTTTGAATTTTTTTCTTTCTTCCAGGACTCGACTCTCCAGTACCGATCGAGGCAACATCCCGGCAACCACGACAGCAGTCCCTTTTACAAAGTTTTATTTCGTTGAAAAAAGGATGAAGAAAGGAAAAAATTCAAAGAAGAAAATACATTCTTGCCTGAAGTAAATGAACTATTGATGATTAATTTTCGTTGACATTGCCAGAATGAAATATTCACTCATCAATAGCTATACTTTAGTACTGGAAGCTACCGCGAGTAGTCGCATTTTTTCTGCGAGGGAAATATGGACTAAAGTTCATAAAAGGAAAAAATTTTCAACACAATTTAGAATCAGTTCTTGATTCTCATTTTATACTCTAATGCGCCTTCACCGGCGATGAAAATTATAGCTCACTCCGGGCCTTGCACTTGGAGTCAGAAAAAAATATCCATTTCTAGTCCACTGTCCTCATGATTTGAATTTAAAAAAAAAATTCAATAAATCATTATATTCATGGATGATTCTCCAAAATCATTTTTTTTCAGAGGATTCCCACCAACTGTGCATATTACAAATTCTTGAGAGAAATATTTGCAGGATCCTGCAAATTTTCAAAAAATTTCTATGATCAAATAATATTATACTCCAATTGATGAATGGAAAAATACAAATTCTTAGGAGAAATTCGCACATTATCAGATCTTTTTGCCAACCAACGATTCATACACAATTAACGGGAGAGTATCAAATGGAGAATTTATGCAAGTATTCTCTATCATTCTTCCACCAAGAATATGGGTGCTTCCCTTTTATAATTTCATATGATTGATAAGTGAATTTCTCAAAATATTTAATATTTTGCGGTTATCAATCCTAGAGCGCCATGCAATTGGATTGAAAATTATCGGAGTTCTTTTGTTCTCCTCTTCATTAAAAAAAAATTTCCCTACAATTTCATAAAATTTCAAAGATGAAATCATATTCTTGAGACAAGTTCTCGCAGTCTTTTGCTTTTTCGTACATCAACCGAATGAGAACGCAT
This sequence comes from Aleiodes leptofemur, assembly GCA_963942555.1. Classification (NCBI taxonomy): domain Eukaryota; kingdom Metazoa; phylum Arthropoda; class Insecta; order Hymenoptera; family Braconidae; genus Aleiodes; species Aleiodes leptofemur. The sequence goes on along the minus strand of OZ012618.1, from coordinate 6,226,366 downwards.
AGCGACGGCCAGGAATTCCTGGTAGATTTCAACTATTAATCTCCTTCTTGCCTGAAACTTGTGGATATTTGTGAATGATACGGTTAGTTTTTAGTCGAGCATTCAATTACTGTCCATTCTAAATAGTCATTTTGAATGATGCTGACGAGAATTTTAATTGAATCGTGGAGCTATTCAGAGAATAATCTCAAGTAAATTATCAAACTGCAATAATGATTCGTAAATACTCGAACTCTTTCCCACAATCAGTCAAATACTAACATAAATCTGACAATACTTCGAAATTACATATCGCTCACTTGTGAAGAAATTTCATGCACTTCGGATCAGTTTGTTCATTCTTCAACTGTTAAACAGGAAATTTCTGTCAATGAATACCAGAGTTTCCTGGCAGCGGTACCATTCTGGTCTTCATTATTTAACAACACTTATCATAGAGAAACGAAGAATACCGGAATAACATGAATTCTTGTGCCAAACTTATCGAAACTGTTAATATGTTTTACGAAACTCACGGGATCTTCTCTTTTTTAGAAGGAATTTCTCCATTTTCTATTCGTACAGACACTGATTCAAGTGGAAACTAGTGAGAAACCTCCTAATTTTCCTAGAAATTCAAGTGTTTCTTTCCAGTTTTCTCTTGGCCTCTCAGATTCTGCGCAGAAGTACTCATAACTTCTCATCATAAGTGAATTCTGAATAATAATACCTCGTGGAGTCAAATTCATAATTCGAGCACTGACGTTAAAATCAGACTGTTTCGTCAGAATTTGGCAGATTCTTCACACAAGAAAATACCGCCTTGAATGAAAACTAGTGCAGTTCCACGACGGCACTCGAATAATTCCCCAAAATATAATCCTTGATGCCGTGATAAGCTTTGGAACTGACTAATTCGTATATCAACTTGCCGTAATGACAACATTATCAAACAAAGTAAATTATATTTATTGTGTAACCCAATACTTACCGTTCGCAACACCAGTGGAATTGGTCCGACTAATCATTTGATTGAGGCCTATTCTCACATTCTATTGTCCACTTTTGGGAATATTCAATTGAAATTGATTAGCTGGTGCAGATAATATATTCGCATGATAGGAATATAGTCATGTACTTGTTCGCGGATATTAAATATAAATGGCAAATTCGTAGTTTCTGCGACACATCTCGTATAATTCCACTTGCAGTCTATGGATTATTCACCGAATCCACGAGCAATACTCGTGTGAATCATATCTCGATTTGGAAGAAATCATAGACTAACAAAGTTAAATACGCTACGTTGCTCGAGAAACACGAAACGATTTCTCTGGAGAATCCGCGAGATCAGCGCCTGGGTCTGTCCCTTTCAGCCGAAATATTTTTTTATGATGTTGAAACTCATTTATCTCAAACGTAATAATATGAGATTCTTCACAAATAAAGTCATTTACTCAACTGAAACCCATGGATTGTTCATTCAATACAAACCGGATTAATAACATAAATACTTGAGACAAGAACACATTTCCCTGATAAAATTTTTTTTTTCTGTCAGTGTATTACAAATTGAACGAATAATATTAAAAATATTCTTTCAAATCCCCTTTCTCAGTCATCAGGGGAGGAGAAACGGTTTTGCGATATTGCTTAATATCAATGTATCCATGGGAGCTCATTGGTTGTGCCACTAAACGATTGGAATCTTTATCTAAAATGTACCATTGACAAAGGACACCAATATCTTTCTTATTCCCATTTACATTTGCCTATAAACTAGAATATTCTCTAGTCCTCAATGTTTTTCCTCCGGAATATGCAAAATGCAGAACTGATCCTAACAAACATGAATCGTAATCTCTTCCTGGAACAAGCACCACTCTCCAACATCAATTGTGTTACATTCTTTAACAAAAGATTTGTTCTGTTCATTCTCATGGGACATGCCTGTTTGTTGAGTAGCATATTTTATAACTTCACCTTCTTTCACCCTTTGCAACCTATCACTACTTAATTGAGAATTACCTTTACTCAGAAGCCAAAAGATTGATGATTTACGAACAATTGATTGCTGACCTGATCTATCAACGACTAGAACAAATGGACTTTTTGGATTCCAATTTAATTCTGTTGGATTGATACTTGGCAACTCCAAATGACTTTGCACAGATGAGAGAGTATTTAGATCATGCAATAATTCTGAAGTATTATTATTTGATGTATCTTCACAAATCATATTTTCTTCATACCTCGGTCGAAAGTACGCATCTTTTGCACCTATTTCAAGGCAGAAAGTGGAAGATTTGTGCATCGGTAAAGCTGTACATACGCCCTTTGCAACAGCGGGAGCAAATTTTTTTTGATTCGCACTGATACATGAAGCTGCTTTCATTATCCCGATTGACATTAGTCATTTGTTACTAAATGTGTTTTGTTTATGCTGGTTATTTACAATTTATAATAACTGAGATATAACTTGAAAGTGACGTGTGTAAAATATTTCAGCTTTATTTAACTAAAAGAATCAGTCAGCAAAATGATCTCAACTGACGAATCTGCAGATGAGGAGGAGACGTTGCGAAATTTTGATGAAGAAGCGGAATTGATAATACAATCAGATACATTCCCAGCAAAGCCAGCTGATCGGTATAAATTAGTGTATGAAAATTATAAAGATTGGCAAATGAGGAATCAAGGTTCTTTATCAAATTCAGACGAAACGAATTTAGTGGTATATTTTAAAGAGTTAAGTAAAAGACTAAAGCCTTCAACTTTGTGGAGCGTGTTGTCGATGCTCGAAAAAACCTTGTATACACGAGAAAGTCTTGATATCACTAAATTTCATAATTTGAAGAGTCTAATAAAAAATAATGCTAAAGGTTATAAACCGAAAAAATCGTTAATTCTCAAATGGGATGAAATTTCAAAATTTATGAAAACAGCACCAGATGACAGATATTTCGTTTCAAAGGTTGGTATTTATATTAATTTCTATTGATTTTTAATTACTTTATGTGTTAATTTCTCTATTAATTCAAGATTATGCTGATATTTGGAATTTGTGGGGCTCTGAGATGTGACGAACTCAGTAAAATTAAAGTGCAAGACGTCGAAGATTGTCGTAAGAAGTTCCTGGTTGCTATCAATGATACCAAAAATGATGTTCCTCGCCAGTTTATCATCGGAGAGCCCTTTTACGATCAAGTGAAGCAGTACACTACAATGAGAAGCGAGGAATCATTCACCGACAGATTCTTCATTAAATATCAAAACGGAAAATTTCACCAACAAGTGATCGGTAGAAATAAGATTGGAGAAACACCTATAGCTTCATATTTGAAGTTGCCTAATCCCAAATTATATACCGGGCATTGTTTCCGAAGAACTGGAGCAACTCTGTTGTCTAACTCGGGTGCTAATGAGACAATGTTGAAACAATTAGGAGGCTGGAAGTCAACAGCAATCGCTCAAGGTTACTTTGTTATTTATTTAATCACAAAATTCAATTTAAATATCTGAATAATATTTTTTTTTATACAAATTTTGTTCAAGAATAATTTGCTTATTTACAGGGTATGTGGAAAATTTAATAAAAAATCGAGAAAAAATATATGAGTGCATAACTCATGCATCAGAATTCTCTAGAGCTAATCATCAACCATCGATATCAATTGCTCCACAATCATCTACATCAACTCAGCCACAATTATCGACATCAACACAGCCACAACCATCGACATCAACTCAGCCACAACCATCGACATCAACTTATCTACAACCATTGACATCAAATCAGTCACAACCATCGACATCAACTCATCCACAACCAACTGAACCACATACGTTAACGAGTTCATCGATGAACATCATTGAAGCTGAAGTAATAATTGCAACGAATGATGAGACATCTACAGATGGTAAAATGGATTGCGATTACTTCTCTGACGGATTTGAGATCAACGAGGAAGATTTACTTGAAATCGATAAGCTGGAGCAATCTAAATTTAATTGTAGATCACCAACACCGGGCTTCACAACAGCTAACAACAAAAAAATACTTGTAACTCGCAATAACCAAATAACAAAACCTACGCACTTTTTGGAAAAACCACCAGTTACAGTTTTCTCAAAAAAATCGGAGAATACGCCACCAGAAAAACATACGAAAGTTATTGAAGGTAGAACTCAGCATCACATAAATGGACAAAACTCAAACCGTCTTTCTGTTAATGAAAATCCACATAAATTATTTGAAAACTGCGTATTTCATGGTGACATAATCAACCATTTCTATTACACATGTGACCATGGTAAAGATGAAAAAAAATAGTGTACGCAGTAATATTATTGTTGATTTGTTGATTTACATTTTACGTTCATTTAATTTTTGAAAAACTTTATGTTTGTTCAATTAAGAAATTTTTCAAACAAAATTTTCAACTGTTACCATTGTTGTCTTTTGTTATTTGATGCCTGCCCCCCGACCAGCAGCACTCGCTTCGCTCGTGCCGCAAAAGTCGGGGGCAGGCATCAATTTTTTTCGATGCATTACATTCAATATTTTTTCGACGTACTTTCGACCGGCTATAAAGAAATAGTATATTACATGCCTAGGGCAGTAATGTAAGAAATGTCTCAGAGCACATGTAATTGTTGGCCGAGGCGAAGCCGAGGTCAACAAACATGTGCTCTGAAGCTTTCTTACTTACTGCCCAAGGTGTGTATACGATTTTTCTGCACACTGGGACAGAAGTGAGCTTACGCCCGAGCGCAGCGAGGGCCGAAAGTCTCACTTTCGTCCCAGTGTACAGAAAAATAGTATACACTACACGGGCAGAAGTTTGAGAGCCCTGAACTGCGCGCCAAGATGCCCTCGGCTTCGCCTCGGAATCTCAAACTTTCTGCCCTAGTAGTGTAATATTCTATTTCTTTATACCTCGGTCGAAAATACGTATCTTCGGCATCAATTTCAATGCTGAAAGTGGGAGATTTGTGCCTCGGTACAACCACACGCGCGCCATCTGTAACAGCGGGCGGGAAGGCTGTAACAGCGGGAGCAAAAATTTATACGCGCACCGACCCATGTAGGGTTTACCGACATTCCCCAGGTAGGAAGCGCCGAGGCTGACGCCGAGTACAGCCCCTTTCTAACCTTGGCGCACTGAGGCTTGGGGAACCAAGCCTCTGCCAGGCTTGTTCTCGTCGTCAAAATTAGGCTGAGATTATGAGTTTTCATTCCTTCATTTTCAAATTTTACCCTAGGCTTGAGTCAGCCTCGATTGAGGCTTCCTTTACAAAGGCTTCATTCTGAAGGGTGGACGAGTCTGGGGCCAGCCTTCACTCATTAGATAGGAATTTCCTCATTATTATTGCAATAACAATAACAATATTAGTGTTAATAGGTAAATTCCATTTTTTGGTGTGATTTTTGGAATATTTCATTGAGCCTCATTCGAGGCTTGTCTCAGTCTTGGGCTAAACCTGATTTCGATTCAAACCGACAAAATTCTGTTATTAATTATTTAAGCGGATAGATAATTGAATGAAATTATTGTAACGGTTTGCTCGACTGACCTTGGCCAACCGTTAAAGGCACTGAAAAATTCTCTAAATTTGACCCGATTTTATGCTTCTAGTTTTTTCCCAATTTATTCCCAATGAATTTGCCTTCCTGAAAAAATGGGCGCCAGTCGTTTTTGCAAAGTTCTACAAATTTGGGGGAAAACGACAAATCCCCAAGTTTTATTTTAATTTCAATGAACAACAAAAATCCCAAAAAGACTCTACTTTAACCCGCTTTCTTACATGAGGCTCCTATATTGTCTCAAGGGGGGGAGGGGACGATACCCTCCCTTTGGGTATTCAGACAAACGAAAAAACTTTACACAAACTCCTGAAAATTTTGGTTTAAATAAACAAAATTAAGTATATATTCAAAAAAAATAATATAGGTACATTTACGTCAAAGAAAATAGGAATTTTTCAGGAATAATACGATGATTATTCCACTTTAATCATTAATCTTAAACGTGACTCAGAATGAACAAAAATAACTGTAACTTGACTTGGGTGGAAACACCCCAAACAGACGCTAACTCGACGTTTCCTCTACTCTTTACCTTTCACTCAAAATTCTTTACTTTATGATTCAACATATTAATTATACGGGGACTCGCGTACCTTACACTATTTGTGCTATCTTTCCTCCGTCTTGGCCTCTTTAACTTCTCTTTTAATTTTGCTTAATTTCTCGAACTTCTCTACAATTTTCTCTTTACTTTTCTTTACGTTTCTCGAAATTGTCTCCACACGATGTGGCCGCCACGGTGTCCCGGGAGAAGAAGAACGAGTCTTCTCTCCCACGAGTTGTGTTGGGTGCTCTCGGCCGTTCCCGCTCAACTTCGGTAGAGCCGAGGCCCAACTCGACCAATAGTCGCGCGAATCCCCCACTACTGTCCTTAACGTCACTGAGTTTGATGTTATATACATACATGAATACACACACATACATACATACATACACAATATATATATAACGCGCGAAAATAATCGTAATAATAACAACATGACAATATTTTCCCGACAATTCAACGAAGAAGTTTTGTCTCTTATTTCACTCGGGTTTTCACTGGCTTCGGCGTTGTCCCCGACGATTTACGGCCTCTTTCGCTGTTGGCCAGCACCCATCCGTGCTGGCTACTGCTGGACCAACTGATTGGATGCTGCGTTTTCTCAGATTCCTCTCGAGTGTCCTTGGTACCGCTACTTTGCTCATGGGACTGGGAAAAATCCTTCCCAGTCCTACTCTCGTACTTTACTCCAAAATTTGGAGTTGGATTAGACAAAATTAAACAAAAATAATTAGTGAGGTCATAAAAATTGCTGACCTCACTCTGGACGTATGCTGACTTGACTCAAAATGAGCCCCATCCTCACCGGGTACCGCGAGTTACGGCCATTATCGCGATTTCAATAAAATTAATTAATTTTTCCGAATTTTCTTAATTCTGTGACGGTAAAAACCGTCACATTATTATTATAACATTGGAAGGATAAAAAATGAGATATATGAACATAGAGTTTCAGAGTGTCAATGAGAGAAAAGGTTGAGTCACTTTATAATTCGGGTTTATGTCCTATGAACTCAAGTTAGTGAAATAGCCTAGTGGGCTAAATGCATGTTTCGAGCACAGTCCTTCGGTGGATATCTTGGACAACAGCGGCACCAGGACGATCTTCTCTGGGGAACAACATCCGGACGCGGCATCTGAATAAATATATTCATACCAATCGGGTCGAGGATAATTAATAATAATAAAATAGCCTTTTTATCATTAAAAATTTTTAGAATCAATGGTCGTGGGTTCGAATCCAAGCCGGAGCAACTTTTTTTTCCATATTAATGTTATTTTCAATACTATTTGAGCTGATTTATCTCGTGAAAGCCTTATAATTCAATAGTCATTAATGTTAAACAATTGTTTAAACATTCTACAGCCCCATTGTCTGGAACGGTTCACCCTCATTTCAGACTTAGAACTGAGTGTCGGGGAAAGCCTCAGTTGCCAACCTTGGGATGATCTTATCATTCTAAGGCTCATGAAGGCTTGTTTCAGCCTTGTCATCTGAGCCTTAGACTACTCAGCCTCAGCCTTGGGCAAAGGCTGAGCAAGGCTTGTTCCGATCGTCAATTCCTACCTGGGTCACGGGGTGGCCGATGTTCGGGCAAAATTATTTCATACGATTTTAGGCAAGTCGATCAAAGGCCAAAGTACGAAACAATATCGGGGCGTGAATATTGGTTCCGCGAATGAGCCCGATATTCTTCCCAACGTCGAGCCCTCTATATTGGGATGGTGAGTTAGTATCGTAACTCGATTCTATATCGAGTAGCCGAATATCGGGAACCCTCTATCTATCCGAAATTCGGACTGAAGTCATGACACCCTTATCCGCACAACAAAATCGAAACGATTATCGCACGTAATTCGCGTAACCGAAGATCGGCTGCTCTACTTTTGACGAACATATTTCCAACATCGCTCCCCCCAACTCCGCAGTACGAATTCCGATCGATATCAACCTTGAAATTGCCCAATAATTTTTTACAATCGTTTATTTTTTAATAATTTTTCTTTTTGATTGATTTTTATATTCTTGCTTCCGAATGGAAGCTTTGTAATCGTAATTTTTTTCGAGTTTGAGATTTCATCATAATATGACTGCAAATGACCCAAAACGTCAAGATCCGCCGTTTTTAAAAAATGTCTGTGTGTGTGTGTGTGTGTATGTGATGACGCATTTTCCACTTTACTCTGAAGTGGGGCTAACTAGTGATCTGAAAATTCCACCATAAGTTTGCCGTGCGTGCCCCAAGCTCTCACAAAAATTTCAGCTAAATCGGCCGGATAGTTCTTGAGAAAAATGAAAATGTCGAAATATCGTTTTTTCGACTTTTCTCGATGAAAAATGGAATCACAGCGTCCACTCTCCGCGAGGAGATGCGCGTCCAAAAGCTGCATCTTTGACCCCGGGGGTGGTGGGAGCTCAGATTTTTAGTTTGTCTAGTATAAAACTTTTGAGAAATTTTTCGTGAAAATCTTGATTCCACGATAACTTAATAAATAATTGAGCTAGAGACCTTAAATGTTGTGAGGTTATACATCTGATGAGCACAAAGGCTGGTATTGAAACTGAGCGGAATCGGTCCAGTAGTTCCTTAGATATTAGCATAGAAACATCAGAAAAAGCAAGCCATATCTTCAAAACTATTCAATTGATTATATTTGGGGTGAACTTAACCCTCTGAGGCCTATTTTGGTTTCCCCATACCACGCACAGATCGATGACGGTAGATGTAAGAGTGAAAAATCCATTTGGAAGCTTTCTGCCAATTGCATTGGCAGAATATTGAATGTGCGATGTCCAAATCACGCGCAAGTAGTGGGGCGCCTGCTTGTTTTATTCTGTAACATAACGATTGAAAAGTCACGCCATAATTGATTTTCCTTCAATTATTCTTCTTACTAATGATTAATTCGTGAACTAAATTTAAAAAAATATAAAAATAATAAATGAATGTAAAATAGAATAGATATAAAAATTGATCAAGAAAAAAATCTTCCCTTTCTGCCATCGAATGATTCGATCATCAATAAAGGGAAAAATAATACCCAAAAAAAACTTTAATTTTCAAGAATAGAAGAGTTTTGTGTCAAAAAATGAATATTCCATTGTGAGAAATATGTAGTTTTGTTTCTCGGTTCTTACTTCACTTTTGTTATTATATTCCTCTCAATAAGGATATCCATATAAACAATATAAATATCGATATGAATTTGAGATCAAATGACTTTTAGATTCATATAGACAGTACGATTCTGTCAAAGCTGAATAGAGTGATGGTCCAGGCGGCAGCGTGCAAGTTTCATCATCCGACGATCGAGGGTTCGAAACCGCCTGTGGGCACTAAAACTTGTAATTACTAAAATTACTTCAAAATGATTAAAATTGAAATATAAATTATGAAAATATAAAAATACGGAATCTCAGAGAAAAAAAAATGATAATTTTCTTTTTATTTATGTTTAAAAATTGTTTTCATATTATTGAGCGTCTGTCAAGTTCGATATGGGACTCGATGTTGGGCGTATATCGTAGCGCTACGTTGAAATTCGTCACATTGAATTTAGCCCGACGTTCGGGCCGAACTCGAAATCCTATATCGGGTCGAAATCGGATGCGATATACGCCCTATTTAGTTTTCGATTTCGTGCCGCTGTGACGTGCCATTATTGGCTAGGAGTCCGAACTAATATAGTTTCCCTATATCGAAACTCGGCAATTCGACATTGCCCCGAATTGCGGCCTGTTTCGGTTTCCTACATGGAGTGGCGCCAATCTCATTGGCAGAATAATAAATATCACATGAATAGTGGGGTTGTTAAATTATGCACAAGTAGTGGTGCTTCTGCTTGTTTTTACTTTTTTCAAGAAAGTATTAGCGGAAGATATCTCTAGAAATGCACCTATTCTTCCATCCATTCAATGACTCCTCTCTTCCTAACAGCTCTCTGACTTTTCTTTCGGAAATTTTTCTTTCTTTCGGAGAGATTTTCAACTCTTATTCTAAAAACATTTTCTCTTCCTCCAATTTATCATCTTTCCATGTAGAAATTGGAGCCCACTTTCTGATTGAAATCCTATTACTGCAGACTAAAATTTAGGGTGAACCCCGAATTTCAAAAGGATTTTACCGCTTCACGAGCTTTGAGGAAATATGTATGAAAGAGAGGGTCGTAATATGGACGAGTAGTGGTGAGACGGACCACCTCAAAAGTTGAATTGTGACAATGGAAGGACAAAATGGACCACTCCTTCTAATTGATGGAATTATTGTTTTATGGATGAGGAAATGATGTCTGTTAAAACTTGGCCCAAGTTTTGGATGCTCGAGGTCAGGAACTTGAAGATTCCCGCCAAGGCATCCATATTGCCACGTTGGCAACATCTCCGGCGGTTTCACGAAGTTTCCCGAGAGGCCTCGGGAAGTAGCGAACGGCCGAAGCGTTGTACTCACTTGGCTTTCGGCTTTCGGAAAGTAACGAACGCAATTCACCGAACAGTTCAAAAAATCATGCCTTTTTTTCGGCAAATTATCGCGCTTTCGTGTGCTGCAAAAAGTTCGGAAATCATCAAATATTAATTGTTAAAAATCACCAGTAAATTCACCGCTAATAAACCAAATAATGAGTGTAAATAGTTAAGGTTTTATCAAATAAAAGGAACGGTAGCCAAATCGGCTAAATAATCGAGCATTTCGGTATCATTCCACCACCTCGCCAATTTTCAGGCTTATCAAAAGGTTTTTCTCTGCACCACTCACGGACCTGGGCATCAACGTCGAAATATTCTCCTCTCGAAAATCACCTAGTTTTTCAACAATGCCCATTGCTACGTAATTGATTCAATCCGTAGAGAAGGAAGTGGTGGAATCGAATACTCGCGCAAAACGGAATATGATGCAAAATAGGATGATAGGACAAAATGGAATGCGAGGGTGAAACGGGATATGGGGCAAAATGGGATACAGTCAAAGGTCCATCCATATCAATTCATACAAATATCCGAATGAATATCTATAGATATTTTCTTGAGACACGTTGATATTGAAATCTCGTCACTTAAAACTTACTTGGTCCGCGTTCATCATGAATTTCCGTAAAAAGTAGTTAATTTTCTATTCTAAGGGTATTAGCTAGCCTCCAACCACCATCAACCATATTGAGTAGAACATAGCTCTGAAACCCTTTACTACCACTGCTATTTACGCTGAGGGGCTTCTAGAGACTATAGGAAATTTTTTGACTAGGTTCGGTATCGAAATCTTCTATAGAGTCAGACTTATGTATTTTTGAAGTCTGGAAAATCGCGGATGAAGTGCTTACAGGAGAAGTATTCTGTTCCACCGATTATTTCCCTATTCAAAAAATGCCTGAAGCTGATTCCATTGAAGATCTCGATCTCAAAAATGATCAGGATACTTTCCATAGCTTCTGGCAGCTAGAGACTGATCATTAGAGATAGATAGATAGATAGATAAATTTATTATTGTTCAGAATGGTTGAAGAGAGAGAGAGAGAGAGAGAGAAAAGCATTTTATTGATGTCCTGGGAGCTCAGTGTTCCCCTAAGGACAATTACATTTCACAATACATTTTTAATTATCCAAAAATAGTAATAAAAGTTCTTAAATACATATAGTTTCTTTTCATTTTCTTTGTTTTTTTTTTTTTTTTTTTTTATTATAATCTTATTTCTTGTTTCCTACTTAAATTGGTACAAGGACGGGTTTCGCAGAGAGAGAGAGAGAGAGAGAGAGAGAGAGAGAGAGAGAGAGAGAGAGAGAGAGAGAGAGAGAGAGAGAGAGAGAGAGAGAGAGAGAGAGAGAGAGAGAGAGAGAGAGAGAGAGAGAGAGAGAGAGAGAGAGAGAGAGAGAGAGAGAGAGAGAGAGAGAGAGAGAGAGAGAGAGAGAGAGAGAGAGAGAGAGAGAGAGAGAGAGAGAGAGAGAGAGAGAGAGAGAGAGAGAGAGAGAGAGAGAGAGAGAGAGAGAGAGAGAGAGAGAGAGAGAGAGAGAGAGAGAGAGAGAGAGAGAGAGAGAAAAGCTTTTTATTTAAGTCCTGAGATATATAATCCCCTAAGGACTAGTTAAATTATACATAATATAGCTTACATAAATTTTTATATTAGAAAAAAGATAATAATTAATTTAAGTCAAAAGTATTGCCATTGTTTACATAAAGTAGTGACAGAAAATACAATATGAAGAGAAGTATATTGGTCGCATGTTCATTTTAGAAAAGAGATACATTAGATTTTGGAAGAGTTACATTAGATTGACATTTATGAGAACACATTTTAAAGAATACAATTCATCTTTTTGCTTCGATTGCTTTTTTTTTGCTCTAATAAAAAGAAATCATACAGTTTTTTACCAAAAGACTCAATACTCGAAGATTCGCGAATAGGAAGGGGGATTGAGTTCCACAATTTAGATGCTGTTACTGTAAAGGAAGATGTGCCAAAGTTCGTACGAGAGTTATTAATCTTGAGATCCAAATACGTACCCTTCTGGGCTCTACAGTTCAAGTCACTTCGATAGATTAGGCGTTCAAAAAGGTATGAAGGTCTCTTGTTATTCAGTATTTTGAATGTCATTTTGCCGAGAAAATATTGGCGACGGTAATAAGGCATTAGCCACTCAAGTTTTATATAGTAAGCGCTAATTGAAGCATCCATCTTGAGGTCAAAGATCATTCTTATGCAACTATTCATTATTTTTCTTAGTACTTTATCATTTTCATCAGAACAACCAATTAACAGTAAGCAACAGTAGTCAATGTGAGGAAAGACTAGTGCCCTCGAGAGGTGGATCCGCAAGTTGCGACTGAGACATTGCCTGTTTCTCTTCAGCTGACTAAGAGAGCAGTTTGATTTTTTGACTATGCCATAAACCTGATCGTGCCACAATAGCTTGCTATCAATATACACCCCCAAATCTTCAATTGAACTCGAATATTCTACCTCAACTCCATCAACCACGATCTTTGAGAGTAGAGTGTAGTCAATGGAGTTGATGTACCTTATTGAGCCTAAAATAATTGCCTGTGTTTTACCCCCGTTAAGGCACAGTCCATTCCTCACAGACCAATTTACCAGTTTTGAGACATCCGAGTTGATGCGAACAACCGTGCTCTCAAGATCTTCAGGAAGGCAGTGATCATAGATCTGGAGATCATCGGCGAAGGACGTGTGTTTCACGTGCTTAAAGAATTTTGGTAAATCAAAGGAGTAGCACAGGTAGAACAATGGCCCAAAGATCGTACCTTGAGGAACCCCTCGGTGCATTGAGATCCACCTGGAAAACTCCCCATCATTACCAATTACCATTTGTTTTCGGTTACCAAGGTAGGATTCACACCAAGTGCATGTATCCCTCGAGAATCCAAGAAGAGAGAGTTTGTCAATTAATATTTGATGATCAACCATATCAAATGCCTTCGAGAAGTCGAAGAGAACAATTAGTGTTAGTTTCCGAGCATCCGCGGCTAGTTTGGCATCTTCAAGAACGTTTAGAAGCGCAGTTTGGGTGCTCATTCCCTCTCTAAATCCCGATTGAAATTCGTCAAATCCGTTGACGGACTCAAGGAATTGAATCATTTGGACTGAAACGATCTTTTCAAAAAGCTTTGATAGAAAATTAGTTAGAGCGATAGGCCTGTAGTCAGAGCAATTGGTAGGACAACGGGTTTTGGGAATTGGGCAAATCAGCGCCTCCTTCCATTTCGTCGGGAACACCTTCATTCTCAATGAAAAATTGCAAATGTGTTGAATTTGTCTGATACAGGCCGGAAGAGCCATTTTTATTATATCTCCTTGGAGACCGTCTGGTCCCGACGAATTAGAATTAGAGAACGAAATATGTTTATTGATATCTCCAAGTGAGATCCATCGAATATTAAATTCAGGAACATCATTGTTCTCACGGACCAGAGGATTCATAACTCTTGTAGACGAGGAGTTACTGCTGTCAGCCAATGCGGAAGATTTATGACCAAGACGACCAAAGTGCTCAGCAAGAGCATCGAGTTCAACTAAGAGTTTACCATCGTTCTTTTTGGCTTTACCAATTCCCATTTTACCTAGTTCAGACCACATTTGCTTCACACTGGCAGCTCCCTCAAGCTTGTTATGGAAAAACTCAGCACGAGCAGCAAAAATCATTTTCTTGACTTCATTTCTTAGTTTCTTGAATTCCTCCTGATCACTCACATTTTTATTTTTCCTATGACGAGCACGCAACGCATCTCTTAGCCTCATTTTTTCTTTTATTAAGTCATTTAACCAGGGTAAGCTTTTCTTTTTTACTGAGACCTCGAGAAACGGTGCATGCCTGTCCAGAGAGCAGGTGATAGTTTTATGAAGGAATTCAACTTTATCATCGACTGAGTCGGAACTATAGAAAGAGCCCCAGTCACAAGAGTAAATGTCATTGAGGAAGTCAACTTTACTGAAGTACTTAAAATTTCTATATTTAAATTTACGTGGAGTCAATTTCGATATTGACGCCAATAATTCAATCCCAATGAGGTCGTGTCCGCAGATGGATGTGCTTTTTTGAAAGGAAGATTTAATTAATTCCCGATTGTTAACCAAGATGACATCAATCCACGTGTGTGAAGTGGCTGTATGATGAGTAGGTTCGAAGGGAACCATATAAAGATGAAGTTCGTTGATTATTCTACGAAGGTGCTTATTGTCATCAGAAGGAGTTCCATTTTTTTTTATACCATTAACGTCCATGTTTAAATCCCCCATGATGACAACAAGGTTATAAAGTGGTGACAGATTGGAGATTTTCTCCCAAAATAATAGTGGATATTTCAAATGAGGCGGACGATAGATAATGCTAGCTAGTGTTTTTTCAAGGCCCTGACCTCTCACTTCCACGATTAAGTACTCAGGTATTCCCGAATAGAGACTCGGGGATGAATCTATTATTTTTACACCGAGATCACTTCGTACATACATCGCCACACCCCCAGATTTTTTACCCGTTCTATCATTACGATAGATATTATAGCCCTCAAGTCCGACACATACGTCCTCCATCTCAGGTTTAAGCCACGACTCTGAAATACCAATAAGGTGATAGTTTTGATTAGTGACTAAATGCATCAAGTCCTGATGATGACACATTAAAGATTGAGTATTGACATGTACTATTCTTAAATTGTTCTTGTAACTAGTTGCGACATTCAATACGTCACTCTCGCCTGCAATTCGCTGCTATGCTGGATCACTTGGAGCTTTTGATGATTGCGACTTCAAAGCTTGAGTACCCTTGCCAGACCCCTTCGTGGCAGCTCTTGTTTGACGTCTCTTAAGGTTTTCACGACGATCAGACGACTCCTCCTCCTCTTCCCTCTTTCTGCGTTTGCTCTCAGAGCCATTAGCAGCGAGGGGAACAACGTTAACCACGCCAGAAGAGCCTGCAGCATCTTCCCCAGTCTCGGAATCTTCGACTAGGCAGGGAACATCCCTCTCGTGAAAAATTGTGAGGATAGGCGAACCATCCTCACGGCGAGCGTGGACAAGGCCATTTCTCACCCAGACATACTTCAGGAGACCCACCTTCCTTGCTCTCCGTGCTTCAAGAAATAGGTGACGAAAATACGGAGTAAGTCTCTCATTAATGAAGACTTTGGAATCCGGAGAGGAGTTAATTCCAATTTTTTCAGCTGTTAACTGCATTTTATTCGTTTTCACAAATTTCAAGAGGTCCACTTTGCTTTTTTCTCTTACAAATTCAACAACAATCAGGGCACTTGGAGGTAAATCAGTTGTTGATGGTGGAGGATTGATTTTTTGACGATAGCAGGCACTTATGTCATTAGATGAAATATCAAGCCCAGCAAGAGAGCATATTCTCATTACTATATCATCAATGTTTTCATTGACATCTACTGGGACACCCATTATCTCAACAAAGTTTTTTAGGAATCTCTGTTTAGTTTTTTCCATCTGTAACTGTCCAATTTCATTTTGTTCTTTGAGAGAGACGGTTTCCTGCTTGATTAGGACAATATTTTTATTAATAGCAGTATTGTCTTCCTCAACCACGTCGATTCTCCGACTTTGGTCCTCTAGTAGTGAAGTAGAAACATTCACGCTCGCAGTTAATTCGCGAAGAGTTACTGCTTGGTTATTTAAAGCTTTCATCACATCTTTCAACGTGGGCTCACTGTCATCCGACATTATGAATAGGTTATGTGATTATTTATCTATCAATTTGAAAGGGTGATAACTGGGAATTCTTCTTATACCATCGATTACCATCAGATCATGTTATTGAAAGTTAATAAGTACCCGCAGATGTCACTGAGATACCGTGCACAGGCAGATAACCAGGAATCAAGGAGAGAGGGGGAAAAATGTCCCGCCAAAACGATAATAGATGACAACGTAACCTAGTATTGTTACTAAATATTATTAAAAAAAAAAAAAAAAACTAATATGATTGGAGAAATATTATCACTGAAGCACTGAATGCAGTTTTTATGTCCAAAGGAGTTCACTGAGAGGATGCACACTCAACACTTTTCATAGTAATATTAATTTTTCAGGGATAAGATGAAACACGATGGCGTCGAACGAGTTATTGGCGAGTCAATAATTAATTAGATTAAAAGCACTGATAAAGTTATATAAATTATGAAGTTTATTATTTAAACGAAAGTTAACATGTTATTCTCTCGTTTTTCTCTTCTCTCAGAAATTTTCAGAATAAAAAAGACAGTTATATTGCACTTTAACAAGAGGACACCAAATAGACACAACCGTTTTATACGAGAGAGAGAGAGAAAGAGAGAGAGAGAGAGAGAGAGAGAGAGAGAGAGAGAGAGAGAGAGAGAGAGAGAGAGAGAGATCTTCAAGGGTCATAAAAAGGGGGCCTTCTGACGTCAACTCGAAGAAGTTGTGCTACCTCTAATGAGTATTGAAGACGAAAGAAAATTTTTGTTATGAGTCATTTTTTTTCAGTAACTACTACTTCAAGACGATTCTCTGAAGACAGTGATCTTCAATATTTTCATGACTTTCACTGGAAAAACGACATTTATCTCCGCATTGTTGCTGAGAATCTCCGAAATATCTCCAAAAAGGAGCAGAATTTTGAAGCCGAAATGACGATTTATGAAAACTTATTTTTCAACCTGGGCATTTCTTTACACAGACATAATGGAAAGCTATTTAGATAATGTTTTACATGACATCATAATTTCATTTCCACATTGAAAGGTGAGGATTTATTACTAGTTCGTGAGCCATGTGGGCGAAGTCCGACGTTCTTTTAAGTTTTGTTTTAGAGTTTCCTAGTGTATAAATGCAATTCGTTGCATCGATTTATTCGCGATTAACAATCCAATTCATATAGTCAAATATGGATGCAAACTGCCGGAGAAGGCTTTCAGAATTTGAAAATGAAGGATAATTCTGTTGAGGCCGAAATATCGACGATTTTTCCAAACAATTCTCATCGCGACCCAATTCCCTTCAGGAATATATTTCATCATCATATAAATTGATCAATTAATGACAAACAAATTCATGCAAAAAGAATGAATACGAATTCGAGAGCGTTGGGAAATAGCAACCAAAGAAAATCAAGAATATCCTCCACGTGGCTCACGTATTAGAAATAAATTTTTATCTTTCAATGCTGAAACAAAGTTATGATGCCATATAAGAACTATTCGTATCAATTTTCATTATCTCTGTGCAAAAAAAAATATTCTAACTGTTCAGCACATGCATATGTTAGAGGCCATTTGAATCATAAAACCCATACCAATGCGAAATAAAGTATTTCAAATCGAATATTTTTGAAAATCTATTCCTGTTCTTCTCACCAGATAAAACCAAATTCGAAAAAGGAAGAAATTGAAGAAAGACATGTGCTGAGCATATGACCTTTTCACGCTATGCATAGAAAATTGCGATCTTTTCTTATATATATCGTACTCAAACTATTTCAGTACGGTGGTATCCTCGACAAGCCCACAATATAAAAAAACACATTTTCAAGGCACGAATATTAATTCGGAAAAAATACGATTCCACGAAACTATTCAATTGTTGAAAACCATAAAACTTTGAACATTTTGTTTCGTATTGGTAACGGTTTGATGGTTTAAAAGATCTCGAATATATTGACGCTTCGAGTAGTAAGAATAATCTCTCTTGTATAAAGATAAAGGCAAAATATCAAAATATTCCCTACATTGCATCACAATTTTATTTCTCCGTTAAGAGGTGAGAAATTATTCGTGTTTCGTGAGCCACGTGGGAGAAGTCTGAACGCTTCTTTTATGATTATTTCAATACTTCCATGAGGCTGATCCCATGTGGTTGCAAATTTGTTTCTTCATCAACTAATTAATTTATATAACAGAATATAAATCGAACCTGTTCAACTAGACACTTAGCATCCATCAATGAGAGTAATTTTCCCGTTTAATCCTCATCATAGAAATTGACTGCTCAATGACCAACAGATTCACGTGAAAGGATTAACTCCAAACCCGAGAGCGTCACAGAAAAATTACAAAAAAAAATCGGGAATGCTTTTCACGTTATCTCACAAGCTAGCAATGAAATCTCATTTTCCGAAGCGTATATGCAGGGTGACGTCGGCGTCCACCTTACAAACTTCAGGGGTTTAAAGAATGACACATACAATTCTAATACCGCCAAAATCAATGGAATCGGATAGGAAAAATTTTAGCGATGATTATAAGCCATAAGAATTTTTTTTGTTGCTGCACCGTATGTGATATTCAAGGCAATACCAAATGTGACAAATCTGCTGATATCGAATGGAAGATTTGAGCCGACATTGAAAGCGACATTTTTGGCGGTGCTAGATACAGCAATTTCCAAAATTATAGAAAAAATCCATTCGTCACTATTCAGATGATTATTCTCTAACTTGATTGTTTTTTGCACCATTAGAATTTTCATTTATAATTTTCCATACCCCGAGAATTTGTAAGATGGATGCTGATATCACCCTGTATTTGAGGGCAATTGAGTCATGAAGTCATAACCCATACTGACCGAAGTATTCGAAATTCTATGCTTTCAAGACTCGAATTAATTTCGTTTTCGAGGATTATAATTTTCCGAAAGCAATAATCTCTTTCGAGCTTAAGAAGTCTGCAAAAAAAATGTCATAAATACATTAGAGGATCAATTTTCCTGTCATATGAAGACTGCAAGTGTGAAATATCTATGAATTCGAACCATCGACATTAGATGTTTTTTAGTAGATAATCCCCATAAGATTCCTTTTGATATATTCTGTGGAATACAGGAAAATGATCTATTTCCTGATCCATTTCCTCATCTGTTTTTGTATACTCCATCGAATATCACAAACCGCCTGACATCACGTTTCTACTATCCATGATAAGGGAGCAGTATAAATATGACACGTCTCACATAGTAACAGTGCAGTATCGATTGTGTCTTAAAGTGTTAACACCTAACAGTCAATCCTGCTTGACGAAAGTTTCTCTGTGTGAATAGAGAAACTTCTCCCTTCATGAGAAGTATGGCTCTATTATATGCATCTTCGTGGATTCTCTTCGTGATCCTATTCAATCATGGAATCATCACAGTCAATTCATGTCATGTAAATTTAGAGGGACTAGTTGAGTTTGGAATACCTTTACCAGTAGATTCCATCGGGGTCGGTGAGGAGGCGAAGAATGGAGAAATTAAGCGAATTATTGAATCTAATGAGGCATTGAGTAGTATTCGTCACATACTCGCTGGGTTAGATTCTGAATATCAGTCGTTCCCATTCCATGCTGATTCTACAGAAGAGGAATTGGTGAAAATTGCAGAAGATTATATCTCTTCCGAATCTGATAGTGTAATGCGCAGATTGCTTGATATTATGGAATCAGTTCAGCCAGAAGTATCAACAGGTGACAAAGTACCTCTCTTCGATTTAGCAGTGAAACCTTATTTAGATCAAGTAAGTTAACAGTTGAAAATATAATGATCTAAGGGAGATTCTTGGGGAGTGGGAAGAAAACAAGTGGAAACTTGCAGTGTTATTCACATGATTATAGTTTTATCTGCTAATTTATGAGCAAGTCGCTTCTGACTGGTTCCTCATTCTCGACTTTTGAGTACGTCGTTTTTGTTTTTTAAATTTCCATTTTGCGAATGATATTCAAATTCGACAGCACAGGACTATTCAATAATTTATTATTTAATTTAATTTGTCGTCCTTATGTTCTGGAAATATCGATTGATTTCTTCATTTTCTAATGTTTCCTCGGTAACCAGTTTCTCGAGGAGTCGATACGAGTTATGTTCATTCTTTCCGAGATTAGAAATGACTTGTATTGTCTCTCCGACTCACGAAATTTGTCGAACTCAAAGGTCAAATACACGTGAATTACAGTTGTTACAAAATACGGAATTGAACCGTTAGTCTAGCAACTTTTGCAAAACAGAATTAACCCTCTGAGGTGACTTTCGTAGTCCCCATTCTACGACTGCCCTCTCATGACATGGAGTGGGGTGCGTGTAAGTTCATAGCGTACCGCATGTTTATTGGTTATCCCCGCTCTGGCGTCCGTTGTGCGCTTTTTGGCTACTTTCACCTCAGAGGGCGAGGAACTGGGACATGGATCTATGACCGATATCCAGAGAAAAGATCAAACAAACTAATCTCAGAGGGTTAAGTAGGAATTTCTCGGCTCATTTTATGAGGTTGATACGTTTTCTCATATCCAGTGAAACCTCCATGAAAAGTTGGAGGGGAGTTCGAACTTGGAAAACGATAGGAGATGCGACTGAATTCCTGAGCCTCTACTACGTCACAGCGAAAACGAAAGAGAACGATACGTTACTCCATGGGTAGGAATCGCCCAATGCTCAACGCTTGGCCGAGCATCGGCCAAGAATTCGCAAGCCAAAGCCTGGTAGCCATTGCTCGGCCAAATCTACGCCAAGCATTGGTTCACCGTAGTTCGGGCCTTCAGGATTGGCTGAGCAGCGATGCACCGTAGTTTGGCCTGCCAGAATTGGCCGAGTGTTATTCGAAACTTGGACTCCCAAGGTTTGGATTCTGAGCATTGGCCACTCGCCGGGCCAATAATGTTCTGCCAAGGCTTCAATTTTATTGTTATTTTTTGACATGATTAAATTATTTCACATTATCGAATAACTTCTGAACAATTCCGATTGAATTTCATTTCCCCGAACAATGTTAACGACGATAAATTTATGAGGATCAAATCTAGCTATCTAATTATGCAACGTCCTAACGGCCAGGACGGCAAGGTAACAGACTAGTAATCCGAAAGCCACGGTTCAATCCTAGGTGCTGACTTTTTTTTTGTTATTCAAATGACATTGGATCTTGATCATCCTTACGTGCTTCAGAAGACTTTAATACTTTTAATTCATGTATTTAACATGAAATCTACAATAAAACTAACATTGGCTGAACATTGGGACCAGTATAATACCCAATGCTCGTTATCGAGGCTCGACCATGCTTCGGCAATCAGCATTGGTACAATGTTATCATCCAATGCTCAACCAATATTGGGCCAGCCATGGCTGATCATTGGGTACCAGGACTGGTTCATTGGCTTCCGGCGCAGGGCCAACATTGGCCCGATGCATTTTTCCTACCTGGGATCTCCCTTTCACGCTGGACGAGTGGTCTGAGGTGAACAGTGGAAGAGAGAGGAGATGAGAGGAAACGACGAAAGAAAGTCAAGATTGGGGACGCGGTTTTTGAAGTGAAACTTCTTATACGAAGTCCTCGCGTTTAACGCTGTTGCGTTACTTTTCCACGCTTTGGTGGTGGGGGAAAAGAAAGAGAGAGAGAACGAATGTGCGCATGCGCACTCGTATCCCTGCAGCATTGCTCGTCATAGTAGGACTAGCGAAGGGATCGACATCGGCTTTCTTCGACGTCTATGCCCCACCAAATAATCTTCGGCTTCGGCATGCCTCGTGTGTCAATTCTTTCGTTAGTACGACAATACCTGTCCTGTTACTGTTTATTTTTTATTATCAGTTCAAGAGTATCTCGGAAACTAAGTGGGATAGAGTGATTTTGTTTTTCTCCTTTTTTGTAGATCTTTAAATTCTCGACAAGAAAGCTCGAAGTTGAAACTGCTCTATCTTATTCAGATTCCGAGATATTCTCAAGAAACAATTGACAAACAAACCAAA
The DNA here is from genome assembly GCA_963942555.1 of Aleiodes leptofemur. Lineage (NCBI taxonomy): Eukaryota > Metazoa > Arthropoda > Insecta > Hymenoptera > Braconidae > Aleiodes > Aleiodes leptofemur. The sequence goes on along the minus strand of OZ012618.1, from coordinate 6,204,059 downwards.
AACACAGGAAAAGGTTTTATTTGTGGATAATTTTCTTGGAATATGTCAGAAACTACGGAAAATAGCGTTATTTTGCTCCAATCCTTCTTCATAGCCTTGGAAATTCTCTACAGAAGGCTGTCAGGTGAAATCGTTGTATTTCGCTTAGTTTCCCAGTTATTTTCGAGATACTATTGATAAGAAGAAACCTATTTTTCTCGTTATTTAGATTATTTATTCCCGAAATTTTTTTTGAGAATACTCAGAAACGGAGGAAAATGCAGCAATCGCACTCTGATTTTTTTCTTGAATTTCAAGACAAGCTATTAGAAAGGATCAGGTCAAAATGGCTTTACCTCGATGAGTTTCCAAGATATTCTCGAAAAATCATTGGAATAGAATTACTTTTCTTTCTCAAATAAGTCTGTTGTTTGTTATTTATTTTTAATTAATATCCCAGAAATTAAACGAGATAGCGTGATTTTGCCCTACTCCTTTCTTTGTTGAAAATTCCAAGAGCTTCAGAAGAAATTGAATCGAAAAGGGCGTTTCTCCGTTAGATTTTGATATATCTATAAGTCTGTGTTCTGTTCGTAGGATTTTGATGAGTGTCTCTGAAACTAAGCAAGATAGTGAAATTTTTGTAGAGACCCTTTTTGTAGTTTTCGAGATTGTCTGCGAAAAATTTCGTCATCTCGCTCACTTTCCGAAATATTCTTGAAGAGAAATGGAGTGGACGAAGAGAAAAACATCAAGTTTGTAGACAAATTGAGTGCTCTCCATCATCAATTTTCTTTGAATGTCTCGGAGTCTAAGGAAGATAGGGTATTTTTGCACTGATCCTTGGACGATCAACAAGAAGTTTCACTTCTGCCGCGCGTGAATTTCACGCACCCTCTTTTTCTTCTGAGAAAGGCGATGGAATTCTGGAGAGGTGAATTCGATAGAAGTTCTATTGTATTGTAAGAACAAGATATGAGTGAAATTTAATGTTTCTATTCTCTATTATTTCGGTTATTATCGGACGAACATTTCTAACAGGAAACTATTAAAATCAGAATAACTCAAAAACCAAGGACCCGAAAATCTGAAAAAATTCACAAAGTTGGATAATATGAGGTAAAATGTTATAGTTCAATTCAGAGAAACACAATTGAAAACTCATTCTAAATTTTAGAAGGATAGAAAGAAAATTTCAAATCACTTATTTTTCAAAGAAATTTCCATCAATATTATCCACAAACAATACCATGCTTTAGATTCAGAAGACCAGAACATGAGCCAAATTTGAAGTTCCTATCTTGATTATTTCAGTTGCTATCGAGAGACAAAACGAAAATTCAAATAACGTGCTTGGCTGTGCGATTCATGATCGAACCATATCATCTATGCATCAGCACTCCAAAGCTTGCTTTTTGAATTTTTCTTTTGGCTTTTATCTAATTTTATTATTCTTTTCTGAATTCGGGATTTGGGTTTTTTCTCCTGCACTGAGTATACCCCTCGTGCTTGAAAATTAATTGGATATTTCAGTCGAGTTTACCCGCTCAGCAACGTGTGCGTTCAGTGCGGCACGAAATCAGAAATATTGGAAAATGAAGATTGCTGGAGGTGGTTCTGGCTACGGTGCTGGCTCCGGTCCTCAATCCGGTCCAGGACTGGTCCGGGTCAGATCCGGGCTCTTGTCCGGGTTTGATTTGGGCTCCGGTCCCAACTACAGTGCTGAAGTAGAGTCCCGCATTGGGATACAACTGAATTTTGTTTTTTTTTTCACTTCACTTTTTCACTCCACGCACGTGTCGCTGAGCAACAAAACTTTCGGGAAATACCCACTAATTTTCAAGCACTCGGGGTATTACAAGTGATAAATGAATGGACCGACAAATTATTAAAAATAAAAAAAATGCGCCATGTGCACGTTTGAAACGTGTTGTTTGGCAGGCCAAAAACTGAATCAGGGTTGGCTGTGCAAATAATAGATGAATGGGCAGAAAAATGAGGTGGCAACTCAAAGACTGTAAAAATATTACGCAAAAGAATGGGAATAAAATCCAATGACAGGGAAAAATATAAAGGAGGCAAGGAGAAATTTTCAATTCAACTTATCGATCTATAATTGCAGCAGCAAAGACGGAAAAATAGGTCTTTCTACGTAAGAAAATAGCTTTGTCTTTCCACTATTGGTAAAAATGCAAATGGCGCGCCCGGTTTTTTTCAAATAGATCAAATCATTCTGTAACGTAACGAAGATGATGATGATTACACATCATTTTCAATAAACACGTATGAGAAAAAGCATTCGTTCCATAGTATCACACACTCATTAATATGAAATAGAAAAATTAGTTGAAAAGTTAGAAAGGGATGAATATAATCTCAACCAGTTGTTCTTTAAATTGGTATTTGATTCATGGAAAGTTCATAGATTCATGCGAATCTTGAAATAATAAACATTTCCTCATCTGGAAATCAAGATGATGATTTGGTGACTGACCTAGCCTTTATTAAGATAAGTCGTTCTATAATTATACAGAATTCTATTTGAAAAAAACCGGGCGCGCCATGTGCATTTTTACCAATAGTGGAAAGACAAAGCTATTTTCTTACGTAGAAAGACCTATTTTTCCGTCTTTACTGCTGCAATTATAGATAGATAAGTTGAATTGAAAATTTCTCCTTGCCTCCTTTATATTTTTCCCTGTCATTGGATTCTATTCCCATTCTTTTGCGTAATATTTTTACAATCTTTGATTTGCCACCTCATTTTTCTGCCCATTCATCTATTATTTGCACAGCCAACCCTGATTCAGTTTTTGGCCTGCCAAACAACACGTTTTAAACGTGCACATGGCGCATTTTTTTTATTTTTAATAATTTGTCGGTCCATATTTCATTCCTTTTGCGTCATTTTGGATATCGTCATTCTTCCAATATCGTAAAAAACCTAGATATTCGGACGCAGGACTTATGGAATCTCGTGATATTTTTTCTCAAATGCTAAATGTCTTGAGATCTTGAGAATCTTAATCCTTGAGAACCCGCGCTATGAGCGTGACGCCGCACTCTGTACGAAAATGTAAATATCAAATAATAGACTAAAAATATCAAGTTGAAACTTTTGGAATCCTCTTTGAATGATGTTGCGAATCGAAAAGGACCTTTTTCTGTGGAATATATTCTTTTGGTATGAAAGAATAATTTCTTGTGGATCTGATTCCGGAATGTGGCACGCTGCTCATTACGCGACTGGAATCGTAGTGGAAATTCTTTCCATCGTGTTGCCACGTCACTCGATTTGTGTGTATGAAAATGGCTGGCACTTCGAGTCGTTAATGGTTATTGGCAACGTTGCACTTCACTCAAAACGTGCGGTGCCGCTCTCATCACCCGATGAAAATCGTCAATCTCCCGGATGCGAGTTCTCAACTTTTAGAAATTTTTGAAAAAAAAAGAATTCGAAATCAAATTTTAGTTATTTTTTGTTGTTGCTTGCTGATGGAAGCTTAACCAACGTGAGAATTTCCGATTTGGATTTTTTTGTTGCAAATCACTTGAAATGATGTAGAGTCTGAAAATGATATTTGGACAAAATGTCTGTGCGCAGGTATATATGTCTGTGTGGATTTTTTTTTTACTGTGAAAAGGTAAAATTTCAACCTGAAAATCTGATGTTCTTACAGTATATTTGTCTTGATAAATGCTTTCTTTTGAGACCTTGTCGCTTGGAACTCATTCAGTATTTTTTGAGAAATGATGAATTTTGGATTTTTTCAAAAGAATCAATTTCTTAAAAATTTCTCGACCGATTCCGTCCAGATGAATTTATAACATTTGATATCATATTCTGTAACTGCGTGAATTTTTCCAGATTTTTCACAAGCTTAGTTTTTAAGTTATGTCGATTTTCATAGTTTCTCATGATAATGTTGGTGCTTCTATAACAATCAGAACAATCAAGATAGAAACTTCAAATTCAGCTCATATATTGGTTTTCTCAATCTACTGCCTGGGATTGTTACTGGACAAAATTAGAGAAACATTTTCTCAAATATGAGCGTTTTTTTGAAATTTCAATTTTTTCATTCTTTTTCAAACTTAGAATAAGTTTCTAATCGATTTCATCCAGATTAAGGAATAGTATGAGACACTATGTCATCTAACTGCATGAATACTTTCAGATTTTTCTCGTCATCAGTTCTTGAGATATTTTAATTCTTATTGCATGAAGAAGCTTCATCTGCAGCGTGTTTCCAAAGTATAGGTAATCTTTTGAAATTTCAATTTTCAGAATTATCTTAAAGTTCAAAACAAATTCTCAGTCGATTTTATTCAGATCATTATTAGGGGAATATTCAAAATTCAGTGTTCACTAATGGAAAGGGGAACCATTCGGAACTGATTTTTTAATGACTTAGCAGATAAAACTATAATGATAACTATAATTAAAGCAAGTTCCCACTTGTTTTAGAATAACTCGGAAACTAAGTGGAATAGAGCAATTTTGTCCTCATCTTTTTTTGTAATTCTAGGAATTGTCGACGAAAAAGAATTCAGGTAAGATCACTCTATCTCGCTTAGATTTTGAAATATTGTCAGAAAACTACAAATTTAATAATCGAGAGGTCAAAGAGAGTCTGTACTCTTTGGAGAGGTAAAGCAGAGAAAAATCTCTTTTTCAATATTTTTTTAAAATTATCTCGGAAACTAACAGTGGTATGTTTTTTTCCCTCGTGCTTTTTTATGCTCTTAGAATTCTCGGCAAAAGAGACTTCAGGCACAATTGTTCCATCTCGCTAAGTTTCCAATTTATTCTGAAAATAATGGAAATTCGAAGAAATGGGTGAAAGGGATAAAAAAAAAAGGGAAAATTACGTGTGATGCTTTGGCAGAAACCTACGCAATTTTTTGAGGATCAGTTTTATGTGACAGATTAGAACGCCGTTTTTATGTATAATATAATTATTATCATGTAGTGAAAAAGCATGGAATGAAAAAAAAAATGATCGAAAATTCATAAAATTATGTAGAAATTAAATTTTTTCAGGAATTTCGAACATCAGTAACACCTCATTTTAATTGAATTCTCAATAATGATTTAATAATATCATAAGGAATGTCCTGCTCAAATTTGAATTGATTTTGGAGCGAAGTTTTCAAGAAAAAAATATTTGAAGTTCCAAATTTTGTACAGAAAGATATGGGAAGCCGATAGGATTAGCATGAAATCTGCTGTACCGCGCGAGGGGTATGGAAAATCCCGTCCTTTTTTTTATCTCCCCGTGTAAAATTTATAAATTCAAATATTTTTTTCTCAAAAACTAAACTACAAAATTACTTCGAATTTTGGCACGATATTTAAGTGATTGACTGAAAATTTTTATAGAATTTCTCATTTTTAATTATTAGTATTATTGGACCTTCATAAACCTCAGAATATTTTTTTCCATGATTTTATCTGTAGCCAATTGTATCCTTTTTTTTTTGAATCACTCAATTATTCCAATACAATTGTCTCATATTAATATGAGCTGTATTTTTTTTCCATCAGTTTCTCTCATTAATTTATATTTTTTTATAAAGTAATATTTTTTTCCCGTTTGAGAAACTGCCTAACACGGTTTATATTACTTTGAACTTTTTGAGGTTAGGGTGCACTGTTGTTGTTTTGACGGCTATACATTTATAGTCAGTGCCGCCAACGTTAAGAAAAAATGTCTCACCAATTCATTTCAGCCAGCCGAATGCAGCCAACGTTACAACGAAATGTCTCACCGAGAAACTTTTTAACCGAAAACGTTGGGACTGGGCGTGGCTTACATCAAAATATTTTTTTATAAATAAACAAATTATTTTTTCAAGCAAAGAAGGTTCATTTCTCCACTTAAATGTTGCAATCAACGTCTAGTATTTTTTGTGACGAGGGGAGAGGCGTAATTAAAAAAATAAAAAGAACTGTCCAATAGTAAAAGTATAGTTAGCCAGTGCACGTTCTAAACGTACACATGGCGCAAAACGCTCCCGCGTTTTCTGATTAGAAATGAAACCGTATTTCGATGAATTTTCTCAATTGAAGGGGTATCAAGATGGCCACGTGAGAACGATATGGGAGAATGTTTCACAGTTGTGGGTATTCATATGGAGGATACTACTTTGTATGTGTACATTCAAGTTGGAAATATAGAGGTTTACACTAGTAAATTATCAATACATAGAGAGCGGGAGAAGCGAGGAGGGTAAAGAGCCGAAACTCTTTAACTGGTCGGCTGGGAGGCAACTGCGTTAAATTGAAATATCCCTTCGGGGACAACTTCAGTCAAAATCGGAGTACCAAATCAATTATGAGAATATGCGCAGATATTGTTGGATCAATTCTAGGTTAAGCTGCGAAATTTGAAGGGAATCCAAACTACTCATGAGCCACCATGAGAAAACCATCACCACTCATGAGTTTATCCCTCACAGCTTCAAAATGCAACACTCGAGTCAAATTTTCGATATTTATATTACTTGATTCCAAAACGATCGATGTATAAGATTTGATGACCTCTTAGTCTTGATAAATTCTCCCAAAACTCATCATTCTCGAGATATTTTCAATGATGAAACAGGAAATTTTGCTCCGATACCTTTAACCCTCTGAGGTGACTTTCGTTTTCCCCACTCTACGACTGCCCGCTCATGACATGGAGTGCGGTGCGTGTAAGTTCATACACGGAAAGAAATTACCAGTAAAAAGTTCCGAAAGGTCTCGCTAAAAAATACCGAACTCTCCGGAATCGTGGGACATTTCGTGGTGTGTACAAAATATTGAAAAAATTCTTTGGCAATTTTTCACAGGAGTACATCAAAAAGTCACATCTGAACATGAAAAATAGCGTTGTTAGAGCGTCAAAAATTAACGAATATGGTTCAGTAATTTTTGACGCGCTAACAGCGCCATTTTTGATGTTCAGATGTGACTTTTTGATGTACTCCTGTGAAAAATTGCCATGGAATTTTTTCAATATTTTGTACACATCACGAAATGTCCCACGATTCCGGAATGGTTCGGTACTTTTCACTCAGATCTTCCATTATATTTTCGTCAGAATTTCTCTCCGTGTAGCGTACTGCATTCTTATTGGCTATCCCCACTCTGGCGTCCATCGGGTGCTTTCGGGCTACTTTCACCTCAGGGGATAGATTCCGCGCGTTATAAGGTACTGCGTTATAACGTAAAAGCGTTATAATTTTGTTCCCGACAGGGGGCATTTCATTCGCATAGGGGACAAATTGATTGTGGTTTGGAACACTCTTTCATTTTGGAGCGTTGGAATTTTCAGCAATATGGCTGATGATCGTGAGTTGCATTACTCCAAAATGCGTAAATTCATTTTGGAGTAATGCATATTTCATTTAATTGTGATTTACCTGTCAAGTCTCTGTGAACAAACTTACGAAAATACGTTCGAAAATTTTCTCGCTTTGAATTTGAATCGGTTCTGTGTCCTCGAACTCCACTGAATGAGTCAATTAGCTTCTACGATGCCCTCTGCCGGGAGCAAAATTATAACGCTTTTACGTTATAACGCAGTACCTTATAACGCGCGGAATCTATCCCCAGCGGCACTTTTACAGCGTTCGCGAGCGTTTGTTGGACTATGGGCAAACACGAAACCGGGTCTGTGTACACGCACACAGATGCCAGTCATCACTGCCCTGTCTATATAACTACACACAGTAACAGCGTACCCGCAGGCATGTGAAATGAATAAACTTTTCGGGCACTTTTTTTCTGTTTACAATACGCCTGATAAACCTTATTTTTCGATGTTATGTTGAACATTTGCTCAAAATGGACACACAAAACAAAATTGACGTGAAATATTGAAAACTAATTGAATAATTCAAAATCACAATTTCAACGCATTCCGTTAGCTATATAGTATAACGATAGCTTCTCGTCCGTCATTTCATGCATGTAAAGAAATCAACGGGTACTTGGTGGAAGACGCAACTGCATCTCCTGATTCAATACTCTTGTCTTCATTATTTCGGTTGTTGTCTAGAGCCCAACATTTTTCATGGAAGATAATTAGATTAAGAATAATTCGAACACCAAGAACCGAAAAAATCAGAAGAAATTCGGGCAGTCAGATAATATGAGATCTAATGTTATGGGTCAACCATCATGGAAAAATATATATTTTGAATTAGATGAAATTAATATGTCACAGATATGAGGCATTCCGGGCTATTTTACTCACTTTTGAAACTTTTTCTTTCGATTTTGTTCATTTTTGGATATGTTGTTAAAATGGTTTGAGAAAGTCATTTCTCCTGGGGAGAAATGAAAAATTTCAGAAATTATGACCATTTAAAATTTTGGAAAAGTGGTGAAGATGCCTATTCCACTCCAACTTCGAATGCTCCTACCCGAGTAGAAACTCTGTTAAGTTCATGATCAGTGACTGATCTAGCAATACTGATTCGTAATCAAATACCGATCAAAAATGTAACGCTGCTTTGGATACCATTAGAATCAGGGATCCCTGATACTATTAGTATCGGAGGTCCTAATACTAATAGTGTCAGGAATCCGGATACCAATAGTATCAGATAGTGGGTAACTGTAAATACTAATTAATCACCCAAAAAACAAAAAAGATTTTGTTTATGCATGCTGATGTCATTCATACATTCAAACGTGAGATCATATTTTTTTTTGACTGAAAACAGACATTAAGAAATTAATTTGGACCCTCGAGTGGATTTCATCCTGGGACTTTTCACACACTAAGTCGACACGTTAACCACTAGACCACGACACAGTTATAGTATCAGTCGGTTTGATAATCTACATTAGCTCCTTCCATGAGGAAAGTATTTTGATGAATATTCGGCGTAAGATAATGAATCACCAGAGAACTCAGAATGATTCATTAGGTGTTTATGGAAAAGTTAATAAAAATAAATGAACACCAGGGAATAGGATACTACCCTGAACAGGATAAACTGGTAGGACTCGGATTTTTTCATTTTGATCAGAATCACCATATTGAGTTTTTCCGGATATGAATAGGATCCAGCTTTGATCAGGCGCATCCTTATAAGGCAGCCTTGATGCGAAACTGGTAAGTTTTTCCTCAGGCGAGCCTGTTCAAGATAACCTCACCTTGATTTTTCTCAGTACTTATATATTAAGTTTTTCCGGATGTAAATAGCATCCGGCTTCCGTCAGGGCTATCGTAGTAAGACAGCCCTGATACGAAACTGATAAGTTTTCCATCAGTGAGACCTGACTAAGGATAGCCTTCGATTTCCTTGGATACTATAATATTCAGTTCTCCCGGATAAAAATAGGATCTGTGTTTAATCAGACTGCTCGCATTAAGGTAGCCCTGATAAGAAACTGGTTAGGCTTCATACTCAGTGTTACCTTGAATGGTTAGCCTTGCCTCTTATTGATCCTAAACTGACACTGAATCAGTAGCCCTAACCAGTTTCCACTGGGGTACTCTGTTGAATATCAGTTCTACGAAAAGAATGCATTAGTACTTTTTCATTGCAAAAGAAAATATAATTATAAAAAATTTTGTTATGAATTTTCGAAACCCAACATTTCTATTGGTTATAAAAAAGATAAATGAAAAAAATTGTTGCCAATTGTTGTTCTCAAATACTAAGAACCGAGGAGATATGTGATATGGATTGAACAGTTTTTGATTTTTGTCTAAATTTTTAACTTATTTTTTGTAATGGTTCGGGAGATATTATCTTTTTTTATCTCTTTCCTCTGTCCATGGCCGGGACAGAAAAACTATGCGCATGCACACAGTTCCCTTGTTATGAGTCACGTGATCACTGGCGCGCAAGTCGAATGTCCTGAATGGTTGTTAATGGCTGTTATTATGATGAAATTATGGAGATCGAGGAGAATTGACATCCTAATCATTGAATAATTGATTAAGAATGCAGAATAAAAATTTCATCACTAAATGAATTGATAATGTTATTCCATGTGTATAGTAACGACTACCTACGATTTTCTGTGAGAAACTTACTTTGGCAATGGACTTTATCCAAGCTATCTATCACGAAAAGTCACTTAATTACTATAACTTCCAGGAACCACCCCCTGTGGATTCCAGTAACTGATGCGACATCCGTACCTGTGTCAATTTATCCAAGTACAGATGACACGTAATTGAGTGTTACACTAGTGAATGATGCTCTCAATTCACGTATTATTCCACAGCACTCACTGCAAGCAAATGTTTTCTGAATCTCCTCATCGACTCGAACTTTTGAATTTCAATTTCTGCCAGTTGCTGCTGAACATTATCGCGCTTTTATAAAGAAATTAGGAAACTGAAGAAATGGTTTCATAGAGCCTTTCCATTTCGAATCGTACAAAAGAAAAGATAAAAATAAAAACACTCAATCAATACTCAGTCATTATTTGGAAAAGAATATAAAATAAACCATAATCTGTCTTAACAATGCATGTCGTACATACGACTTTTTTGCAAAATCGCAACTTTCTAATGTTATTGTTCGTTTATTGATGAAATGTAGCACCCAATATTGAACTCAGGCTTTATCAATCAAATAAACATTTAAAAAAAAAAAAATGAGTGTGAATTGAACAAAGAAGACATAGAAGACGACTCCGGCACATGGAAGGCTCCTCCCAGGAGGGTCGGGGGTCTTGGACATTGAGGATGTAAGTTTCAGAACAGATCACTCACACATGAACCCATGGAAGAAGCAGATCTAAGCTACAGGAGAATCGGATAGAGGAGATGAGGAGGAAGGAGAATATTCAGATGCCGGACTCGATGCTCCCAAGAGACATATATGAGAGACTCAAAATGGAGGACACAAGTAGGAGGGTCACTTGAAGATGCGTTGGAAATAGACCACGTTGAGCTCCCTGGCAGAAAGGAGGACCCTGGCACATGGAAGACTTCTTCCAAGAGAATCGGGGGGTCTGACGCTGGGAAAGGAAGTGATGTAGATTACACGGGAATCCACAAAGAGGTGGTTGAGAGCCTACTGCCCACAAAGATGAACAGTGGGAACCTGAACAGAAGAGGACAGATGCGCCCTCGGCAAAATCCCCTGTTTTCCAAATTTCTGATGAGTTTAGATGTAGGGATCATGGGACGTTGGAATGATTAAAATATAACAATATTAAGTAATTGTCAATAGAACGACGTTTCGCCTGTTTAATTCAGGCTTCCTCAGGTTCTGGAAAGCATAATACAAAATACAATTACTTCAATGCAATCTAATCAATTAAATGACATTAAAGTAAATTAAATTAAATTAAATTAAAAACTGGTCGTTCTTCCAACGATTTTAGAAACATTCTTTTTAAACAACAAACTCTTGTTTCTTATCTTAACCTCACACAATATTTTTCTAATGTGTTCAATGAATCTTTACGACACAAATAAATAAACGATAAAAATTACAAACATTAATACCTTGACATCATTAATATGTAGTCACCATAAAGTTAATGTTATCCAATCGGAAACTAAACATATGCACAACATTGATTGGATAACATTAACTTTATGGTGACTACATATTAATGATGTCAAGGTATTAATGTTTGTAATTTTTATCGTTTATTTATTTGTGTCGTAAAGATTCATTGAACACATTAGAAAAATATTGTGTGAGGTTAAGATAAGAAACAAGAGTTTGTTGTTTAAAAAGAATGTTTCTAAAATCGTTGGAAGAACGACCAGTTTTTAATTTAATTTAATTTAATTTACTTTAATGTCATTTAATTGATTAGATTGCATTGAAGTAATTGTATTTTGTATTATGCTTTCCAGAACCTGAGGAAGCCTGAATTAAACAGGCGAAACGTCGTTCTATTGACAATTACTTAATATTGTTATATTTTAATCATTCCAACGTCCCATGATCCCTACATCTAAATTTATTAATATGGAAATGAACAACACTATTGATTGTAATAAGAAGGGTTTCTTTAACAACATCAGACAAAGATACGGAGAACAAACATGCAAAATTATAAAAGACTGGCAGAACAACATTAAGAAACTTGCAGCGATGAAGAACAGGAGAATTTTCCTACTCGAATGCAAGAGAAATGAAATAACACCTTCACACATAAACAACAACATTAAATTGATAACCTCCTTACAATTAGACGACCACCCATACGGAAAAGAGGCAGACTTCATCACAAATAGATTAAAGAACTCGATTTTGAACTTAGAAATTAAGATTACAGTGTGGAAAATTAAGAAACTGGAAAATAGCAACAGTGACATAACTAACCAACTGAGGACTCGTCTAAACAATGGTCTGTCTGAAGATATTGAACATAATATCAACGACATCTACGAGAAAACGTTCAAATCGATCAGACACAGCAACAAGAAGAAAATCAATGGTCTAAAAACGGACAGGTCAACGGTCAAGGTTTCAACACATCAAGAAACAACAATATACAACTACACCTCGACCATTTTACCGGAAGAGGTGAAGCGTGTATTATGTTTGGAACCTAAATTTGGGCTATCAGTTGAGAGTGACGAACTCTCGATCCCGAAGGTCATCAAAGACCTTGAGCTGTGCATTCAAGACCTGACGGTAGAGAATGTTGACGAAGAGGCTCAGAGTGATGAGAAGAACCAAATCAGAGCGAACGTGATAAATATCGTCTCCAACTTTTATAACAAACAGAATAAAAAAAGAAAAAATCAGCTGAGAGACGACGTAGATGCTACGAGAAAATTCCTCAAAGAAAATCAGCACCTGATTCTAGCGAAGTCTGACAAGGGCAACGCAACAGTAGTTATGGAGAAAGAGGAATACCTCCGAGTCATGAAAGGGATGCTGAATGATCAATCAACGTACAAGAGACTTAAGAAAGACCCTACGAAGAAGTATGAAACAAAAGCCAACTCAATAGTGAAGATGTTACTGGAAAATGAGGTGATTGATGATAAATTAGCCAAGTCTTTAAAAACGCACAACTGTTTAATTCCAAAAATGTATGGATTGAGGAAGATCCATAAGACTGGCTGCAACCTTAGACCAGTGGTCAGCTGCATAAAAGCACCTAGCTATAAGATAGCTAAGATACTTCATCAACTACTGGAAGAAGTGGGAAAAAGCTCACGATACAACATCAGAAATTCCAAAGAGTTTGCTTGGTTCGCTGAAGACATCACACTACCAAAAGGCTACGTACTGATTTCTCTTGACGTGGTTTCGCTCTTTACTAATATACCAAAAGAACTGGTCTTGAGTATAGTAGAAGAATCTTGGACAGAATGGGCACCGAAGATCAAAGCCCCCAAAGAAGTGATCCTTACCATGATAAAGTTCTGCTTCGAAGCTAGCTACTTCACGTTTGATGGAGATATTTTCCTGCAAACTGATGGAAGCAGCATGGGTAATCCAGCTAGCCCAATCCTAGCAAGTCTGGTGATGAACTTTGTTATCTCAAAAGTATTGAGTGAGTTACCGTTTGAAATCCCATGGATTAGATTATACGTTGATGATACAGTGTTACCAGTTCCGGAGACACTTATCGATCTTACTGTAAAAAAGTTCAACTCCGTTCATGATCGTATCCAGTTTACTGTAGAGAGAGAGGTTGATAATTCTCTGTGTTTCTTGGACATAAAGATCCACCGTATGGAAAACGGGAGCTTGAAGCTCAACTGGTACCAGAAACCCACCAGCTCAGGGAGAGTTATCAACTATGCGTCGAATCACCTGATTTCACACAAGATTGGCGTAGTTTCTGGGATGTTACACAGGGCAGTTGGCCTAAGTCATGAGGATTTTCACGAAGAAAATATCTCTTTAGTTAAAACCATGCTAAAGAGGAATGGCTACCCAGAAAAATTCGTCAATAGATGTGTGAAACAGTTTCAGGTTAGAAGAAATTCTGAACACCAGAAAGAAAAGTCCATTCAACAGAGGAAATGCTTCAAATTCCCTCTGGTGAAGGGCCTTTCTCAACAAGTTAATCGATGTCTCTCAAATACTGACTCGAAGCTAGTCTCCTACAACTTGAAAAAGGTAGGAGACCTCTACTCAAGGTTAAAAGATCCAGTGCCATTGAAGGAAAGATCAGAAGTCATCTATAAGATCCCATGTGAATGCTCCAAGTGTTACATAGGACAAACCAAGCAGAGACTTGGAGAAAGGCTGCGACAGCACAAAAACGACTGTGCTGCGAACAAGATCCTCAAGAAAGAAAAAACAGCGTTAGCTATTCACCGTTTTGACACTGGACACTCGTTTCGGTTTGATGAAGCGAGTATATTGGATACTGAGTCAAATTGGAAAAAGAGAAACATTAGTGAAATGATTTTTATCAATCAAAATGACACAGTAAACAAAAGAGAAGACACCCAATACTTGAGTAGAATCTACAGTGGTATCCTGAGAAAATTCAAATGGAGGTCGGCAAAGAAGACACCGAACTGATCAGATGTTCACACAACATGACGTGTAGGAGGTGCTGACATCTGATCGATCAAGACGTTCGATAGAGCAATTAACTTTGTAACCTCTATGACAGGTGTACTGTAAACAAAACGAAAATATCATTCGAGAAAAAAGAGCACACTGCAATGTTAATTATTATATTTGTGCATATGTTTAGTTTCCGATTGGATAACATTAACTTTATGGTGACTACATATTAATGATGTCAAGGTATTAATGTTTGTAATTTTTATCGTTTATTTATTTGTGTCGTAAAGATTCATTGAACACATTAGAAAAATATTGTGTGAGGTTAAGATAAGAAACAAGAGTTTGTTGTTTAAAAAGAATGTTTCTAAAATCGTTGGAAGAACGACCAGTTTTTAATTTAATTTAATTTAATTTACTTTAATGTCATTTAATTGATTAGATTGCATTGAAGTAATTGTATTTTGTATTATGCTTTCCAGAACCTGAGGAAGCCTGAATTAAACAGGCGAAACGTCGTTCTATTGACAATTACTTAATATTGTTATATTTTAATCATTCCAACGTCCCATGATCCCTACATCTAAATTTATTAATATGGAAATGAACAACACTATTGATTTCTGATGAGTCTTTATGGGTGAATTTCTATAGTTTCTACTTGTTTTTATTTAAATTATTCACTATACCATGAATCAGGGCAAAATCCGACCTTTATTGCTTCCTTCATCTTCATTGAAAGTTCGTAACGATACTAGATTGAAAATTAAATTGAATTAGTTTTCAGATCATGATTAGTAATTATTCCATTTGGAAAAGATTGTTCAACAAAACATCATATCGCTCCATGAGACTGTCTTCGAGTAATTGAAATATTGCTGTTCATGGAGACATCCATATACGCATATATACAAAGTTATCAGTAATCAGTTTTTCTCATAGTCATTAAACGAACATTGTTTTTTTTTCAGTTTCTCATATAACTAGAAGTGAATCACCCACTTGTAAATTTTAGAAAAGATTTGACGAAAATTCAAACTTCCGAAAATACGATTTGAAGGAATCATTTTTTGAGAGTAACTCAAGGACTCTCTGTTCGACTATATCCAAAATCAATCCCAGTCTTAATCTTCCGTACACACAGAAAACAATGAGCGTAGAAGACGCACAGAAGTGCAGTGATTACGCACTGCACATGTGTGCGTACTTCACGTTCTCACAGTCGAACGTGATGTACGCACACTTGGTGCGTGATATACGCACGCGTGTGCGTGATGTACGCACTCTGTGTGCGTGCTCTACGCACACGTGTGCATGATCTACGCACATGTGTGCGTGATCTACGCACATGTGTGCATGATCTACGCACACATGTGCGTGATGTACGCACACGAGTGCGTGATGTACGCACAGCTGTGCGTGATGCACGCACAGTTGTGCGTGATGTCGACACACGGTAAATAAGCGAAATAGAGCGAAATAGACGTTAATATGGGATCGGGAGGGAGTTTTTCTAGTTTTTCGTGATTATCTCGGTGAACAAGCGAGATAGAGCGAAATAGATATCGTCGCCTTAGAGTGAAAGGGGCGTGAGTGCCATTTTTCCCGATTTTAATTTCGAAATAACAGAAAGGCGTATCTCCACTAATATTGCTCCAATAGGCTTTCCAAGGCCTTTTACGCAATATTAGTAAAAAAATAAAAAATAATAACGCATAGGCGTAAAAACCACTGACTAATAACAAAGGGGCGTAAGTGCCGGAGATACGCCTCTTTGTTTTTAGTTTTTTCATTGAATTTTCCCTAATTATCGGAAAAAAACTAATAACAAAGAGGCGTAAGTGCCGGAGATACGCCCCTTTGTTTTTAGTGTTTTCATTGAATTTTCTCTAATCATCGGAAAGAAAATTGAAAACAAAGAGGCGTAAGTGCCATAGTTTAGATACAAATCTCTAAAAACAAAAAGGCGTAAGTGCCAAAATTCGGATGAAAAATCCTAAAAACAAAAGAGCGTCACTCCAAATATTCTCAAGAGATAAAAAAAATTTTAAAAACAAAGAGGCGTAAGTGCGGAGATACGTCCTTTTCACTTTAACTTCAACAATTATATAACGTTGAAAAAGAAAATAACAAAAGGACGTAAGTGTGGAAATACGTCCCTTTCATTTTAAAATTGGTAGTTACGCCACTTTGTTATTTCAATTTTCAATTATCCAAATAATGTTCCAGAGGCCATAAAAAACATTTTGGAGTGATAAGTGGACATACGCCCCTTTCACACCAGAATTTCGTGTTTTTGGCGCTCACGCCCCTTTCACTCTAAGGCGACGATATCAATATTGAATCAGGAGAGAGTTTTTTCAGTTTTTCGCTATCATCTCGGTAAATAAGCGAGATAGAGCGAAATGGACGTTAATATGGGATCATCGGGGAGTTTTTCCAGTTTCTCGCGATTATCTCGGTGAATAAGCGAGATAGAGCGGAATGGACGTTAATATGAGAGCACGAGGGAGTTTGTCCAGTTTTTCGTGATTATTTCGGTGAATAAGCGAGACTGAGCGAAATGGACGTTAATTTGGGATCAGAAGAGAGTTTGTCCAGCTTATCGCGATTATCTCGGTGAATAAGCGAGATAGAGCGAAATGGACGTTAATTTGGGATCAGGAGGGAGTTTAGTAGATTTTTCACGACTATACCGGTGAATAAGTGTGTGACGTGACATTTCCAGATTTGCTCCAAAAATGCTGACACCTTCGTCCCTTCCTTCCCCTCTGAGTACCTAAAACTAAAACTCCCCCGAAGGGGCTAAAATGGGCGCCAGTTGGTCTGATTCCGCGGGACCAACACCGCAACTACCCTAGCCAACCATATAAAACCTAGCCTAAAATTATCCGGAAACGTAACCGAAACCTTTGTAACGGTCTGCTCAACTGCCCTTGGCCAACCGTTAAAGGCACTGAAAAATTCTCTAAATTTGACCCGATTTTATGCTTCTAGTTTTTTCCCAATTTACTCCCAATTAATTTGCCTTCCTGAAAAAATGGGCGCCAGTCGTTTTTGCAAAGTTCTACAAATTTGGGGGAAAACGACAAATCCCCAAGTTTTATTTAATTTCAATGAATAACAAAAATCCCAAAAAGACTCTAATTTAACCTGCTTTCTTATGTGAGACTCCTATATTGTCTCAAGGGGGGGGAGGGGACGATACCCTCCCTTTGGGTATTCGGACAAACGAAAAAACTTTACACAAACTCCTGAAAATTTCGGTTTGGATAACAAAAAATTAGATATATTCAAAAAAATAATATGTGTACATTTAAATCAGAGGAAATAGGAATTTTTAGGAATAATGTGATGATTATTTCACTTTAATTATTAATCTTCAACGTAACTCAGAATAAACAAAAATAACTTTAATTTTGCTTGAGTGAAAACACCCCAAACAGACACTAACTCGACGTTTCCTCTACTCTTCACATTTTACTCAAAATTCTTTACTTTATAACTCAAAATATTAATTATACGGGGACTCGCGTACCTTACTCTATTTGCGCTATCTTTCCTCCGTCTTGGCCTCTTTAACTTCTCTTTTTAATTACTTGAATTTCTCTACAATTTTCCTTGTACTTTTCTTTAATTTCTCTCAATAGTCTCTACACGATGTGGCCACCACGGTGTCCCGGGAGAAGAAGAACGAGTCTTCTCTCCCACGAGTTGCGTTGGGTGCCCTCGGCCGTTCCCGCTCAACTTCGGTAGAACCGAGGCCCAACTCGACCAGTAATCGCGCGAGTCCCCCACTACTCTCCTTAACATCACTGAGTTTACTCGAATTCTGAGAATTTGGTACGAATTCTCACTCTATAATAATTCTATATAACACACAAAAATAATAATAATAATTTCAACATGACAATATTTTCCCGACATTTATAAACGGAAAACTTTAGTCTTTCATTTTTACTGATTCCCGCGTTGTCCTTGACGATCTCCGGTTTCTCTCACTGTTGGCCAACATCCATCAGTGTTGGCTGGTGTTGGACCAACTCCCTGGATGCTGCTCCGGTCCAGGCTCTTCCAGATCGTCCTTGACTCTGCTAATTTGTTTGTGGGACTGAGAAAAATCCTTCCCAGTCCTACTCTCGTACTTTCCTCCAAATTTTGGAGGAAGATTGAATAAAAATAAACAAAAACAATTAGTGAGGTCATTAGCTTTTGCTGACCTCACTCTGGACATATGCTGACTTGACTCAAAATGAGCCCCAGTCTCACCGGGTACCGTGAATTGCGGCCATTATCACGATTATGCTAACAATAATTAAATTTTCAGAATTTCCTTGATTCTGTGACGGTAAAAACCGTCACACCTTTAACGTAAACGGAATTTCTCTAAACCTAAAACCAGAGGGGCGGAAGAGCATGGAACAGCCTCTCGGCAGCTCAGTACAAGGTTGTGGAGAGAAGGGTGAATTCGGCGGGAGATGGGATTAAACGAAAAGAAATAATTTACGCAGAACACAAAATTATCTGAAGGAACTTCTCTATATTGACTCAAAATAATGAATTACAGGGTTTGACATTATTTATACTAGAAGTTATGAAAAGAAGGGTGAATAACAAAAAAGGATGGATGGTCCAAGAGCCCGACGTCCTACGATTTACAGCAACCCAGCTTGAGGGGCCTCCACTCACTGGCGGGAAGTCCGCTCGTGCTGAGCAGCGGCGACGAAGTCCGTAAGGGATGACGAATCTCTGGAGACTCGTTCACGGATTCCAGTGGCAAGCTCGTACAGCTCGAGGCGTGGCCCTGACGCCACGAACATGGGGGTGGGTTCACCCTCAGGCGTGGCCTCTCCGCCACGAGAATGCAAGCCTGGTGACTCGAGGAGTAACGAGCCTCCCTCCACTTTGCAAGGGCGCAGAACGGCCCTCGAAGTGGTGTGGAGGGCGAAAACAAGCGGGGACACTCGAGGGGGTGGAGGAATCCCACTGCGGCCCAACAAGGCCGAATAAACCCTCCACTCCAGGTGATGAGGTGGATGACACAAGCGGAGGCGCTCGAGAGCAGAACTGATCCGATCATCCCTTGGCGAGGGCACCTAATGTCCCTCGAATCAGCAGCGTGGTCCTGGAGGGAACGAGCGAAGACACTCGAGAAGGGTGGTCGTCCACCACCTTGTCACAAGGGCACCAACGGCCCTCGAGGGTTGGTCCCACCCTGGAGTTGCGGACGGACAGGGTGGACTCCGAGGGACGCCTCGAGGAGGAGAAGCGTCCGAAAATCCCTCACGCGTACCAAAACCAACTTACCCTCCCAGGAATTCCATCGCGGAGGGGAGGATACAGCCATCATCCCCTGAACAGGGTAGTTCAGATGGGATGTGAATTCAAGGGCTGAGAATACACGTTGCAAAAACCACGAGAAAATGGCGGGAGCGAGAGAAAGAGAGTGGAAACGACCAAAATCCAAGAGGACAAAAAAAGGAAAACACTCACTTGTGGGGTTTTCACCACCCTGGCACAATTTCGAGGGTTGTTGCTCCTCGACTGCCCTTCGTCCGATCTCAATCCTCCTCCTTGGATCTCGGGGTTGTTCCGGTGACTCCGGGGGGGGGGGGTTTATCGATACCACGGGAACTCTCCAATGCACTCTAAATTTTCTCACTCCCACGAATTAATCACTCGGCACGTGGTTTTTTGGAGCGCGAGGTACAGGTTTTGACCTGTCGGACGCGTGAGACGCAACTGGTTTGGCGTCGTCATGTATGAGAACATGGCGACGCCGGCCGGCAGGCAGTGGTGCGTGCGCAACTCGGTTGCTAGGCGACGGCCGATAGGCGACGACAACACCCGAAGTTCGGCTGCTAGCCTTTCGCGCGCGCGGGCGTTTAATTCGAATCTTTGGGGCTTCGAGCCCCGACGGAATGTAGTGATTCCGTCGCAAGTGAAATCGAGCGAAATGCACGTCAATTTGGGATCAAGAGGACATTATTTCATGTGAAAACTTCCTCATAATTCCATATGTCTACTTCGCTCTATCTCGCTTATTCACCAATATAGTTGCGAAAAACTGAAGACTCCCTCCTGATACTAAATTAACGTCCATTTCGCCTTCTCTCGCTTATTCACCGAGATAATTACGAAAAACTGAAAGAGCTCCCTGGTGATCTCATATTGACGTCCATTTCGCTCTATCTCGCTTATTCACCGAAATAATCGCGATTAACTGGCGGAACTCCCTCCTGATCCCAAATTAACGTCCATTCCGCTCTATCTCGCTTATTTACCTAGATGATAGCGAAAAACTGAAAAATCTCTCTCCCGATTCAATATTGGTATCAATTTCGCTCTATCTCGCTTATTCACCGAGCTAATCACGAAGAACTGGGAAAACTCCCTCCTAATCCCAAATTAACGTCCATTTCGCTCTATCTCGCTTATTCATCGAGATAATCACGTAAAGCTCCCTCCTGCTTCCATCTTAACGTTCACTCCGCTCTATCTCGCTTATTCACCTAGATAATCGCGAAAAACTGGGAAACTCCCCGATGATCCCATATGAACGTCCATTTCTCTCTATCTCGTTTATTTACAGAGATGATAGCGAAAAACTGAGAAAACTCTCTCCTGATTCAATATTGATATCTATTGCGCTCTATCTCGCTTATTCACCAAGATACTCACGAAAAACTGGAAAAACTCCCTCGCGATCCCAAATTAACGTCCATTTCTTCATATCTCGCTTATTTACCGAGATGATAGCGAAAAACTGAAAAAACTCTCTCATGATTCAATATTGATATCTATTTCGCTCTATCTCGCTTATTCACCAAGATACTCACAAAAAACTGGAAAAACTCCCTCCTGATCCCATATTAACGTCTATTTCGCTCTATTTCGCTTATTTACCGTGTGTCGACATCACGCACCGAGTGTGCGTACATCACGTTCGATTGTGAGAACGTGAAGTACGCACACATGTGCAGTGATTACGCACTTCTGTGCGTCTTCTACGCTCAGTGTTTTCTGTGTGTAGGACTAGAAAGTCCCTCAGTTTGGAGTTTCCACTGTGTATAGTTCAATGGCTATCGCGTTGCCACGGGATTCCATGAAAGAATCTTAAAACGAAAATAACCGAAAAACTAATGGTAGAAAAAATCTGAGAAAATACACACAACTGAATGATAATATCACAATCATCCTCTGTGAGCTTAAACAAAATCGATTATGGAATTTTTGAAATAAAAAAGAAAAAAACAATTGAAAATCATGAATTTTTCGAAAACTACTCATCCGATTTTGATCAAATAGGGCATAAAATAAACAGGTCAGTGATACGAATATACTGACAAAATTTCAAGTTCCTAGGCCAAATCATTTTGGAGTAACGTAATGTAACGAATTATACAGACATACATACTGACACACACACAGACAGACATTTTTTCTGAAAATCATTTTCGGTCTCTTCAAATCATATCAGGGAGTTTCCAACAAAAAACCAGCATTCGGAGATTCTCACGTTTGTAGAGCTTCCGTTTGGAAGTAATAATAACTAATGGAATAATGGGATTCAATTCATGAAAATTCGCCAGAAGTGAGTTACGGTGGATGCAAATATCGTGTCAACATTTGAACGAAATTAGTCTCAAGCAAATTGAGCAATTTCGAAAAAACGATTTTCTTTAAATTAATATATCTCAGAAACTATTCAGTCGATCTTACTCAAATTTTTAGTATCAGATGTAGTCACTTACATGTACAACATACATACAAACAGACATTTTTTCTAAATACGATTTCCGGACTTTTCAGATTATTTTAGGTCTTTTGCAGCCAAAAAATGCAAGTCGAAATTTTTCGTCGAAAGTAAAAGTTCCATGCGGAAGCAATAACCAGTCCTTTTTGGTTTCGATCAATTTCTATGAGTTATCCTATTATCCCTAACTATTGGGACGCATAACTTCCGCTTTCGCAACAAAAAAAATATTGATGATTGCCTAATGTTACAGGGAAAAGCGGTGAGACGTTGCAATGAAGCAATGTCTGTGCAACAGGAAATTTATAGAATGTATGGAATAGTTTATATGTATGTACTGAAAGCATATAGTATGATGCTGGATGCATATCAGACATTGGAAAGATCTACGACTAACCAGTATGAAGAGAAGAGAGAGAAAACTGAAGGATATGTCATTAATGCATTGATTACGATTAAAAAATCTGCTATATCAGCAATGTATCTTGCTCCCAGAGAAGTTCGTTCTTGTGATCCAGAAATTCACATAGAAGGTAAATTTTCATTAGGGTTAATGAGAACTGGAATTAATGTGGAATCTCTTTCTTGTTTAAGGTGAAACTTATATAGAACTGAAACATTTATTTAATACGGTGCTGTTCTGGGAGCCTGATTTATCGGATACAGACAGCTGTTCGCAGACTTGTGAAGATTACAAATGGATAATACCTTATGGAATGACTAAGCCGAACAGACCAATAGAGTGCTCTGGCATCATTTATGATTGCGCTTCAACACCCCAGACACATTATTGTCCAGCGGTAAATTTCACTTTAATCATAAATTTTCTATCAAAAGTTTAAATTCGTGAAAAATTGTAAACAGTTTGAATCAACCAATAGTTATAGTAAGTTCTTATTGGATTCCTTCTAAAATCTGCTGAAATACTTCATAGTTATTCAGAAAATGAAAATTCACATAGTCTGTTAATTCAGGGCTCATTAAAATGAGTCCTGAATTATTTCTAAGTATAAATGTTTAAAAGCATGGAATTATCAACGACAGTTCTTAGAAGTGATTTTACAAATATTGAAAATATTATAGGCAGGAAGTAACAAACGCTATGACGCTGTTTCTTCATCTGACATTGAGGAATGTGGGACTGGTGAGAAAATTATCAATTCTGGTATGCGGGATGACGATTATTGTGATAGCTGTGCATGTACTTGCGATGAGGAGTACCATGATAACAGCGTTCGGAGATTCAGTTCAATGGCAATGCAATCAAACATCGCAGAAAATTAGTACGTAAAATTGAATAATAAAATCAAATGGGAGAAATTTTTTGCGATTGATGATGGATAAACTCTTTACTGTCATCCAACACTAACATGAAATGGACAATTCTATTTTCGGTCTGTTGACTCCTCTACAGTTCCGTTATAATCGTCAAGCCCTGTTCAAAAGCTCACATATGCTTGGTATATCTCACAAAATCTGGAGCATATGCCTATTCACGTAATTGATAAATAAACGGTGGTCATTATTAATATGCTTGGCTTCCAGATGGATGCCGTGTTGGGTTTCAGCGTTGCGCCGACGTTTCGCAAACGTTGCAGTACCCTTTGATCATGGAGCTCAGAATCGGAACTCATAGCCCTAAGATGCAGACTGAAACGTTTGCGAAACATCGGCGCAATTCTGAAAATCAACGTGGCACCCATCCAGAAATCAAACATATCAATAATGACGATGGCCGCGAAAGCCTGAAACCTAAAACCGTGGTCATATTTTGCTGTGAAATCATAAGATTAGATTATGGGAGAAAAAGTTCATAATGCTCCAGTTGCATTAGTAAAATCCTCAAGAGTTTCCATCAAAATCGCAGATTTTTGCTAATCCATCCACTTTATCAACTTCGGCAAATAATCTCCGGGAAATGCGAGTAAGGCTGCGATAACCTGTTGTGACCCTAGCGAATTTGTTTCGACCTAAAAAATACTCAAATTTACTCGGTATTTGGGTATATTTTGAGTTATTTTCCAGTATAATTTTGAAAACATACTCAAATTATACCCAAAAAATACCCAAAGAATCGGTATAGTTAAATTTGCTAGGGGAAACAAAGGGAAAATAATTCTCATGCTGACCGTTTAATTATAACCAAGGAATTCTAATAAAAACCATGACAAATCCACCTCTCTTTCTTCCTCTCTTGAAAAATTCTAAAAACATTGGCAGAGATATCTCAGCATGCCTACATTATTGCTGGCTGATTTTTCCAAATTTTTCATAAAAGCCTTTATTTTTGATAAAAGTTCCGATTGATTTTGTCCCAATCCCTCTTACATCCACGATAAACTCGCTTCAAACCTTTTCCATTGATTTATTTAGTGTCATAACAGGACTTCGCCTTGTCCAAAGAGGAGCAGTGATTTGCATTCAAATTCAAGAGGGAAAATTACAGTCTGATGGACGTATTATAGCACCAACAGTGCAATGGCAGCCAGTTAATGAAAGCTGCACACAAAATGCGTTGATAATTACATATAAAGAAAAATCAGTATATTTAGATACACTAAACACTTCAACTACTCATGTAATGACAGGAATGAAATTTTATCCTCGTGGTTCGAATTTGGCATTAGCCATAGAAGGCCATGAATTCAATTATTCATCGGGAGTTTTATATAATGAAAGAAGGTTTTGGTTCAATGACATAATTGAGAGGAAAGTGATTGAGTAATTGTTTATCTCGTGTATGCGTAGTACTAATAGTTGAATTTTCATGTCGAATTTCTTGAATCTTTACAGAAAGGCGATAAAGATCGAAAGCCCAGCCAACCCTATTAATGCAGATGGTGAAAATATTGTGACTTATGAAACTAACCATTATGTTGAGTTCACTATGACTGATTGGAATAAAGATCTTTCACAAGTAGCCGTTCCATTCATCGATGCCCAGCCAGTAATTACGAATCCACCACTACCGCTCGCAGGTGCTGGGCTATATTACAGAGGACAAACTGGATATGGTGGATTTATAGGACTGAAGTTGGTAACCTTGGATTATGCGCAATTATTAGAACAGACAAGTTCAGCTATATTTCCCGAACCACAGTCATGCCCAGAAGTGGAAGAAAGTGCAGAAGAAGAAACGGAGGATAATACAGAGGAAGAAACAGATAACAATGGAGAAGAAGAAGCAGAGGAAGACACCGAAGAAAAAACACAGGATGATACAGAAGAAGGAAAAGATGACGGAACAGAAGAAGGAAGCTATGAAGATACGGATGAAGGAAGCTATGAAGATACGGATGCAGGAAGCGATGAAGATACCGGAGAAGAAAGCGATGAAGATACAACAGAAGAAAGCGATGAAGATACAACAGAAGAAAGCGATGAAGATACAACAGGAGAAAGCGATGAAGATACAACAGAAGAAAGCGATGAAGATACAACAGAAGAAAGCGATGAAGATACAACAGAAGAAAGCGATGAAGATACAACAGGAGAAAGCGATGAAGATACAACAGAAGAAAGCGATGAAGATACAACAGAAGAAAGCGATGAAGATACAACAGAAGAAAGCGATGAAGATACAAAAGAAAACTCATTCGATATTTCTCAAGAGCTGAAGGATTTCTTAGACACTTTAAAAGATCATTCAAAAGAGAGCGAAGAGCATCATCTGGAACATTCTGATAAACATGATAAGAATCATAAGGATAAGCATCATAAGGTAGATCCTAAGAAACATGATGAGAAACATGATAAGCATCATGATACGAAAGATCCTAAGAAACCTGATGGAAAAGATCCTAAGAAACCTGATGGAAAAGATCCTGAGAAACCTGGAGGAAAAGATCATAAGAAACCTAGAGAAAAAGATCATAAAAAACCTGGTGGAAAACCTTCTACGACACATAGTCAAAAACCTTCTAAGAAGCGTAAGGTTGCACGTCATAAGAAGTCTAGTAGTAGAGGTAGTAAGCAACATAGTTTCGGTTTTAAGACTTCTAGGACTTCTGGGCATAGGAAGAAACATGGGAAATGATTATGATGAGAATACTTGTTAGCACCACTAACCCAAGGAAGACTATGAGTTGAGAATTCTCAAAGAAAGTTCAGTCTTTTCTTCATATCAGAGAATTATTCGTAACAGCAGTGCGAATGAAGCTAAATAAATAAACTCCTTATGATGAAATACTATATGGTGCTACAAGTTGAAAAGTACTTCCGTCTCCTTTCTATAAATATGGCTCTCCATTTACTTTAATTTCTTTTGAGGGCTCCATCAATTTACTCTTACACAGATATTGTACAATATTATTAATGATTAAACATGTGAAATGCATAGAATTGGACAATTTTTATGATATTCCTTTCCCATCGTTCGTCTCGAGATCCATACTCCGACCTACTTTTTTGGTTTTCTTTATGATAATTTCCGTATAATCATTGCTGGTCGTTCCAATGGTTCAACTTCACATAAGCCTCTCTCAAATGGAATTAGCCATATAAATCGCCTTATTGGATATAAAATGAATCTAACAAAATAAAAATGGAAAATTTAAATAAAAATTTTTAATTATGAATGAAGATTGGATTTGAGAAAAAAATGAGGTCAGGGACCTCCATATTTTCCATAACTATACTCTGGACGTCATTACAAGGTTTTCTGATCTTGAAATCTGCCTTCATCGAGTCGAGGCCTCATTCTTCTAGGCAATTTTCAGGGAAAATTTTAGATGTGGTACTCAAAGTCAGACCAAAATTTGAGTTTGAATAGATCCTGGTTCAGATATTGTTTTATGATTTGCAGCTCTGCTGCAAAGAGAAATGGCCAATCAATTTTGATTCAAAAATACTTTTTTGTATGATTTTCTTTTTACCAAATTCATTGGGCGCAAGGTTACTGGATCATTATCGCACTAAATAATAATTGTGAGCTATTTGAAGAATAGCGTCAAAAACTCTGTGCTGCGTATAGGCATCGATGCAAAGAAATAAAAGTACTGTTTGAAACCTGAAGTTTAATTTTAAAGTTTTATCTTAGGACCTTAGTTTTGACCTAACATCAAATATTTTTGTGTCAAATGAAATCATATGAGTGAAGAAGATTAGATTCAAGTCTAGATTTCAATTCTCAAGCTGACTTAAAGTATCGCTATATTTCGTGAATGGGTAAATCTTCATTGTAATTTCATCAAGCAAAATATTGAATTTGGAAATAATAGTGGGATCTGCACGTAACGTATAGACGATGGGACTAGTGCTTGTTTTGTAATTTTTTGAGAATATCTCAGAAACTAAGTACAAGGGGATTTGGCTCTGATTCTTTTTTACAGAGAATTTTAAGGGGTTTCATTAGTACTTTGGGTTCAGTGATATTGCTCTGAAATTCATACAGGACGTGCTTAGTGTTATGCTCATGATTTACTATTTTTGCAGAAATTTTCATCCGATTCGTTTTAAAGTAATCAACGATCTGCCTTGCGTCTTATACCTTTTCTACCAGCTCAGGTGATGACACAATTCTGATCGTTAATTAATGTGAAACCGATCAGATGAAGATTTAGGAAAAAGGAGTACATAATGAACATAACATTAAGAATGTCGTGTATGAATTTCACTGCAATATCACTGAACCCGAAGTACTAACGAAACCTCTCAAGAGCTACAAAAAAGATATCTCACTTATTTTTCGTGATGTGTGCGAAGAACGAACGAGCAAACTGGTTTCATTCTATTTTACGTCTTTACTACTATTTTGTTTTTCTGAGTGAGATACCTTGATTACTCCTCAATATTTTTTCGTACAGATTTGGAGAGCAAGATATTTCTAAGATATTTCTGAAAAGATTTTGGAAAAAAGTGTATTTTTCCGAAGAGGTAAAATTGAAGAAGTCGATTTTTTCCGACGCTTCTTCAACCAAAATGTTCACAACTAAGTGAGATAGGTCGATTTCGTCTGGAATCTTTTTTCGTACAAGAAAGAATTCCAGCGGAATCGCCCTATCGCACTTTATTTCCGAAATATTTCCAAAAACTTGTTAAGAGAAAAAATGCACTCATGCTTTTTCATCTCTTTGCTACTAAAATGGAATAAGAACAGTAACTTTTCATGATCGATGCATAATAATATATTGCTTCATTTCAATATGCTATTAATCTGACTTACAGGATTCTCATTAACCAAGGAAACAAGGTACATAAAAAAAATCGAGTGACAAAATTATACGGCAGAGCTGAGCAAAGCTACATTAACGATTTTCCCTCCTTTCTGAAGTCACTAAAGTTGTACATTAAAATCAACTTCTTTTCGCGATCTACCAATCACAAAAGAATAATCATACAAATGTTCATTTTTGTATTTCGAATTTCTACACTGTATCATTTATGGCTTCTATGAACTACAGATTAAAAAAAAAAAGTAACTGGGATCAATCCAGGTAACAGGATTGCCGTCGAGCATTATTCGCACTAATAAAGTTCAGAATAGCAAGGATCCAAAAGAGCTCTATTGACACGACTCTGATTCATACGTTGAGCTCTCACGCCTTTGATCATATACATGGCAAGGAACTATTATTTGTCACGTAATTTCATAATAGACATCTGAATTTATTTAAAAAAGTTCTCAGTACAAATAGTATTCTGCATAAAAATCACGATCTGTGGATATACTCATCTCTACAAATAGAGGCAGAGACATGATCATTCGACTGGTGTCACTGGAGGTTCAACATTTATAAGAAAACATCCATGTACCACATTCAACTTTCTATAAAGAGTTCATCGAAGGAAAATTCAATTGATCAAATTTCCCAATTACCTATGTCAATTTAATATTCTTGATTGTTATGTTAATCCAATTTTTGCAATGTTTTCGATGGATCGCGTGAGTACTTTGTGAGGATTTTTCGTTTAAAAAGATGGAATTGCTTTCGATTGGCAATATTTTGACGTTCTGTCCAGCCAGGTCGACTTTTTCTCGATTGGAGGCCCCAATGAATTGGGAAAACTGGCAAGTGAACTTCGAATTCACAACCGACGATGAAAATTTCATAAACCTGTCAAAAAAACATTATAGATGTTCTACCGGTATTTTATCAAAATTTAAAAATGTACGATTTCATTGAAATTTTTTTCCAAGGTTCTCCAAATCATAAAAAAACCGTATGCAAAATTTTGGATTTTTCTCATGCCTGGTTTAAAAGTTATAAATTTTTTAAAAACGATTTTTAACATGATTCTTATGGGAAATTCACAAAAGCTTAAGAAACTTTTCGAAAAATTGTTCAAATTTGATGAAACTTCGGATATAGGTGAGAAATAGACCCCCGAACAATTTGTTCATTTTTATACGACGATTGGGTCAATAATTGGCATTAAAATTAATAAAAATGCTTGAAAAATTGTCGATTTCACGTAAGTGCTGCCAACTTGTGTCGCCAGAATTCCCTAGAATTCAACGCTCCTTTCCAAATAATTCTCAAACTAATTAAATAAAGGATAAAGAAAATATCCATGAAATGTAATGATAATAATATAATATTTGAACACCCACAGCGTTCCATAATTCCCTGAAAATGATTTTCATGAGGAATTTAAAAAATCATTATTCCATGTTCAGGGTGTGGAACACTGACGAAATCACTGCCCCTCTCATGCCGCACAACCACCGCTTACGGTAGTTGTAGAACATCCTTAACATTCATTTTATTGAAAATGTCTTTGACATTAAATCAGCCTCGATTGAGGCTTCCTCTACAAAGGCTTCATTCTGAAGGGTGAACGAGTCTTGAGCCAGCCTTCACCCATTAGATAGGAATTTCCCATTATTATTGCAATAACAATAATAATGTTATTGTTAATATGTGAAATCCATTTTTTTGTGTGATTTTTTCAATGTTCCATAGAGTCTCATTTGAGGCTTGCCTCAGTCTTGGGCTAAGCCTGATTTCGATTCAAACCGATGAAATATTGTTATCAATTATTAAAGCTGATAGATAATTGGATAAAATTATGATTATAACATTGAAAGGATGGAAAATGAAATATATGAATATAGGATTTTAGAGTGTCAATGAGAGAAAAGGTTGAGTCACTTTATAATTTGGGTTTATGTACTATGAACACAAGTAAGTGAAATAGCCCAGTGGGCTAGATGCATGTTCGCACTTTCTTTACATAGATCTACTCATTCTAATTATCAACATAGAGTGAGCAATAAAGTTTTATATGACACAGCAGATACACAAAGAATAGACAATCACATCATTCATCTTACTCATAACTATTATAATAAGATGAAAAATATAGATAATGAAACGATTAATGCTTTATCAGTCTTTGAGGATGCAGAAGCAATTAATTATGCTGAGAATGGCTACCCTAAACCCCAGTTTTTCACTTACTACGGCGAACTGGGTATAATCCAAAACGAAAATAATATTCCTATTATTTACCATATGCCAAGGCATAAAAAAAATAAAAAAATTCAGCTCAGAATTGCGGAAAATGATGAATTAGTATACTCCAGAAAAATTTCAAATAAAGATTATAAAGATTATTCAAGGGTCAATGGGAGATACTGGTGGTTAGATGATAATAATCCTACCGTCAGAGCTCTATCAGCCCGAATTAATGTAGCCAATTATAGGCAAAATTATCGTCCTCCTTAGGACATTTATCCTTCGAGAAATACTGTTGGACAATGTCCATTATATTATATTACTATTATTCTCTCCCTCACTGGTCTCAATAATAGAAAGAATTTTTCATTTTCATTTGTTAAAGAGAAAAAAGGGTTTTCCCACTTTATCGACGAACTCATTTATCATTCAGTCATTATAGATAATGTACCCCAATAATATACTTTATCGAACTCAATCAAATCTGTCATGGCGTATCAGCCTCTCATGTAAACACGTATATTTTTATTGTCTAATTAAATATCCATTTTCTAATTAACTGATTGGATTATTTATTTACTGAACTTTATCAGGTTATGGGCCCAGGGCTCTTGAGTATGTCGATTATAAATTTGAATTGAAAATTGTTGAGTCATAAGAGTTTCTGCAGTTTCATTAAATCAAGTGTTTGAGACGGCGTGATTGTGCAAAAATGAGCCTGGCCATTTTGAATTCGTCAGAGCGTTTGAATAACTACAATTATGAACCATGGAAAATGCAAATGCAAAGTTTGCTGATTTTTAATGATTATTGGGACTATGTATCTGGAGCATCGGAGTGTCCTTTAGGCCCCATTGGTTCAGCTCTCCCATCAGCTGAATATAAGCAATGGAAATTGATGGATGCCAAAGCATTGGCATTAATTAGAATGGCAGTTACACCACGTCAAGGGCGCCATATCAAGAGTAGTGCAACATCGAAAGAAGCATGGGACAAATTGGAAAGTGTACACTGCTCAAAAGGCCCAGTACGTAAGTCAGTATTGTATCGAAAATTGCATTCAAGAAAGAAAGTCGCAGCGACGAGTATGGATAAACATATCGAAACGTTTTTTTACTACTCAGAGCAATTAGAGGAGGCTGGCATAATTATACCTCATGAGTTATTGACAATTATGTTATTGGCCTCATTACCCGATGATTATGAGAATTTTGTAGTAACTATGGAAACTGTAGTATCCCTAGTATATTAGGGATATTTTAAATTCCCTAGCAAACAATTACCCACTTGTATTATTCGGTTATTTAGCTCACGACATCGGTCGTTTCGCCCTCTTTCCTTGCCCGGCATTTACGGAAGTAACAAGTGTGCACAAATAGTAAATAAAATACTATTAAAGAGATTAACGTTTAATGTTATTTTTATGCCTCATACATTACATTTTTGGCGACGAGTATAAAAAAAAAGTCATGCTGGGTAAGGGAAGGGATTATTTTTTGGTTATTGTGTGATACTAATAAATAGTGTGTGAACTGGAGGACAGTCAGGAACAAAAATAAAAAAAAATAAAAAAAAATAGAGTTTGAGTGTTAATAAAGAACAATGGAACTAGAAAGAGAAAGAGAAAGATTGGCTGCAGATCGTGCTGAATTAGAAGAAGCTAGGCGCCAAATTCAGAATCAGAGGCAGCAATTATTGAGGGATCATCAACAAGAGGTTCAGAGGCTGGCTGAACAACGCCGGCAATTGGAAGAAGCCCAACAGGCTCATGTGATAGAACTGGCTCGTGTAAACAATGAACACCTTCTGTGGAATCAACAAGCAGTGGGAGTTGTCAACGGACAGGCTCGAGTCATTGTGTCGAATCCCGGAGGTATTGTCAAAGAGTTTAATTTGAATGATAATTGGTCGCAATGGTTGGAACGCTTGGAGCAATATTTTGAGACTTATGAGATTCCAGAAGAGAAAAAGGTATCCTCGTTATTGTTATTCATTGGGAGTGAAGGGTACGCATTATCGCGTAATCTGTGTACACCAGATCTCCCAAAATCGAAGACGTATCAAGAGTTGGTCACCCTACTCACTGAACATCTCCAACCGAAACCTAGTATCTTGACAGAAAGATATAAATTCAAGGAGTGTCGGCAGAAGGAAGATGAATCAATCAAGCAGTATTTGGCCAATTTGAAAAAAGTTGCTACGTATTGCGATTTTGGAGCAAATTTGAACGACAATATTCGAGATCAATTGGTGTGGGGCGTTCGCAATGATTCCATCAAGAAAAGATTACTTGGAGAGAGAGAATTATCGTACGAGAAAGCAGTAGAAATAGCAGCAGCGTTGGAATTGGCAACGAAGGGTCTTGTTTTGATGAATGGTGTAAACAAAGAATCGAATGAGATTAACAGAATTGGAGAGGCTAAACCGTCAAACATTCAGCCTGGCAACGGATCGTTGGCTTCAATCCAGTGTTATTGTTGTGGTAAGAAGGGCCATAAATCAACATCATGCAGGTATAAAAATCTCAAATGTAATAAGTGTGGTATTACGGGTCATTTGGCCTATGTTTGTCGTCAGAAAAAGCCGGAGAATGATAACAGAGTTAACAGTAATAAATTTCGGGATTCGAGGAAAAATTTTAATGAGGGGCAACATTTCATTGACGAAATTTCAGATTTGGGAACAGTTGAAAATTTTTTTACTTTAGAGGAAGAAACCGCGGGCGCAATTTTAAGAATTGATCCTTTAGTTGTGGATTTAACGGTTGAAAATCAATCAATTTGTTTTGAAATTGACACTGGTTCCCCAGTTTCAGCAATTTCAAAATTAAATTTTGATAAATTTAAAAATGAATTAATGTTAAACGTTCGTAATTCTTCTCGCCGTTTCAAATCATATACAGGGGATTCAATTGTTCCAATTGGGGTTTGTGACGTTCAAGTTAACTACAAAAATAAAAACTTATTGTTGGAACTGTACATCTTTCCCGGTAGTAGCCCACCTATTGTTGGTAGGGATTGGATTAAATCTTTGAAAATTTCGTTGAATGAAGAAAATGATGATTCGATTAATGCGATTAGTGATGTTGATTTTGTTAAGAAATTTCCGGAAGTTTTTCAAAGTAAAATTGGCAGATATACAAGACGAAAAATCAAATTACATATTAAAGAGAATGTTCAACCAGTATTTTGTAAACCGAGGCCATTGCCGTTTGCGATGAAAGAAAAAGTTGAACATGAAATTAACAGGATGGTTGAAGAAGGAACATGGATTCCAGTTGAAAGTAGTGAGTGGGCAACTCCCATTGTCCCTATTGTCAAGAGTAATGGTCAATTGCGTTTATGCGGGGATTATAAAATCACTTTAAATCCTCATTTAAATGTTGATAAATATCCTATCCCTAGGGTTCAGGATTTATTGACTGCATTAAATGGTGGAAAATTTTTTACAAAGTTGGATTTATCTCAAGCTTATCAGCAATTAGAATTGGAAGAGTCTTCTTCTTTGTTAATTACGGTTACTACTCATAAAGGTCTTTTTACATCACAACGATTGTGCTATGGTGTGGCTTCAGCACCGGGTATTTTTCAACGGGAAATGGAAGTTGTCTTACAAGGTATTGATGGTGTTAGAGTTTTTTTTGATGATATTTTAATCATGGGTAGAGACAAAAAAGAACACGATTTAAGAGTATGCGAAATGTTGGCTCGCTTGAAAGATAATGGGTTAACCTTGAGAGTTGAGAAATGTCAGTTTGGCTTGGGAAGAGTTAAATTTTTGGGGTATGAAGTTGATGCTGATGGAATCCATGTTTCTCGTGAAAAGATTGAAGCAATTAATCAAGTGCGTAAACCAGAGAATTTAACAGAATTGCGTTCATTCTTGGGCTTAATTAATTATTATTCTAAGTTTATCAAGAACTATGCGAAAATTGTTCACCCGTTGTACCACCTTCTTGGTAAAGATGTTCAATGGCAGTGGTCTCCCGATTGTCAAAAAGCTTTTGAGTTGGTAAAAGTAAAATTAACGTCTTCTGAAGTTTTGGTACATTATGATCCTTCGCTGCCAATTAAAGTAACCTGTGATGCTTCACCTTTTGGTCTGGGGGCAGTGCTTTCTCATTTACTCCCGGATGGGCGTGAAAGACCAGTGGCTTTTGCTTCTCGTGCTTTATTGAAAGCAGAAAAAAATTATTCGCAATTAGACAGAGAAGCTTTAGGGATTGTTTTTGGAGTTAAAACTTTTCACCAATATTTGTATGGTAGAAAATTCATTTTGGAAACTGATCACAAGCCTTTGACATTCATTTTTGGTACAAAAAAGAGTATTCCTCAGATGGCAGCAGCCAGAGTCCAGAGATGGGCAGCTTTTTTATCAGGTTATAATTTTGAGATTAGGCATGTCAGGGGCTCGTCGATTGGTCATGCTGATGGTCTTTCACGTTTGCCTTTGGGAGTGAGAGAGGAAAAGTCGAAGGATAATACCCCGGAGGAAATTACTTTTTTGAATTTTGTGGTGGAGGAGGTGGAATCAGTTCCATTTAGTGAAGTTTGTAATCAGACAAATAATGACTGTGAATTGAAAATAATTAAAAATTACATAATGAATGGGTGGCCTGAGTCTGTGGATGAGGATTTGTTAGCTTTTAAGATTCGCAAGAATGAATTGACTGTCGAAAAGGGATGTATCATGTGGGGTCACCGGATTGTGGTACCTAGAGCGATGAGAGTGGATGTGTTGAAAGAGTTGCATTTGGCGCATTTGGGTATTGTTAAAATGAAAGCTAAAGCAAGGTCATTTGTGTGGTGGCCGAAAATTGACGGTGATATAGAAAATTTTTGTAAATCTTGTGAACTTTGTTTAAGTCATGCTGACAATCCACCTCGATCAGAGCTTCATGTGTGGGATTATCCAAAGGGCCCAAATCAACGTGTACATATCGACTTCGCTGGTCCCATTGGAGGCAGGATGTATTTGATTATAATTGATGCTTTTTCCAAATGGATTCATGTTAAGGAAATGCATGATATTACATCGGATGCTACCGTTAAAGCTTTGAAAGAATATTTTGCAACTTGGGGGGTTCCATTCTTGTTGGTCTCCGATAATGGGCCATCACTTTGTTCAGCTGTTATGGAATCTTTTCTAGCTAGAAATGGAGTGCGACATGTTAAAACGGCTCCTTATCATCCTGCATCCAATGGCGCTGCGGAGAATGCGGTTCGTACATTTAAAAAAAAATTTAAAATATTAATTGATGCTGGTTATTCCCGACATGAGGCTCTGCACTTATTCTTATTTTCTTATCGAGCATCACCTCACTGTACCACGGGCCTATCTCCATCTGAGTTACAAATTGGTCGTCCATTACGTACTCGTTTGGACTTTCTGAGACCAGGATTGAGAGATGTAGTTGAACAACAGCAGAATCAGCAGAAGAGAAATTTTGGGGGTAATCGTTCTCAGGTTTTTGAGGTCAATGATATTGTGATGGCTCAGTCACCATCTCTGAATGCCTTTGTTAAATCAAAGGTTTTACAGCAGTTAAGTCCAGTGACATATTCAGTTGCAACTGAAGATGGTCGTACGTGGAAGCGACATGTTGATCAATTAAACACTTGTAATCTGCAAGATTTTTCTCTACCTGTGGAAATTGC
Source organism: Aleiodes leptofemur (assembly GCA_963942555.1). NCBI lineage: Eukaryota > Metazoa > Arthropoda > Insecta > Hymenoptera > Braconidae > Aleiodes > Aleiodes leptofemur. The sequence goes on along the minus strand of OZ012618.1, from coordinate 6,167,808 downwards.
TAATGACAATGAGAAAGCACTCAGTGCTGTTGATGATACTACAAAGTTTGCTGTGTCAACAAATAAGGAAGTAATGGATAAACATTCTATTTGTAATCCATCACTTGTTGAAGGAACTGTTGCTTCTGCTGATTCTGCAGGTTTGGCTGGATCTCTCAAGAATCGTGATAGTTCAATTTCGATGGGCACTAGTGAGCCCACATCCCTAAGGCGCTCTTCAAGAATTATTAAAAAGAGAGAAATTTTAGATCTTTAATCATTATTTAATCTGATCCATTATTGTGATTTTATTTTCATCTTTTTCACAAGCAAAAGAAAGCCAAACGGTTAATATGTATTGTTTTGTTTTCTCTTCGTTATTATTGGTTTTCTTTTGTTTTGGAAAAGTTCCTGACTCATTGCTTTTAAAAGAAAAAAAAAAACAAGAAGACTAATTAATATTTTTAAGTTCACATGCATTGTATTATTTTGTAATTTCATATTTCTTTTTATTATCGTGTCGTGGCATTGAAGAGGGCTATTTTGAATTATATGTGGAGGAGTGTAGTATCCCTAGTATATTAGGGATATTTTAAATTCCCTAGCAAACAATTACCCACTTGTATTATTCGGTTATTTAGCTCACGACATCGGTCGTTTCGCCCTCTTTCCTTGCCCGGCATTTACGGAAGTAACAAGTGTGCACAAATAGTAAATAAAATACTATTAAAGAGATTAACGTTTAATGTTATTTTTATGCCTCATACATTACAGAAACAAGAGATGAACTACCATCGCCAGAAATAGTAAAAGATAAATTGTTTGAAGAAGAAGCAAGGCGATTGTCCAAAAATAATCAGAAGTCTGAGGATAATGAAGCAATGTTTGTTCATCAAAACAGGGATAATCAGGGAAATAATTATTCAGGTGATCCTAATAAAAGAAAACGTTTTCGTGGAAATTGTTTGAAATGTGGAAAATATGGACACATGGCGAGATTCTGCATGAGTAAAGATGGACCACAAGTGAAAAAAGAGACAAGAAATAGAAATGAATCAGCTAATGTAGCTCACGGGAGCCAAGGACAAGGGGTTCTTGATGATGATGATAATGAAATAGCATTAAATGTCACAACTACAAATGTTTTAATTGCTGAAGAAGTCGTTTTAAGCGTTACAGATAATCCTGGATGGTGTTTAGATAGTGGTGCATCCGCTCATATGTGTAACGACCGCTCGCTGTTCACTAATGTTGATGTCGGGCATGCTTGTAAAGTATTGAATGCTGATGGAAGATCGATGAAGGTAGAAGGAATTGGTACTGTCAGAATTGCAGTTCTAGTTGATGGAGTAGTCAATCATGTAAAACTTACCAACGTCTTATGGATTCCAGTATTGGCAAGGAATCTTTTGTCAGTATCAAGAGCAGCAGCCAAAGGATATTTCTCAATTTTTGATGAGAAAGAAGCAGTGATGAAAAATCAAAATGGTAATATTTTGATGCGTGCACGTAGGATTGGCAATATTTATCTAGTTGAAAAGGCCGATGAAGTTGCATATGGAGCTCAAGGTCGTGGAGTGGACAATTTGGAACGCTGGCACCAGCGTTTTGGGCATCTGAATGTACGGGATTTAAAATTACTGCAGAGTTCCGATATGGTGAAAGGCATGGACTTGAGAAGTGCTCGTCCTGATTTCGAATGTATTATTTGTAGTAAAGCAAAGATACATGAAATGCCATTTCATGCAGCCAGTAATAGGAGTGACAAAACACTAGGTTTGATACATACAGACATTTGGGGACCAGCAAGGACAACGTCGTTGGGTGGATCCAAATATTCCGTCACATTTATTGATGACAAGTCAAGGTATAAGGAGATTGCTGTGCTAAAACGGAGAAGTGACGTTCTAGAAGCATTTAAGGATGTAGTCTGGAGCTTTTGCACTTTTTACGAACATATTTCAGCAATTTTTTTTTACAACTAAATAAAATGCGATCATTCCAAATTTTTCAGATGTTTTGCTTGACATCTTTGACTTCACGAAAATATTCTTTTTTAGTTCATCTCACAATATTTAAATAGCTTTTGTTATGACCAAAGTAGCCAAAAAAAAAAAAGATATGTGACTGGCCCGGGTGCTAGCGTTGGTGCACGTACTTCGAAATAGAAAATTCGAATGAATCAGTGTTCTGTAAGCTTGTCGTTATCGCAGGTGCCAGATTCAGACTTTTTCATTGAGAAAAAAGAAAATGGTGGACTTTTGAAAAAAAAAAATCAAAAACTGCGATATTTTTCTTCGAAAATTCGGGTAAAAATAGGAAATTTTCATTGAAAATTAATAATTGTGGCACCTGCGAGAACTATTCCAGTGTAGAATAACATATGCAAATTTCAGCCCAATCGACTATGAAGAGGTTTTTGCTCCTGTTGCTAGGTACGAAACGATTCGCACATTCTTAGCATGCGCAGTTGAAGGAGAAATGCATGTTCATCAAATGGATGTGGTAACTGCATATGTCCAAGGAAATTTGTCTGATGAACTGTACATGCAGCAGCCAGAAATGTTCAAGATCCCAGGTAAAGAAAATCAAGTTTGTCGTTTGAAGAGACCATTGTATGGACTAAAACAATCTGGAAGAGAATGGTATAAAAAGCTTGACGAGACTTTATTAAAATTGGGCATGAAGAAAACTGAGATTGACCCGTGTGTTTTTGTGAAGAATGAGAAAGGAATTTTAATAATTATCGTTGTTTATGTTGATGATCTTTTAATCAGTAGTAATGATTTAACGAGCTTGATGCAAATGAAGAAAATGTTGAGTGCAGAATTTAAAATGAAAGATCTTGGACCAGCATGTGATATTCTTGGTATACACATTGAGAGAAATGGAGAAACTGGAAATATAAAAATAAATCAACAAAAATATATCAAGAATTTGATTCAAAAATTTGGTATGCATGATTCTAATTCAGTTGATACTCCAATGGATGCTAATTTCAAATTATCAACGAGCATGGCACCGATCAACGAGGAGGAGAAGAGAGAAATGAATAAGTATCCATACAGACAGCTAGTAGGAGCTTTGATTTATTTATCAAACGCAACTCGACCTGATATTGCGTTTGTTGCCAATGTATTGAGTCGTTTTTGTGTTAATCCTGGACTACAACACTGGAAAGCAGCAAAGAGAGTAATTCGTTATCTCAAAGGCACACAAGATCTAGGGATAACGTATACGAAGAGTGACTGTCCATTGGTTTCATACACAGATGCTGACTGGGCTGGAGACAGTGATGAAAGACGATCAAGTTCGGGATACGTCGTGATATTGGCAAAAGGTGCAATAAGCTGGGAATCAAAAAGACAAAAGACAGTAGCTTTATCAACCATGGAAACAGAGTACATGGCTTTGACTGAAGTGATTAAAGAGGTTATTTATCTGAGAAAATTAATTGCAGGGATGGGTTATTTTGAATTAGTTCCAAAGCCAGTGATTGTTTTCTGTGATAATCAAAGTGCTATTCACCTTAGTAAAAATTCGGTTTTTCATGGACGAAGTAAACACATACATACTCGTTAACATTTTAGTCGATTAAAGCAAGAAGAACAGTTAATTAAAGTTCAATATGTTTCCACAGAACAAATGTTAGCCGATATTTTGACTAAAGGTCTAGGAGGTACCAAACATAAGAAAAATATTCAACAATTGAGAATTACATGAATTAAAGAAAATTTTGCTAATGTTAAATGTAGAGTCCGACGATAGGAGGAGTGTTAAAGAGAAAAAAGGGTTTTCCCACTTTATCGACGAACTCATTTATCATTCAGTCATTATAGATAATGTACCCCAATAATATACTTTATCGAACTCAATCAAATCTGTCATGGCGTATCAGCTTCTCATGTAAACACGTATATTTTTATTGTCTAATTAAATATCCATTTTCTAATTAACTGATTGGATTATTTATTTACTAAACTTTATCATCATTGAATCATCTTTAGTGGGTTCATTGCGCTGCTATGGTGCGCTCTCCTTTTTTTTCTAATAATGGAAGCGTAGATTTTTTCTCTATTTTAGTTTGTTCGCTGAATATATATATTATCCGTTATTACAAAAATAAATTATATACCACCTAAATAGTTATGCATATTTTTTTTTATGAATGATGTTAGAAAGATGAATTACTTCTCCTTCCTTACATCAATACTTCATATTTTTAAAATGTAGAAGTTTGAGAGATGTTTGTATCCATTAACTTCATTAGTTATAAGTTATAATAATAATGATTATAGTTTTTTCTACACTGTTTTCTACTGTATATATGTAAATAATATCTTTTTATAGTGCCAATGAAAACTGTTGTTATCAAAAAAAAAAAGCTAGATGCATGTTCCAGGCACAGTCCTTCGTTGAATATCTTAGACAACAGTGGCACCAGGACGATCTTCTCTGGGGAACAACATCCGGATGCGGCACCTGAATAAATATATCCATACCATTCAGGTTGAGGATAATTAATAATAATAAAATAGCTCTTTTTCATTAAATTTTTTTAGAATCAATGGTTGCGGGTTCGAATCAAAGCCGGAGCAACTTTTTTTTCCACACTCATTTCATTTTCAATATCATTTGAACTGATTTATCTTGTAAAAGCCTCATAATTTAATAATAATTAGTGTTTAACAATTGTTTAAACATTTTACAGCCCCATTGTATGGAACGGTTCACTCTCAGTTCAAACTTGGATCTGAGTGTTGGGGGAAGCCTCAGTTCCCAGCCTTAAAATGATCTTATCATTCTAAGGCTCATCAAAGCTTGTCTCAGCCTTGTCATCTGAGCCTTGGACTAGGCACCCTCAGCCTTCGGCGAAGGCTAATCAAGGCTTGGCCCGATCGTCAATTCCTACCTGGGTCTGAATTTCGTTCTCCTGAATAATGTTATTCCGAATTTTGTTCTTCTGGATAACGTTATTCAGAATTATGTTGGCAATTTCGTTCACGTCCTTTTTCGTTTTTGAGAACGAAACTGAAAATAACGCATTCTTTTCCCGTTCTTTATGAGAGTTCTCGGTCTCTGCCTATAATGCAGAGTCGATATTCTGAGTAAATCATTAACTTATTGTTGATAAAAAGAAAGAGGGAAAAATGAAAAATTGTTTCCGACATGATCAATTTTCCATCCATTGAGTGAAATTCTCAAACGATCTATATCCGTATTGTAGAGTCAGATTTCCAAAGTAATTATGCATCTTTTGTTCAGAAAAGAAAAGAGAGTAAGATTAAGAGTTGTTCCTGACATGAAATCGATTATTTATCCATTTCATGGGATTTGTAATTCAGGGCGAATTCCGAATTATCCGCCATTGTCTTTCATAATGAGACTCGTTACGAGGTCTCAAAAGTGATTACAAAGTGAAGCACTTGTGTAGTAGCCTTTTTCCTGATTTTTGCTTCCGAATGGAAGCTTCGTAATCGTAATTTTTCTCGAGTTTGAGATTTTATCATAATATAACTGCAAATGACCAGAAACGTCAAGAACCGCCGTTTTCAAAAAATGTCGGTGTGTATATATGTGTGTGTGATGTCGCATTTTCCGCTTTACTCTAAAACGGGGCTAGCTAGCGATCTGAAAATTCTACTATATGTTTGCCATGCGTGCCCCAAGCTCTCACAAAAATTCCAGCTGAATCGGCAGGATAGTTCATGAGAAAAATGAAAATGACGAAATATCGTTTTTTCGACTTTTCTCGATAAAAAATGAAATTACAGTGTCCACTCTCAGCGAGGAGATGCGCGCTCCTGAGCTGCATCTCTGACCCCTGGCGTGGTGGGAGCTCAGATTTTCGGTTGATTGAGCATAAAACTTTTGAGAAATTTCTCGTGAAAATCTTGATTCCTCTATAACTTAGAAAATAATTGAGCTAGAGACCTCGAATTTTGTGACGTTATACATCTGATGAGCACAAAAATTGGCATTGAAACTGAGCGGAATCGGTCCAGTATTTTCTTAGATATTAGCACAGAGACATCCGAAAAAGCAAGCTATATCTTCAAAACTATTCAATTGATTATATTCGGGATGAGCTTAACCCTCTAAGACCTATTTTGGTTTCCCCACTCCACGCACAGATCAATGATGGTAGATTCACAATTAAGAGATGCATTCGGAAGCATTCTGCCAATTGCACAGGCAAAATATTGAATGTACAATGTTCAAATTACGCACCAGTAGTGGGGCTCCTGCTTGTTCATTCATATCCCGAGAAGTTTGGGCTAAACTGCTCACATAAATTTCCGAACTAAGTAGATAATATCGTTGACATGCGCGAGAACTATAGATATATGCATTTTGAAAAAAGGCATAATAGTATATTGTGCATCAAGGGAGTAAAGTAGGTGCTTTACTCCCGCATATCTGTGCCGCCCGAGCGAAGCGAGGGCGCCACAGATATGCGGGTTGAGCGCCTACTTTACTCCCGAAGTGCACATACTATTTTTTATGCCACCGATGTGGAAAGTTCGCAAGAAATTTATTATTTTCATTATCATGAAGTTCACATTTGTAAATGACCACGAAAGATGATTAGGGCAGAAAGGGCGTACCTCCATTAGTTTCAAGCACTACGACCCTAACCGAGCGCAGCGAGGTTAGAAACGCCGTAATTAACTCCATGAGAGCAGAAAAATTTATTATGCCACCGATGTGGAAAGTTCGCAAGAAAATTATTATTTTCATTATGATGAAGTTTACAAATAAATCGATTTCCTTAATTACATTTTTTGAGAATATCTCGGAAATTAAGCGAGATAGAACGATTTTGCTTGATCAGTTTCTGTAGCGATTTTCAAAAACCACAAAAGAAGATCAGGGCAAAAAGAGCGTATCTCCATTAGTTTCAAAAATGTTCTCAAAAAACCAATGATAAGAAACCAATTCATTCCTTAGAAATTTTATCCAATTATTATTTGTTGGGAATATTTTGCAAAGTTATAGAAATAGAAAGATTTCGTCTGATCCTTTTTTGTAGAGAATTTCAAGAGCTACAAAAAAAAGTCCCTACAAAAATTGCATTATTACGTTTAGTTTTTGAGATATTTTAATGAAACCCATTTTCAATGCAAAAAGTTAGAAAAAGTTTAAAGAAGTTTTATTTTTCTCAGTTTGACAGTTGATAAAATTTTTTCATTTATAACATTTTTAGAAATAAATTCTCAAGTTTTTGAAATCACGAGAATGAACTGGATAATGACAGCAGAAATCACGTTTAATTGTGATATTCAATGTGATTCAATTTTTCAAAAACTTCCAATAATACTGGGAATTTCCAACTGAGAAATAGCGACGCACAATGAAAGAAAACGTGGGAATATAGTCACAATAGCAAAACAGTCGACACAAGCCGGTTGACGCATGCGCAGCACGTTCGAATATATGTACATGCTCTGGAGAGCGAAGCTGTAACTTTTCTCCCTCCGTAGAGGGAACTGTTGCGAACTTTACACGTCGGAGGTATAAAAAATATTTAACTAGAGTCTGAAGATAGATTTCAGGTGACCGAGAAAGTGGTCATAGCCCTTTCTCGGATTTTCACTCAAATCTTGCAAAATACGCGTTGAACTGCTTACGTAAAATAGCGAATCAAATGAAGAACATCGATGAAATAAGGAGAAACCTTGAATATCATATATTGTTCAAAGCAGGAGTCAGAAAATTCGACTGCACGGAGAGAAATTCTAACGAAAATATAATGGAAGATCTGAGTACAATTTACCGAACCATTCCGGAATCGTGGGACATTTTGTAACGTATACAAAATATTGAAAAATTAGATGGCAATTTTTCACAAGAGTCCATCAAAAAGTCATAGGAGTGCATCAAAAATGGCGCTGTTAGCGCGTCAAAAATTACCGAACCATGTTCGTTAATTTTTGATGACTTTTTGATGTACTCCTGTGAAAAATTGCCATGGAATTTTTCAATATTTTGTATACATCACGAAATGTCCCACAATTTCGGAACGTTCGGTGATTTTTAGCAAGATCTCCCGGTACTTTTTACTGATAATTTCTCTCCGTGTGGAGATTGGAGATTAATTTCAGGAAAAATCGAGGAACTAGCCATGGCTCTGTCCCGATTTTTTCCAAGCAGTACGCGTTAGACGGTTTACGCGAAGTAGCGAACCAAGTAGGTAACATCATGGACAAGTGGAGGAACTATAGTGAACATGTATTTTCCGATGAGAAATCCTTGAGAAAAATATGAAAAGTATCCGAACAACCCTTTGACCCTATTTTTCGAAGTGGTCCTTCTCGGCTCGGGCTCTGCGGATCGGCCTAACAAAACACTGAATACATGAAAGGGACCCTGATCTAATGAAAGAGGAAAAAAAAATTTGATATAATTTTTGAGAGTGGTCGTCGTGCTCTGGTCTCCCCTATGCGCTATTCCAAATGCCATTTTACTTCATTATTTCAGATTGTGCATATTTTATTCCCCATTATTATATTTCCACACTGAAGGCTGAAATTCATTTCTAGATGGTGAGAAACGTTCAATTTTTTCTGTGATTATTCCTAGAATTCCTAGAGTGTGGATTTGGAACGAATATCAGGAGTACTTTCCACGTGGATCACGAATTAGAAATGAAATGAAAAACGAAATCATAATTTTTTATTAGTGTTGTAGAAAAAAAACTTTTCAACTGCTCGACCCGTGGTTATATTTGGGAGCATCCCAATCATAAGATCGTTACCAATGAGAAATGGGATATCAAAAACTGAATTAATTAGTTTTTTCTCAATTTTGGAAAATTAGATTAAAGATAGCGATGATAATGTTTGTAAATTTACAAGACAATGACTATGATTATTCAAATTTAGTTGATTGCCTCAATTCCCATCAGCCTATTTAATTGATAATGAAACGTATTCGAAAAAGAGAATTTTGAAAATTCCTATATCTCAAACTATTTCGATTGTGCATATTTTATTCCACATCATTGCATTTCCACATCGAAGGTGTGAGTTCATTTCTAGCTCGTGAGGCACATGTACTTTTTCCTGTGATTATTACTACAGTTGAATAAAAAAAATTAAAAAATTATTACTACAGTTCCTAGAGTGTGGATTCGAAACAAATATCAGTAGTCTTTCCACGTGGATCACGAATTAGGAATAAAATGAAAAATAAAATCATAATATTTTATTAGTGTTGTCGAAGAAGAAACTTTTTAACTGCACAACCCGTGGATATATTTAAGAGCATTCCAATGATAAAACTGTTACCAATAAGTAATGAAATGCAAAAAACTGAATTGATTCGCTTCTTTTCAATTTTGGAAAATTAGAATAAAGATAGCGATGATTATTTTCACAAATTGACAAGACAATGACAATGATTATCCAAATTTGGTTGATTATCTCGATTCTCATTAACTCATCCAATAGATAATCAAAAATATTCGAAAAGAAAATTTCGAGACTGTTCATATCTCAGATTTTTTGATTGTGCAGACTTTGTGCATATTTTATTTCACATTATTGTATTCCCACATCGAAGGTGCGAATTCATTTCTAACTCGTGAGACACACGTATTTTTTCTGTGATTATTTTTAGAGTTTTTAGAGTGTGGATTTGAAACAAAATATCAGGAGTCTTTTCCACTTGGATCACGAATCCGAAATAAAATGAAAAATAAAATTGTGATTGTTTATTGGTTTTGCGAAAAATCCTTTTTTTTACTGCTCAATACGTGGATATATTTGAGAGCATCCAATCATGAAACCGTTAAAAATAAGGAAAATAAGATAAAATAATGAATTAATTAGTTTTTCTTTGAAATTAGGAGATTTCCGGAAATTAGAGTAAAGATGGCAATTACGATGCTTGGAAATTACCAGACAGTGAACAATTTTTCAAATTGAGTCAGTATGCTTCTGCCCAATATATTAAGATGGAGCGAAATCGCCCTACCTTGCTTATTTTGCGAGATATTTTCAAACAACGAATGACAAAAGAATAGACTCATTTTAATAAATTTATTCTATTTCTCTTACTTCTCTTTTTAACCAATATCCCGAAAATAATTGACATAGGGCGATTTTGTCTTGATTTTTTTGTAGAGAATTTGAAGAGCTATGAAAATGTTTCAGAAACTAATCGAAATAGAGCGATTTTATCCTATTCCTGTTTTGTAGAGAATTGCAAGAACGACAAAGAAGAATGACGGCAACATGATCCTACCCATGTAAGAAACCGAAATAGGCTGCAATTCGGGGCAATGTCGAATGGCCGAGTTTCAATATAGGGAAACTATATTGGTTCGAACTCCAGCCAATAATGGCATGTCACAGCGGCACGAAATCGAAAACTAAATAGGGCGTATATCGCATCCGATTTCGACCCGATATAGGATTTCGAGTTCGGCCCGAACGTCGGGCTAAATTCAATGTGACGAATTTCAATAAGCGCTTCGATATACGCCCAATATTGAATCCCATATCGAACTCGAGAGACGCTCAATAATATAAAAACAATTTTTAAACATAAAATAAAAAGAAAATTATCATTTTTTTCTGAGATTCCGTAATTTCATATTTTTATTATTTATATTTCAATTTTAATCATGTTAAAGTCATTTTAGAAATTACGAATTTTTAGTTCCCACAGGCGGTTTTGAACCCTCGATCGTCGGATGATGAATCTTGCACGCTGCCTACTGGACCATCACTCTATTCGGCTTTGACAGAATCGTACTGTCTATATGAATCTAAAAGTCATTTGATCTCAAATTCATATCGATATTTATATTGTTTATATGGATATCCTTATTGAGAGGAATTAATAACAAAAGTGAAGTAAGAATCGAGAAACAAAACTACATATTTCTCACAATGGAATATTCATTTTTTTACACAAAATTCTTCTATTTTTGAAAATTAAAGTTTTTATTTGAGTATTATTTCTTCCTCTATTGATAATCGAATCATTTGATGGCAGAAAGGGAAGATTTTTTCTTGATCAATTTTTCTATCTATTCTATTTTACATTTATTTATTATTTTTATATTTTTTTAAATTTAGTTCACGAATTAATCATTAGTAAGAAGAATAATTGAAGAAAAATCAATTATGGCGTGACTTTTCAATCATTATGTTAGAGTATAAAAAAATATAAAAATTAATCAAAAAGAAAAATGATTAAAAAATGAACGATTGTAAAAAATTATTGGGCAATTTCAAGGTTGATATCGATCAGAATTCGTACTGCGGAATCCGGGGGAGCGATGTTGGAAATATGTTTGTCAAAAGTAGAGCAGCTGAACTTCGGTTACGCGAATTACGTGCGATAATCGTTTCGAATTTGTTGTGCCGATATGGGTGTCATGACTTCGGTCCGAATTTCGAATAGATATAGGGTTGCCGATATCTGGCTACTCGATATAGAATCGAGTGACGATACTAACTCACCATCCCTATATACAGGGCTCGACGTTGGGAAGAATATCGGGCTTATTCGCAAAACCAATATCCACGCCCCGATATTGTTTCGTACTTTGGCCTTTGATCGACTTGCCTAAAATCGTATAAAATAATTTGGTCCGAACATCGGCCACCCCGTGGATGTCGGGAAACCCTACATGGGTATCTCCCTTTTTTTTCGAGATATTCTCAAAAAATTGTTGACTTGAAAAATTTCATACTTCTATTTTCACCAGAAAACGTCTGTTCAAACAATTCCCATCAATATATCGTTAAGAATGATAATTAATACACACAGAAAACACTGAGCGTAGAAGACGCACAGAAGTGCGTAATCACTGCACATGTGTGCGTACTTCACGTTCTTACAATCGAACGTGATGTACGTACACTCGATGCGTGATCTACGCACCCTTGTGCGTGATCTACGCACACTTGTGCGTGATCTGCGCACACTTGTGCGGGATCTACGCACACTTGTGCGTGATCTACGCACACTTGTGCATGATCTACGCACAGAAGTGCGTGATCTACGCACAGCAGTGCGTGATCTACGCACAGCAGTGCGTGATCTACGCACAGAAGTGCGTAATGTGCGCACAGTTGTGCGTGATGTCGACACACGGTAAATAAGCGATATAGAGCGAAATAGACGTGAATATGGGACTAGGAGGGAGTTTTTCTAGTTTTTCGTGATTATCTCGGTGAATAAGCGAGATAGAGCGAAATGGACGTTAATATGGGATCATCGGGGAGTTTTTCCAGTTTCTCGCGATTATCTCGGTGAATAAGCGAGATAGAGCGTAATGGACGTTAATATGAGAGCAGGAGGGAGTTTTTTCAGTTTTACGTGATTATCTCGATGAATAAGCGAGATAGAGTGGAATGGACGTTAATTTGGGAGCAAGAGGGAGTTTTCTCAGTTTTTCGTCATTATCTCGGTGAATAAGCGAGATGGGGTGAAATGGACGTTAATATGAGATCACCAGGGACTTTTTCCAGTTTTTCGTCATTCTCTTCGCGAATAAGCGAGATACAGCGAAGTGGACGTTAATTTAGGATCAGGAGGGAGCTTATTAGATTTTTCACGACTATACCGGTAAATAGGTGAAATAGAGCGAAATGCACGTTAATTTGGGATCAAGAGGACATTATTTCATGTGAAAACTTCCTCATAATTCTATATGTCTACTTCGCTCTATCTCGCTTATTCACCAATATAGTCGCGAAAAACTGAAAAGACTCCCTCCTGATACTAAATTAACGTCCATTTCACCTTCTCTCGCTTATTCACCGAGATAATCACGGAAAACTGAAAGAGCTCCCCGGTGATCTCATATTGACGTCCATTTCGCTCTATCTCGCTTATTCACCGAGATAATCGCGATTAACTGGCGAAACTCCCTCCTGATCCCAAATCAACGTCCATTTCACTCTAACTCGCTCATTCACCGAGATAATCGCGATAAGCTGGACAGATTCTCGCCTGATCCAAAATTAACGTGAATTTCGCTCTATTTCGCTTATTCACCGAGATAATCGCAAAAAACTGGAAAAACTCCCCGATGATCCCATATTAACGTCTATTTCGCTCCATCTCGCTTATTTACCTAGATGATAACAAACAAGTGGGAACTTGCTATAATCATGGTTATCATTATAGTTTTATCTGCTAATTCATTAGCAAGCTGCTTCCGAATGGTGCGCCTTTCTATGAGTGAACATTTTATTTTGAATATTCCTTTAATAATAATACCCAGATTTTCGTTCTATTGAAAAAACTATAAAATTACTTTTTATACCTCCGACGTGTAAAGTTCGCAACAGTTCCGTCTTCTTCTTCTTTTTTGTGCTGCGTGGTGGCGCAGCTGGCCTTTAGTCACCTGACTACACAGCCATCTTGAAACAGTTCCGTCTACGGAGGGAGAAAAGTTACAGCTTCGCTCTCTAGAGCATGTACATATATTCGAACGTGCTGCGCATGCGTCAACCGGCTTGTGTCGACTGTTTTGCTATTGTGACTATATTCCCACGTTTTCTTTCATTGTGCGTCGCTATTTCTCAGTTGGAAATTCCCTGTATTATTGGAAGTTTTTGAAAAATTGAATCACATTGAATATCACAATTAAACGTGATTTCTGCTGTCACTATCCAGTTCATTCTCGTGATTTCAAAAACTTGAGAATTTATTTCTAAAAATGTTATAATTGAAAAAATTTTATCAACTGTCAAACTGAGAAAAGTAAAACTTCTTTAAACTTTTTCTAACTTCTTACATTGAAAATGGGTTTTATTAAAATATCTCAAAAACTAAACGTAATAATGCAATTTTTGTAGGGACTTTTTTTTGTAGCTCTTGAAATTCTCTACAAAAAAGGATCAGACGAAGTCTTTCTATTTCTATAACTTTGCAAAATATTCTCAACAAATAATAATTGGATAAAATTTCTAAGGAATGAATTGGTTCCTTATCATTGGTTTTTTGAGAACATTTTTGAAACTAATGGAGATACGCTCTTTTTACCCTGATCTTCTTTTGTGGTTTTTGAAAATCGCTACAAAAACTGATCAAGCAAAATCGTTCTATCTCGCTTAATTTCCGAGATATTCTCAAAAAATGTAATTAAGAAAAATCGATTTATTTGTAAACTTCATCATAATGAAAATAATAATTTTCTTGCGAATTTTCCACATCGGTGGCATAAAAAATAGTATGTGCACTTCGGGAGTAAAGTAGGCGCTCAACCCGCATACTGTGGCGCCCTCGCTTCGCTCGGGCGGCACAGATATGCGGGAGTAAAGCGCCTACTTTACTCCCTTGATGCACAATATACTATTTGATAAGAAATGATTCCACCTTTTATACCTATGCAATTCCATATTGTTATTATATTCTCATGGTTCTATTTATTCATTCATTCATTTATCTGAGTATCTTCGGTTACTAAAGGTTAATATTCAGTATTTACCAAGAACCAACATCAACCAGCCTCAGACTTTTAGAAGACAATTCATAGACAATCCAAAGAAATTCTTCCTGAAAAATTCAAGTTTCCCACAAATTTTCTGGAAAATTGCAAATTCTGTCAATTCAATAAAGTGATATCAATATTATTTTTCTTTTCCTCGTAGAACTTTCCACCATATCAAGGTGAAGTCAACAATAATGAATATATATTAATCGAAAAGTTTGGATATGACAAAATCTACAATTTTATAAAGATGAAGAACATACCTCAAGTCCATGATTAGTTACTATTTTTTTCGATTTTTCCGTCTGGGTTTTTGAAAAGAATATGGGTTAAGAACCTCAGATAATCAAGATGAATATTATTTTCTGTAGAATATTAATACTTATCTTCATTGCTCTTAACAGTTACATCAATTATACTGATTCATAACCACTTCACATAATAAACAATATATTCGATCGAGACCAAAATATGAGTGAAATTCAAAGCTCATATCTTTACTACTTCGGTTTTTATAGGGTTTTTTTTTATCGAACAAATAACTCGAAAACTACTGACGAGAAAAATCTGGAAAAATTCACACAGTTAGATAATATAGTGTCTAATATTATTCCTCAATTTGGATGTAATCATTCGTGAACTTGTTCTAAATTTGAGAAAAAATGAAAAAATTGAAATTTCGAAAAATCATTCCTATTTAAAAAAATATTTTTCCAATGCTGTCCAGTAACAATTCCAAGCTGCAGGTTCAGAAGACCAATATGTGAGCCAAATTTGAAATGTATATCTTAATTTTTCCCTTTGTTATTGAAGCAACAACATTTTGCATGAAAAATCATAAAAATCGAAAAAACTTAAAAACCAAGCATTAGAAAAATCTGAAAAAATTCACGCAGCAACAGAATATGATGTCAAATATTATGCATCAATCTGGATGAGATCGGTTGAAAACATTTTGAAAAATCAATTTGTTTTGAAAAATCGAAATATGGTCATAACTTAAAAAATATTGAATGAATTCCAAGTAACGAGGTCTCAGAAGAAAACATTTATCACGACCAATATACAGTAAAAATATGAGATTTTTCTGGTAAAGTTTTACCGTTTTTAAGTAAAAAAGAAAATCCACACAGACACACATACATACATACACACACACACACAGACTTTTTTTCTAAATATCATTTTCAGACTCTCCACATCATTTTAAGTGATTTGCAGCAAAAAAATCAAAATCGAAAATTCTAACGTTTGTTAAGCTTCCATTCGGAGGCAAAAAAACTCTCTCCTGATTCAATTGTGACAGGAGATGTCATTCTCATAGGAACTTTACCTTACTGTCGGAGTAAATCGCCCGAGGCTCCTCGGGAATCTCAAAATAATTTTAATTGTCGAAATTACGCGCCTTGATTTTCGTTGGGCAAAATTAAGGGCCAATGATATAAGTGTCGATTTGGGCTCGAGTGACCCACTCGCGCGATGCCAATGCGAGACAAAGGCACTCTGCGCCGAACTCTCATGTAGAGAGCATCTTTTGTTTAAATTTATATTTGTGTCAATATTTTATTTGGATTTCGAATATTTTGGAATTATTCTTTTGTCGTATCACCAGAGTCGATCCCCGAGAAGCCCGAATTGGGAATAAAATTGAATTAATTGGATAACGTGAGTAATTTTTTATTTTATCCCTATCCCTTGTAATTTCCCTTTTCATTCTCTCTATCATTTTGGGTCTTCTAACTACTCACTTCCTGAGGTCAAATATACGTTGTTGTTTCTCGTTAAAACAACTGGCGCCCAGATTTTTATGGAATATTATCGATTATTAAAATGAAATTAAAAGAGTATGTGAAGTTAAATTTCTTGAGCCCCGACAGCTCTGACCCAAGCCGTGTCGGGTGAGAGGCTTGATTTCATCGTTAGTCGACAGAAAATGAGTAAAAACCGTTAAATAAAAAAGCCTGTCTCACAATATTGGTATCAATTTCGCTCTATCTCGCTTATTCACCGAGATAATCACGAAGAACTGGAAAAACTCCCTCCTGCTCCCAAATTAACGTCCATTTCGCTCTATCTCGCTTATTCACCTAGATAATCGCGAAAAACTGGAAAACTCCCTGATGATCCCATATTAACGTCCATTTCGTTTTATCTCGCTTATTTACCGAGATGATAGCGAAAAACTGAAAAAACTCTCTCCTGATTCAATATTGATATCTATTTCGCTCTATCTCGCTTATTCACCGAGATACTTAGAAAAACTCCCTCCTGATCCCATATTAACGTCTATTTCACTCTATTTCGCTTATTTACCGTGTGTCGACATCACGCACAAGTGTGCGTACATCACGCACTTCTGTGCGTACATCACGCACTTCTGTGCATACATCACGCACTTCTGTGCGTAGATCACGCACACGTGTGCGTAGATCACGCACTTCTGTGCGTAGATCATGCACAAGTGTGCGTAGATCACGCACAAGTGTGCGTAGATCACGCACAAGTGTGCGTAGATCCTGCACAAGTGTGCTTAGATCACGCAAAAAGAGTGCGTACATCACGCACCGAGTGTGCGTACATCACTGCCATGGTGTTTTTCCTTCTACTATACTTAATTTTCACCATATTACACACAGATATCACGACAAACAGCTTAAACCTGTCCCAAACAGATAAATATGAAACATCAAATAATGATTGTAATAAATAAAAAATGTTAAATAACATAAAAAACACGAGGCATGAGACTACGCACCGCGTACACTTGCACTCACAAACAGCAGATAACTAACTGCCGAATCAGTAAATGGTTTTTTTCTTAAGTAAGTTTATTTTTAAGCCTGTATATAATGTAAATATGTTGATGTATATATAATAAATAAACTTTAAAAAAAAAAAAAAAAAAAAAGTGTGCGTACATCACGTTCGATTGTGAGAACGTGAAGTACGCACACATGTGCAGTGATTACGCACTTCTGTGCGTCTTCTACGCTCAGTGTTTTCCGTGTGTACGAAATCATTACGAGGGCATATTGTGAAATAGTGTTTCTCAGTGATATAGTTCCCATAGCTCCCCTACTGTTCCACCAAACTAGATATATTTTTTTCGTTTCTGATAAAAAATTTATTTTTACGCTGGCAGCTAAATTCGAACATGAATTCCTTGCATCAATACCGCGATTTCTCTGTAAACAAATAATCTGACGGATTTCGCAATTCAATTTTATATTTTCTTGTACTATCATCGCTACCACATATCGCATTGCGTCATTTTTCATTGCTTACAACATTAACCATTATTTTACATCTTGAAACTCTAACATCTTATAATTATGATGTGGAGTATGGGAATTTTTCGGTCGTGTTCCATGAAAGCTCCTCCTTTGAATGACAATTTTTCGGCTCAGAAGCAAATTGTATCCCGTTTATGGAGCGGCATAGGAATTTTTCAAAAAATCATCGGTAATTGTGTATAATAGAGCCCACAATAAAATTAATTAATTTAATTTAAATTACCTCAGGAAGGGAGGTGGCGAAAATGATGTAATATATCTTGGTCAAAAATTTGAAGGAAAGTATAGGAACTCGCAATAGCTCAGTGGTCAGAGCACCTGACATGTAATCAGAGGGTCGTGGGTTCAAATCCTGCTTGCGCATTCCATATTTTTTTCCGAAGATTTGACTTTGATAATTATTTAAATTTTATGGGCCCTCTTCTGCACAAATACCAAATCATCTAGAAAAATTCTTACATTTCTCCCTCCGTGTAGAAAATAAAAAGACAATCTTACATGTGAGAAACTTCACATTGAAGCTTAGCGTAGAATTTTTTAAGTTTTTTCCACGAAACATCTTTCATTTGACATTGAAATTCAAGAAGTTACCTGCGTCGGAAAATAAATCTCATTTATTTATTTATTTCATGGAAAATTTTCTCATCAGAAAATCATCTTAAAGTTGCAGTTGCTCAAAAATGACAACCCATGGTGCCGAATATTTTCTCATGTCTCCAATATTTACTGGAGGTAGCAGGACTTTTGTCTTCGACTTCTTGTCGGAAGTTTTGATTTTTATGACCCTCGAAAGATAGGTCTGTTTTTCTCTTATTCATTTATTGCTTAGGAAGGGATGGGCCTATGAAGATGAGAATCGGGTTACGCCATTTTGAAATCTAGTACGCACCATTTATCAAAATGTGGAAAATGAAATGCATAACATTTATTCACAAAATTCAAATAATTACAGCCTCAAACAATTTTTCAATAAAAGAAGAAACAGATTATATAAAAGATGACATGATTGAAAAGGGGCAGAATTTTTCTTTTATCCGACAAATCATATTTTTGGTAAGTTTTGTATCAGGAATGATTATCTAGAATCGATGCGGACATTATGATGGAGTGAACTCAACATTTCACAAATGCATATACGAGACTGCCTGCAACAATGCAAGAGTTGGTATGAGACTGAATTCTGAATGTTTTTCATCTTTCGAAGTAGTAAAGCTGATTCGACTCGATAAAAAACGATTAGAATATTCTGTAAATCATTGCGTGGGGAAGTAATTATTATTCATTCCATCATTTCGTTCAATTTCTATTTCACTCTTCAGATTGATTTTCATAAAAATAAGAAATTTTTTAAATTTTCCATCACTTTATTTTTTTCAAGTCGTAAAACACGTGTAAGAAATAAAAAGACAATCTTGAATGTGAGAAGCTTGACAATTAAGTTTATAGTAGAATTGTTTCATTTTTTCCAATAAATTTTTCTTCATTTGATATCTACATTGAGTCAGCATGTTTTCCTACCAGAAAATCGATCGAAACATTTTGGGATTACCAATGAATTTGAAAAAAAAATGAACAGAAAATTTTCTCGTGAAATATTTCGCTTTTTATTTTGTTTCCGAATGAAAGCTATGTAATCGTAATTTTGTGATTTTATCATAATATGACTGCAAATGACCCAAAACGTCAAGAAGCGGCGTTTTTTTTTTAATGTTCGTACGTATGTATGTGTGATGACGCATTTTATGCTTTACTCTGAAACCGAGCTAGCTAGCAATTTGAAAATTCGACCATATGCTTTTTATGTGTGCCCCAAGTGCTCATCAAAATTTTAGCTGAATCGGTCCAATAGTTCTTAAGGAAAATGAAAATGTCGAAGAAACGTTTTTCGACTTGTCTCGATGAAAAATGAAATTTCAGCGTCCACTCTCAGCGAGGAGATGCGTGCTTATACGCTGCATTTCCAATCCCCGGGATGGTGGGAGCTCAGATTTTCAGTTTATCCAGTATACAGCTTTTGAAATTTTTTTTGTAAAAATCTTGATACCTCTATAACTCAATGAATAATTGAGCTGAAGACCTCAAATTTTGTGAAGTCATACATCTGATGACAACAAAGTTCGGTATTGAGACTGAGCAAAATTGGACCAGTAGTTTTTGAGTAGTAGTAACAATAAAAAAAAGACAAAAAAAAGGAAAAAGTGGGGAATTGCGAAACTCAACGAGCAGGAGTTCCACTCTTTATGCGTTATTTGCAAACCCCGCTCCTTGTGCAACATTTAATATTTTTCCAATTCGATTGGCAAAATGCTTCCGAATGGGATTTTACCCATAATGAATGAATCTCTATTTATCTTTTCCATTGCTCAAAAAATAACATTATTTTCACAACAAATACGCACGTATACATTCCTACAAATATTGCTCCAGACTGTATGGATCTATTCAGGATTCCATCTGCAATACTTGAAATCAACTTGGAACTCGAAATCTCAGCTCGAAATAATCGATTAAATTGCAATAATGTCATATGATACATAAAAATTCAATATTAGATGAAAACCCAGATCCTACGATGGAACACAAAAATTGCAGTTCGGGTTTCAATTAGGATTTCTATTCTTTCTGATTGTCATTAGAATGAAAATGTACTCATTTTGTAGAAAAAATTGTCTACTTTCGAATGGCGAAATGGAAAATAGTAGTGTTCCTAAGGAGAAAGCTGAGAAAAACCGTGATTTTTGAAAAAACTAATTTATCGAACACTCTTACAAGAGACTTCTTCTGAAACATCTGAAATTCTCACCATTTGTGGGGCTCATTGAGATGAATCATTCAAACTGAATCTGGATGTAATTGCTTGAATAGTTTTCGAGATATAACCTC
Organism: Aleiodes leptofemur; assembly: GCA_963942555.1. Lineage (NCBI taxonomy): Eukaryota > Metazoa > Arthropoda > Insecta > Hymenoptera > Braconidae > Aleiodes > Aleiodes leptofemur. The sequence continues at coordinate 6,147,195 of OZ012618.1, read as the reverse complement.
TTTTCATGAAATGGTTTTTGGCCAATATCTCAGAAACTACTGGAGTGATTTCGCCCAATTTCAATACCGAACTTTTCGTTCATTAGATGCACAAACTGACGAAATTTGAAGTCTCTAAGTCAAATAGTTTTTGAGCTATCGTGTATACAAAATTCAGGATAAAAAACACTGTAATTGAAATTATCCGCAAACGAAAAATCGCAGCAAAATTTACCCCGAGTGAAAATTGTGTGTTCAAATGAGATGAATTCCATCGCTGAGAGTGGGGTCTGTGAATCAATTTTTCGCGGAGAAAAATCGAAAAAACGATTTTTCGAAAATTTGATTTTTCTCGAAAAGTACTCAACCGATTTCGCTCAAATTTCACGGAGAGCAATTTGCATGGGGAGAGAAAGTACTGTTAAATTTTCAGGTCACCAAGTATTACCGATCCGGAGCAATGAGCTGATATCTGTCACACAAACACACACACACACACACACGTACAGACCTTTTTAAAAATGTCATTTCTCGACGTTTTGGAACATTCTGAGTCATATTCCGATGAAATCTCGAGATCGAAAAAAATCGCGTTTACAATGCTTCCATTCGGAAGCAGAAAGGGAAAACATTAAAAAACAAGGAGAGAAAGATGCAAAACCGAGATGAAAAATATGGGGAAATAATCGATATTTTCCCCTTTTGCCAATTTTTTCCCATATTCCCATCTCTTCTGAATATCTCTCCTCTCTCTTTCTTTAATATTTTTCATTTTTGATTTTTGTGATCCTTTTCTCTTATTGCTTCCGAATGGAAGCATTGTAAACGCAATTTTTTTCGATCTCGAGATTTCATCGGAATATGACTCAGAATGTTCCAAAACGTCGAGAAATTACATTTTTAAAAAATGTCTGTATGTATGTGTGTGTGTGTGTGTGTGTGTGTGTGTTTGTGTGACAGATATCAGCTCATTGCTCCGGAACGGTAATACTTGGTGACCTGAAAATTTAACAGTACTTTCTCTCCCCATGCAAATTGCTCTCCGTGAAATTTGAGCGAAATCGGTTGAGTACTTTTCGAGAAAAATCAAATTTTCGAAAAATCGTTTTTTCGATTTTTCTCCGCGAAAAATTGATTCACAGCCCCCACTCTCAGCGATGAAATTCATCTCATTTGAACACACAATTTTCACTCGGGGTAAATTTTGCTGCGATTTTTCGTTTGCGGATAATTTCAATTACAGTGTTTTTTATCCTGAATTTTGTATACACGATAGCTCAAAAACTATTTGAGTTAGAGACTCCAAATTTCGTGGGTTTGTGCATCTAATGAACGAAAAGTTTGGTATTGAAATTGGGCGAAATCGGTCAAGTAGTTTCTGAGATATTGCACGAAAACCATTTTATGAAAAGAGGTTATATCTCGACAACTACTGGAGCGATTTCACCCAAGTTCAGCTTGAAAGATTTATCTCAATGAGCTCCACAAATGGTGAGAATTTCAGATTTTTCAGAGGCAGTCTCTTGTAAGAGTTTTCGATAACTTAGTTTTTTCAAAAATCACGGTTTTTCTTAGCTTTCTCCCTAGGAACACTTCTATTTTTTATTTCACCATTCGAAAGTAGACAATTTTTTCTACCAAATGAGTACATTTTCTTCTGACGACAATCGGAAAGAATAGGAATCCTATTTGAAACCTGAACTTCAATTTTTAAGTTTTATCGTAGGATCTCAGTTTTCATCTAATATTGAAAATTTATGTATCATATGACATTATTGCAATTTAATCGATTATTGTAAATTAGGACTGCAGGTCCTAAGATTGAATCCTGAACAGATCGATACGGTCTGGAACAATATTCGTAGGAATGTTTAAGTGCGAATTCGTCGTAAAAATGATGTTATTTGTTTGAGCAATGGAATACATGAATAGCAATTTGATGCAAAATTGATGAAATTCCATTCGGAAGCATTTTGCCAATCGAATTGGCAACATATTAAATGTCGCACAAGGAGTGGGGCTTGCCAGTAACGCACAAAGAGTAGCACTTCTGCTTGTTTTTCGTCTTCTTTGTCAATTCTTTGATCTAATTTTTGACAAGAGCGTTAAGAAAATCAGACAACAGAAGAAAATTAGGGATAGAAAACGTTGAAGCAAAAAGTCAAAAAAAGACGGAAAATACAAAAATTAGAGAAGGAAAAGATTTTCAAAAAATGAAAGAGATATGAAGAAGAGATCGAGAAAGGCAAAAGAGAAAAGCCCCCATATTTTTTTTTGTATTTTTTATCTCTTCTTTTTATCTTCTCCATTCTTTTTTTTTTTGTATTTTTCGTTATTCTCCCTTGTATTTTCTTTCTCTTTTCGTTGTCTTTCTCAACTCTCTCTTTGGATTTCTCCTTTTGCCTTTCTTTAATTCCTCTCAACATAATTTTTTATGTTTGTCTCATTCTCAAAGAAATAACATTCGAATATTAAAAATCAATAACGTCAAATTATTCCAATAAGCTATGAAACAAAATCCAACACGAGACTTGAAGTTGTCTGAATTGGAAATGTCAAAACATTGACCCCTGAAAACATTGTCCGCGACCCAAACGGACCACCTCAAAAGTTGAAATGTGACAATGGAAGGACAAAAAGAACCACTCCTTCTAATTGATGGAATTATCGTTTTATGGCTGAGGAAATAATGCCCATTACTACGTAATTGATTCAATCTGTAGAGAAGGAAATGGTGAAATTGAATACTCGGGCAAAATGGAATACGATGCAGAATAGTATGTTAGGACAAAATGGAATGAGGAGCAAACTGCAATGGTAGGGTAAAACGGGATATGGGGCAAAATGGGATACAGTCAAAGATCTATCTACATCAATTCATACAAATATCCAAATAAATATCTATAGATATTCTTTTGAGTCACGTTCATATTGAAATCTCGTCGCTTAAAACTTACTCGTTCATCATGAATTTTCGTAAAAAGTGGTTGATTCTCGATTCTAAGGGTATAAGCTAGCCTCAGACCACCACCAACCATATTGAGTAGAACATAGTTCTGAAACCCTTTACTATCACTGCTATTTCCGTTGAGAGGCTTCTAGGGACTATGGAAAATATTCTGACTAGGTTCGGTGTCGAAATCTTCGATAGAGTCAGACTTATGTATTTTTGAAGTTTGGAAAATCGTGGATGAAGTGCCTACAGGAGAAGTATTCTGTTCCACCGATTATTTCCCTATTTAAAAAATGCCTGAAGCTGATTCCATTGAAGATCTCGATCTCAAAATTGATCAGAATACTTTCCATAGCTTCTGGCAGCTAGAGACTAATCATTAGAGAGACAGAGAGAGAGAGAGAGAGATCTTCAAGGGTCATAAAAAGGGGGCCTTCTGTCGTCAACTCGAAGAAGTTGTGCTACCTCTAATGAGTATTGAAGACAAAAGAAAATTTTTGTTATGAGTCGTTTTTTTCAGTAACTACTACTTCAAGACGATTCTCTGAAGACAGTGGTCTTCAATATTTTTATGACTTTCACTGAAGAAACGACATTTATCTCCACGTTGTTGCTGAGAATCCCCGATATATCTTCGAAAAGGAGAAGAATTTTGAAGCCGAAATGACGATTTATGAAAACTCATTTTTCAACCTGGGCATTTCTTCACACAAACATAATCGAAAGCTATTTAGATAATGTTTTACATGACATCATAATTTCATTTCCACATTGAAAGGTGAGGATTTATTACTAGTTCGTGAGCCACGTGGGTGAAGTCCGTCATTCTTTTAAGTTTTGTTTTAGAGTTTCCTAGTGTATAAATGAAATTCGTTGCATCGATTTATTTGCGATTAACAATCCAATTCATGTAGTCAAATATGGATGCAAACTGCCGGAGAAGGCTTTCGGCATCTGAAAATGAAGAATAATTCTGTCAAGACCGAAATATCAACGATTTTCCAAACAATTCTCATCACGACCCAATTCCCTTCAGGAATATATTTCATCATCATATAAATTGATCAATTAATGACAAACAAATTCATGCAAAACAATAAAACCGAATTCGAGAGCGTCAGGAAATAGCAACCAAAGAAAATCAAGAACATCCTCCACGTGGCTCACGTACTAGAAATAAATTTTTATCTTTCAATGCTGAAGCAACGTTATGATGCCATATAAGAAGTATTCGCATCAATTTTCATTATCTCTGAGCAAAAAAAAATCATTCTAACTGTTCAGCACATACATATGTTAGAGGCCATTTGACTCATAAAACCCATACTAATGCGAAATAAAATATTTGAAATCGAATATTTTTGAAAATCTATTCCTGTTCTTCTCACCAGATAAAACCAAATTCGAAAAGAGAAGAAATTGAAAAAAGACATATGTGCTGAGTATATGTCCTTTTTACGCTATGCATAGACAATTGCGACTTTTTTTTAGATATATCGCACTCAAACTATTTCAGTTCGGTGGTATTCTCGACGAGCTCATAATATAAGAAAAACACATCTTCAAGACACGAATATTAATGCGGAGAAAATACGATTCTACGAAACTATTCAATTGTTGAAACCATAAAACTTTCGGTTTAATGGTTCGGAAGATCTCGAATACACTACTCAAAAAAATTGAAGGAACAAAAATTTTTTCCATTTTTTTTAGTGATTTTTGGAATACTGTAACTTCATGAAAAATGATCGGATTGAAATAAAAAAAAGCGTTTTGAAGCTTGAAATGTCTAGTTTTGAAATCTTTCAAGGAAAAATTTGTTGGAGCATTCCCTATGATGCAAAGAAACGAAAGAAAGCGAAGGAAAAAAAATCAAAAAATTTTTCATTTTTGAAAATGGTCTACGGGCTCAGAAAATTTTTTTGCAATTTGACCAATGCAAGGATCATTTAGCCTAACTCTTTAGCTTCAATTTCTTTTTTTTTTCCTTCGTACAATCATTTGTCTCTGAGATATCGACTGTTGAATGAAAATTCGTCTTTTTCTCTTCGATCATCGATATCTCGTGAACTACTGATCGTACAGCGAACGGATGGCGGGTTTCACAAACTTGAATAAATTTTCTAGAGGTGGTTTTTGGAATTTGATTTTTAAAGAATTAATTTCACACGTAATATTGGTTTGAAAAGTTACCAAAAAATAACGTTTTTTCATTGTTCTCGTAAGTCTACCTAAACTTTGTCATTTTTCGGAGGACTGCTACTGTCTTTGGGTTTTTTTTAGCTGAATGTATGCCCAAACACCCTGGAAAATTTCAAGTCAATCGGTTCAGCCATTTTTTTTCCCGACCGATCAAAGTTGTAGCAAGAATTAAAGGAACAATATGCTGGTTCCTTCAATCCTAATTAAAGAAGGTTTTTTTTTTGTAAAAATTTCGTTCCACACGCCTACACATATTCTTGCAAATTTCAGTTTTTATCAACTTTATTTTTAATAAACGAAATGTTCCGATATCCAATGTTCCAATGTCTTTTTCTCCTCATTTTCCGATCATTAGGTGAGCCTTTAAGACGAAATTCTTACAAAAAAAACCTTCATTAATTGGGGTTGAAGGAACAAGTATATTGTTCCTTTAATTTTTGCTACAACTTTGATCGGTCGGGAAAAAAAAATGGCTGAACCGATTGACTTGAAATTTTCCATGGTGTTTGGGCATACATTCAGCTAAAAAAAACCCAAAGACAGTGGCAGTCCTCCGAAAAATGACAAAGTTTAGGTAGACTTACGAGAAGAGTGAGAAAACGTTATTTTTTGGTAACTTTTCGAACCAATATTACGTGTAAAATTAATTTTTTTTAAAAATCAAATTCCAAAAACCACCTCTAGAAAATTTATTCAAGTTTGTGAAACCCACCATCCGTTCGCTGTACGATCAGTAGTTCACGAGATATCGATGATCGAAGAGAAAAAGACGAATTTTCGTTCAACAGTCGATATCTCAGAGACAAATGATTGTACGAAAAAAAAAAAAAGAAATTGAAGCTAAAGAGTTGGGCTAAATGATCCTTGCATTGGTCAAGTTGCAAACATTTTTCCTGAGCCCGTAGACCATCTTGAAAAATGAAAAAATTTTTGATTTTTTTTCTTTCGCTTCTTTTCCTCTCTTTGCATCATAGGGAATGCTCCAACAAATTTTTCCTTGGAAGATTTCAAAACTAGACATTTCAAGCTTCAAAACGCTTTTTTTTTTATTTCAATCCGATCATTTTTCATGAAGTTAAATCACTGAAAAAAATGGAAAATTTTTTGTTCCTTTAATTTTTTTGAGTAGTGTATATTGACGTTTTGAGTAGTTAGAATAATCTATCTTGCATAGAGATAAAAGCAAAATATGAAAATATTTCCTACATTGCATCACAATTTTATTTCTCCGTTAAGAGGTGAGAATTTATTTGTTTCGTGAGCCACGTGGGAGAAGTCTGAACGCTTCTTTTATGATTATTTCAATACTTCCATGAGGCTGATCCCATCTGGTTGCCAACTTTTTCTTCATTAACTGATTAATTTATATAACAAAATACAAATCGAACCTGTTCAACTAGACACTCAGCATCCATACATGAGAGTAATCTTCCTTTATAATCCTCATAATCGAAATTGACTGCTCAATGACCAACAAATTCACGTGAAAGGATTAACTCCAAACCCGAGGGCGCTCAAAAGAATTACAAAAAAAAATCTGGAATGCTTTTCACGTTATCTCAAAAGTTAGCAATGAAATCTCACCTTCCGAAGCGTATATACACGTTGACGTCGGCGTCCACCTTACAAACTTCAGGGGTTTGAAGAATGACTAATTATAATTCTAATACTGCCAAAATCAATGGAATCGGATAGGGAAAATTTTAGTGATGATATAAGCCATAAGAATTGTTTTTCATTGCTGCACCGTATGTGACATTCAAGGCAATACCGAATGTGACAATTCTGCTGATATTAAATAGAAGATTTGAGCCGACATTGAAAGCGACATTTTTGGCGGTGCTAGATGCAGCAATTTCCAAAATTATAGAAAAAATCCATTCATCACTCTTCAGATGATCATTCTCTAACTTGATTGATTTTTGCACCATTAGAATTGTCATTTATAATTTTCCATGCCCCGAGAATTTATAAGAAACTGCCCGAGCTCGGGCATAAGGAACTGCCCCAGCTGGGGCATAAGACACTGCCCGAGCTCGGGCATAAGAAACTGCCCGAGCTCGGGCATAAGAAACTGCCTTAGCTGGGGCATGAGAAACTGCCCGAGCTCGGGCATAAGAAGTTGCCTTAGCTGGGGAATGAGACACTGCCCTAGCTCGGGGATAAGGAACTGCCCGAGCTGGGGCATAAGAAACTGCCCTAGCTGGGGCATAAGAAACTGCCCTAGCTCGGGCATAAGAAACTGCCCTAGCTGGGGCATAAGAAACTGCCCGAGCTCGGGCATAAGGAACTGCCCCAGCTGGGGCATAAGAAACTGCCCTAGCTGGGGCATAAGACACTGCCCTAGCTCGGGCATAAGGAACTGCCCGAGCTCGGGCATAAGAAATTGCCCTAGCTGGGGCATAAGGCACTGCCCTAGCTCGGGCAGAAGGAACTGCCCGAGCTCGGGCATGAGAAACTGCCCTAGCTGGGGCATAAGAAACTGCCCTAGCTCGGGCATAAGAAACTGCCCGAGCTCGGGCATAAGAAAGTGCCCGAGCTCGGGCATAAGAAACTGCCCTAGCTGGGGCATAAGAAACTGCTCGAGCTCGGGCATAAGGAACTGCCCGGGTGGATGCTGATATCACCCTGCATTTGAGGTCAATTGAGTCATGAAATCATAACCCAGACTGACCGAGGTATTCAAAATTCTATGCTTTTAAGAATTGAATAAATTTGTTTTTCGAAAATTATAATTTTCCAAAAGCAATAATCCCTTTCGAGCTTAACAAGTCTGCAAAAAAAAGGTCATAAATACTCTAGAGGATCATTTTTTCTGCCATATGAAGACTGCAAGTGTGAAATATCTATGAATTCGAACCATCGACATTAGCGTGTTTTAGTAGATAATCCCCACAAGATCCCTTTTGATATATTCTGTGAGATACAAGAAAATGATCTATATCCTCATCCATTTCCTCATCTGTTTTTATATACTCCATCGAATATCGCAAACTGCCCGACATCACGTTTCTACTATCCATGATAAGGGAGCAGTATAAATATGACACGTCTCACATAGTAACAGTGCAGTATCGATTGTGTCTTAAAGTGTTTAATACCTAAAACAGTCAATCCTGCTTGGCGAAAGTTTCTCTGTGTGAATAGAGAGTCTTCTTCCTTCATGAGAAGTATGGCTCTATTACATGCATCTTCGTGGATTCTCTTTGTGATCCTATTGAATCATGGAATCATCACAGTCAATTCATGTCATATAAACTTAGAGGGATTAGTTGAGTTCGGAATACCTTTACCACTTGATTTCATCGGGGTCAGTGAGGAGGCGGAGAATGGACAAGTTAAGCGAATTATTGAATCTAATGAGGCAATGAGTAGTATTCGTCACATACTCACTCAGTTAGATTCTGAATATGAGAGCTTTCCATTACATGCTAATTCTACAGAAGAGGAATTGGTAAAAATTGCAGAAGATTATATCTCTTCCGAATCTGATAGTGTACTGCGCAGATTACTTGATATTATGGAATCAGTTCAGCCAGAAGTATCAACAGGTGACAAAGTACCTCTCTTCGATTCAGCAGTGAAACCTTATTTAGATCAAGTAAGTTAACAGTTGAAAATATAATGATCTAAGGGAGATTCTTGGGGAGTGGGACGAAAACAAGTGAAAACTTGCATTGTTATTCACATGATTATAGTTTTATCTGCTAATTTGTGAGTAAGTCGCTTCTGACTGGTTTCTCATTCTCCACTTTTCAGTACATCGTTGTTGTTTTCTAAATTTCCATTTTGCGAATGATATTCAAATTCGAAAGAAGAGGACTACTCAATAATTTATTATTTAATTTAATTTGTCATCCTTATGTTCTGGAAATATCGATTGATTTCTTCATTTTCTAATGTTTCCTTGGTAACCAGTTTCTCGAGGAGCGGATACGAGTTATGTGTATTCTTTCCAAGATTAGAAATTACTTGTATTGTCTCTCCGACTCACCAAATTTGTCGAACTCAAAGGTCAAATACATGTGAATTACAGTTGTTACAAAATACGGAATTTCACCGGTAGCCTAGCAAGTTTCAAAAAACAGAATTAACCCTCTGAGGTGACTTTCGTAGTCCTCATTCTACGACTGCCCGCTCATGACATGGAGTGGGGCGCGTGTAAGTTCATAGCGTACCGCATGCTTATTGGTTATTCTCACTCTGGCGTCCGTCGTGCGCTTTAGGGCTACTTTCACCTCCGAGGGCATGACGTTGGCTATAGAACCTAGCGGTTGAAGGCCAGCTGCGAACAATCGCAGCACAATTAAGAAGGAAAAGAAGAAGAATACCTCAGAGGGCGAGGAACTGGGACATGGATCTATGACCGATACCCAGAGAAAGGATCAAACAAACAAACCTCAGAGGGTTGAGTAGGAATTTCTTGGCTCAACTTATAAGGCTGATACGTTTTCTCATATCCAGTGAAACCTCCGTGAAAACTTTTTTGTGGAGTTCAAACTTGGAAAACGATAGGAGATGCGACTGAATTTCTGAGTCTCTACTACGTCATAGCGAAAACGAAAGAGAACGATACGTTACTCCCCGAGTAGGAATCGCCTAATGCTCAACTCTTGGCCGAGCATCGGCCAAGAATTCGCATGCCAAAGCCTAGTAGGCATGGCTCGGCCAAATCTACGCCAAGCATTGGTTCACCGTAGTTCGGGCCTTCAGGATTGGCTGAGCAGCGATGCACCGTAGTTTGGCCTGCCAGAATTGGCTGAGCGTTATTCGAAACTTGGACTCCCTAGGTTTGGATTCTGAGCATTGGCCACTCACCGGGCCAATAATGTACTGCCAAGGCTTCAGTTTTATTGTTATTTTTTGACATGATTAATTATTTCATATTATCAAATAACTTCTGAACAATTCCGATTGAATTTCATTTCCCTGAACAAGGTAAAAGACGATAAATTTATGAGGATCAAATTTAGCTATCAAATTATGCAGCGTCCTAACGGCTAGGACCGCAAGGTAACAGACTAGTAATCCGAAGACCAGGGTTCAATCCCAGGTGCTGACTTTTTCTTTCTTTCATTTAAATGACATTAGATCCTGATCATCCTTACGTGCTTCAGAAGACTTGAATACTTTCAATTCATGTATTTAAGGAGGAACATCAGCTTTCGACGTAAAAAAAAAAACGCTTACGTTTCTATGAAACTCCGGAGACAAGTTCATTAAGTAATCCAGAATATAGCATAATTTTTTCGGATTTTTCCACCACTGAATAATAAACGAAAATAATTACCAACGTTGGAACTTCTGTATATGACGATATGGACAGCGAGGTAATTCAGCAAAATTCCCCGCTTACCAACGTGGTGGTAAAGGGGGAATTTTGCTAAATTACCTTGCTGTCCATGTCGTCCTATACATAAGTTCCAACTTTGATAATTATTTTCGTTTATTATTCGGTGGTGGAAAAATCCGAAAAAATTATGGTATATTCTGGATTACTTAATGAACTTGTCCTCGAAGGTTCATAAAAACGTAAGCGTTTTTTGTTTCAGGTCGGAAGCTAATGTTCCTTCTTAACATGAAATCTACAATAAAACTAACATTGGCTGAACATTGGGACCAGTATATTACCCTGTGCTCGTTATCGAGGCTTGGCCATGCTTCGGCAGTCAGCATTGGTACAATGTTATCATCCAATGTTCAACCAATATTGGGCCAGCCATGGCTGATCATTGGGTGCCAGCACTGGTTCATTGGCTTCCGGCACTGGGCCAACATTGGCCCGATGAATTTTCCCTACCTGGGATCTCTATTTCACTCTGGATGAGTGGTCTCAGGTGAACAGTGGAAGAGAGAGGAGATGAGAGGAAACAACGAATGAAAGTGAAGAGTGGGGACGTGGTTTTTTCTTCTGAGAAAGTCGGTGGAATTCTGGAGAGGGGATTCGATAGAAGTTTCATTGCATTGCAAGAACAAGATATGAGTGAAATTTAACCTTTCTATTCTTTATCATTTCGGTTATTTTCAGAGGAACATTTCTAACGAAAAACTATTGAAAGCGGAGCAACTCAAAAAACAAGGACCCGAAAAATCTGAAAAAATTCACAAAGTTTGATAATGTGAGGTAAAATGTTATAGTTCAATTTAGAGAAACACAATTGAAAACTCATTCTGAATTTTAGAAGGATAGAAAGAAAATTTCAAAACACTCATTTCTCAAAGATATTTCCATCAATATTATCCACAAACAATACCATGCTTTAGATTCAGAAGACCAGAACAGGAGCCAAATTTGAAGTTCCTATCTTGATTATTTCAGTTTCTATCGAAAGACAAAATGAACATTCAAAAAACGTGCTTGGCTGTGCAATTCATGATCGAACCATATCATCTATGCATCAGCACTTCGAAGCTTCCTTTTTGAATTTTTCTTTTGGCTCTTATCTAATTTTATTATTCTCTTCTGAATTCGGGATTTGGATTTTTTCTCCTGCACTGAGTATGCCGAACAGGGATATTCATTGGCGCGAGTCAAGCTAGTCATTGATCAAGACTAGGCCAGTTATTGGCTCAAGTGGAGCCAATAAATATCCCTACTCGAGCACTTGGGGTCTATACTAATATAATTCGATTAATCAAATATTCAATTAATCGCATTCAAATTTGAGATATCGCATAGCATTCGATAGTTCCGCAACACCAGTTTCAGTATAGAGGGAAATTCTCCCAAAACTCATCATTCTCGAGATATTTTCAATGATGAAACAGGAAATTTCGCTCCGATACCTTTAACTCTCTGAGGCGACTTTCGTTTTCCCCACTTTACGACGGCCCGCTCATGGCATGGAGTGAGGCGCGTGTAAGTTCATAGCGTACCGCATTCTTATGGGCTATCCCCACTCTGACGTCCGTCGGGTGCTTTTGGGCTACTTTCACCTCAGAAGGTTAACAGCGGCACTTTTACAGCGTTCGCGAGCGTTTGTTGTACCATGGGCAGACACAAAACCGGGTCTGTGTACACGCACACAGATGCCAGTCGTCACTGTCCTGTCTGTATAACTACACAACAGTAACAGCGAACCCGCAGGCATGTGAAATGAATAAACTTTTCGGGCACTTTTTTTTCTGTTTACAATACACCTGATAAATTTTATTTTTCCATGTTATGTTGAACATTCGCTCAAAATGGACACACAAAGCGAAATTGACGTGAAATATTGAAAACTAATCGAATAATTCAAAATCACAGTTTCAACGCGTTCCGTTAGCTATATAGTATAACGATAGCCTCTCGCCCGTCATTTCATGCATGTAAAGAAATCAACGAGTAATTAACAGAAGACGCAACTGCATCTCCTGATTTAACATTCTTATCTTCATTATTTCCATTGTTGTCTAGAGCCCAACATTTTTCATGGAAGATGATTAGAATAAAAATAATTCGAACACCAAGAACCGAAAAAATCAGGAAAAATTCAGGCAGTCAGATAATATGAGATCTAAAGTTATGGGTCAACCACCATGGAAAAATATATATTTTGAATTAGATGAAATTAATATGTCGCAGATATGAGGCATTCCGGGCTACTTTACTCTGTTCCAAAACTTTTTCTTTCGATTCTGTTCATTTTTGGATATGTTGTTAGAATGGCCTAAGAAAGTCATTTCTCCTGAGGAGAAATCAAAAATTTCAAAAGCTATGACCATTTAAAATTTTGGAAAAGCGGTGAAGATGCCTATTTCACTCCAACTTCGAATGCTCCTACCCAAGTAGGAACTCTGTTAAATTCATGATCAGTTACTGATCTAGAAATACTGATTCGTAATCAAATATTGATCAGGAGTGTAACGCTGATTTGGATACCATTAGGATCAGGAATCCCTGATACTATTAGTATCGGAGGTCCGAATACTAATAGTGTCAGGTATCTGGATACCAATAGTATCAAATAGCGGGTAACTGTAAATACTACTTAATCACCTAAAAAACAAAAAAGATTTAGTTTATCCATGCTGATGTCATCCATACATTCAAACGTGAGATCATATTTTTTTTACTGAAAACAGACATCAAGAAATTAATTTGTACCCGCGGGTGGATTTGACCCTGGAACTCTTCGCACACTAAGCCGACACACAAACCACTAGACTGCGACACAGTTATAGTATCAGTCGGATTGATAATCAAATTAGCTTCTCCCATGAGGAAAGTATTTTGATGAATATTCGGCGTAAAATAATGGATCACCAGAGAACTCAGAATAATTGATTTGGTGCTTATGGAAAAATTAATAAAAATAAATGAACATAGAATACTACCCTGAACAGGATGGACTGTTAGGACTCGGATTTGTTCATTTTGATCAGAATCACCATATTGAGTTTTTCCGGATATGAATAGGATCCAGCTTTGATCAGGCGCATCGTACTAAGGCAGCCTTGATGCAAAACTGGTAAGTTTTTCCTCAGGCGAGCCTGTTCAAGATAACCTCACCTTGATTTTTCTCAGTACTTATATAGTAAGTTTTTCCGGATGTAAATAGCATCCGGCTTTCGTCAGGGCTATTGTAATAAGACAGCCCTGATACGAAACTGATGAGTTTTCCATCAGTGAGACCTGACTAAAGATAGCCTGACTTCGATTTCCTTGGATACTATAATATTCAGTTCTCCCGGATAAAAATAGGATCTGTGTTTAATCAGGCTGCTCGCATTGAGGTAACCCTGATAAGGAACTGATTAGGCTTCATACTCAGTGTTACCTTAAATGGTTAGCCTTACCTCTTATTGATCCTAAACTGACACTGAATCATAGCCCGAACCAATTCCCACTGGGGCATTTTGTTGAATGTCAGTTCTACGAAGAAAATGTATTAGTGCTTTTTCATAGCGAAAGAAAATATAATTATAAAAAAACTTTATATCAATTTTCGAAACCCAACATTTCTATTGGTTATAAAAAAAATAAATGAAAAAAATTGTTGCCAATTGTTGTTCTCAAAAACTAAGAGTCGAGGAGATATGTGATATAGATTGAACAGTTTCTGATTTTCGTCTAAATTTTGATCTCATTTTTTGTAATGGTTCGGCAGATATCGTTTTTTTTATCTCTTTCCTCTGTCCATGGCCGAGACAGAAAAACTATGCACATGCGCACAGGTCACTTGTCTTGAGTCACGTGATCACTGGCGCGTAAGTCGAGTGTCCTGAATGGTTGTTTCTCAAGGTACGGCCACATGCAGGCGTTTTTGACGCTGGCGTCAGCGTCAAATTGGGTCACGTGACACTTTTTTGAATTTCCCGCTGCTTAAAAAAATTTAGCGATAAGTCGCCCCGTCAAACAGTAGCGTCGGCATGGCTGTTTACACGAGTTAAGCGTCAGTAGATGATGGAAAATAGCAGTTATTGTCTGAATCTATGATTTTATCATTTACTAAAACATCTTTTAATATTTACCTCATCTGAACCCATTATTTTTAATACTTTATCACGACAATATTGACCCTCCTTTTCCAGCGATAAAGTTCAAAATTGTTGAACTTTTTGCTACTTGTCGCTAAATTTCTCATAAGTGGCGGAAAATTCAAAATAATGTCACGTGATTCGATTTGACGCTGACGCTAGCGGCAAAAACGCTTGCATGTGGCCGTACCTTCAAAGTCATGATTGTTCTGTTATTGTGATGAAATTATGGAAATCGAGGAGAATTGACATCCTAATCATTAAATAATTGATGAAGAATGCAGAATAAAAATTTCATCATTAAATGAATTGATAATGTTATTCCATGTGTATAGTAACGACTACCTACGATTTTCTGTGAGAAACTCACCTTGGTAATGGACTTTGTCCAAGCTATCTATCACGAAAAGTCACTTAGTTACTATAACTTCCAGGAACCACCCCCTGTGGATTCCAGTCAATGATGCGACATCCGTACCTGTGTCAATTTATCCAAATACAGATGACACGTAATTGAGTATTACACTAGTGAATGATGCCCTCAATTCACGTATTATTCCGCAGCACTCACCGCAAGCAAACATTTTCTGAATCTCCTCATCGACTCAAACTTTTGAATCTCAATTGCTGCTAGTTACTCCTGAACATTATCAAGCTTTCATGAAGAAATTAGTGTGAATTAGTTGGTCTATCTCCAGCTACGTTGGAGATAGACCACGTTGAGCTCCTTGGCAGAAAGGAGGACCCTGGCCCATGGAAGACTTCTTCCAAGAGAATCGGGGGTCCTGCCGCTGGGAACGGAAGTGATGTAGATTACAGTGAAACCTCCCAATATTTCCTCGCTCAGGGGTCTCTGCTGGAAATATTGGGAGGTTTGAGCGATCCCCACTCTTCCCGAATGTGAGAGAGAAGGCAGATAGTGCTGCTCTCTTCTAACATCTGTGTCTCTCTCTTTTTATTTGACTATCTTTGTCACTTTGCGCATGTTCGATCATGCGCAAGAAAACAAGGATGGATACAGATAGAGTGAGAAAGATATAGTGAGGATGCGGAGTGGGGGACTGTAGTTCTCCTCACGGAGAGGGAATGGAAATATTGAGAGCGGAAATATTGGGAGGTTTCACTGTACACAGGAATTCACAAAGAGGTGGTTGAGAGCTACTGCCCGCAAAGATGAACAGTGGGAACCTGAACAGAAGCGGGCAGATGCGCCTTCAGCAAAATTTCCTGTTTTCCAAATTTATGATGAGTCTATTTATCAATTTATCATCCAAAGATGATGAGCAGTGGGTGAATTTCTATAGTTTCTATTCGTTTTTATTTAGATTATTCATTACCATGGATCATGGCAGAATCCGACCCTTATTGCTTCCTTCATCTTCATTGAAAGTTCGTAACGATAATAGATCGGATTTGAATTGAATTTTTCTCCAGATCGTGATCAGTAATGATTCCATTTGGAAGAGATTGTTCACTAAAACATCATATCGCTCCATGAGACTGTCTTCAAGTAATTGAAATATTGCTGTTCATGTAGACATTCATTTACGCATATACAAAGTTATCAGTAATTAGTTTTCTCACAGTCATTGAACGAACATTGTTTCTTCTCACTTTCTCATATAACTAGAAATGAATCCCCCACTTGTAAATTTTGGAAAAGATTTGACGAAAATATTTTTTAAGAGTAACTCAAGAACTCTCCGTTCGATCATATCTAAAATCAATCCCAGTCTTAATCTTTCGTAGGATTAAAGAGTTCCTTAATTTGGAGGTTCCACTGTGTATAGTTCAATGGCTATCACGTTGCCACGAGATTCCATGAAAGAATCTTAAAACGAAAATAACCGAAAAACTGATGGGAGAAAAAATCTGAGAAAATACACACAACTGAATGATAATATGACAATCATCCTCTGTGAGTTTGGACGAAATCGATTATGAAATTTTTGAAACAAGCAGAGGCGTTATATCCCGTGCGTTATTCGCAAACCCCACTCCTCACGCGACATTTAATATTTTGCCAATTCGATTGGCAAAATGCTTCCGAATGAAATTTTTATTTTTTTGTTTTTTTTTTAATTTTTTTTTTTTCGAATGAAATTTAAGACGGTATTCATGAAATTACTATTTATATTTTTCATTATTCCAAATGCAGTAACAAAACATGATCTTCTCAACAAATATGTACTTATGAGGAAAAATTCAATGATGATTCGATCTTTGGTGAATTTTATTTATTCATTTGTTCCACAAAAAAAAAACAATCAATTTTTCAATCGTAAATGGAGGATCCTATGACAAATCTGAAAAAATTGGAATTCGGGTTCCAAATAGGATTCCTATTCTTTCCGATTGTCGTCAGAAGAAAATGTACTCATTTGGTAGAGAAAATTGTCTACTTTTGAATGGTGAACTAAAAAATAGTAGTGTTCCTAGGGAGGAAGCTAAGAAAAACCGTGATTTTTGGAAAAACTAAGTTATCGAAAACTCTTACAAGAGACTGCCTCTGAAAAATCTGAAATTCTCACCATTTGTGAGGCTCATTGAGATAAATCTTTTAAGCTGAACTTGGGCGAAATCGCTCCAGTAGTTTTCGAGATATAACCTCTTTTCATAAAATGGTTTTTGTGCAATATCTCAGAAACTACTGGACCGATTTCGCCCAATTTCAATACCAAACTTTTCGTTCATTAGATGCACAAACCCACGAAATTTCGAGTCTCTAACTCAAATAGTTTTTGAGCTATCGTGTATACAAAATTCAGGATAAAAAACACTGTATTTGAAATTATCCGCAAACGAAGAATCGCAGCAAAATTTACCCCGAGTGAAAATTGTGTGTTCAAATGAGATGAATTTCATCGCTGAGAGTGGGAGCTGTAAATCAATTTTTCGCGGAGAAAAATCGAAAAAACGATTTTACGAAAATTTGATTTTTCTCGAAAAGTACTCGACCGATTTCGCTCAAATTTCACGGAGAGCAATTTGCATGGGGAGAGAAAGTACTGTTAAATTTTCAGGTCACCAAGTATTACCGTTCCGGAGCAATGAGCTGATATCTGTCACACAAACACACACACACACACACACACACACACATACCCCGGGAAAAAATTGTCATACATGTCCATACATGATCATATATGATCATATATGAACGCTCCATGCATGGACATATATGCGAATTGACCGTACATGTACATATCTGAACAGATATGTGCATATATGGACATGTATGGACATATATGTCAATTTTTTCCCGGGTATGGCAGTTCCATATATGATCGTATATGGGCATGTATGATCATATATGGGCATATATGATAATATATGGGTATATATGTCGATATTTTCCCAGGATATATCATCAAAATGTTCTAATATATGAATATAATACATCAGTATTAATTCCTTTGATCACTCAATTCCTCATTAATAACGAATTTCAATGGAAAAAAAAAAAAAAAAAAACATTCAGCTGGGATCGAACCCGGAACCGTCACATGATGAGTCCATCATCCTACCACCTTTGCTATCCGCAATTCACATACTTACGGAATGAATTTTAATCCTGATATAGTGATCAATGTTTTTCGGACTTAGAAAAAATGAATTCAATTGAATTATTTCAATCATTGGAAATAATTTAGTGATACCAAAAAAAATGATTTTCGAATGCTGGCACGATTTGGAAGTCTCAAAGTAAGCGGTAAACAACTAACGGAACGTGCATTTACTATTAATTATTCGAATTTATCATTTTATACGTTTTTATATGGATTGAGTGAGCATTTTTTCATATGTTTCATATATGCACATATATGTTCATACATGTTCATATACGTTCCATATATGCTCATACATGTCCATATATGTCCATATATGCTCATATATGCCCATGCCTGCTCAGTTTCCACAGGATCATACGACCATACATGACCATGTATGCCCATATATGTCCATGTATGTCTCATATATGTCCATATATGTCTCATATATGTCCATATATGTCTGATATATGTCCATATATGTCCATATATGTCTCATATATGTCCATATATGTCTCATATATGTCCATATATGTTCATATATGCGCATATATCCCCATATATGCTCATACCTACTCGGGTTCCACCGCATGATACGACCATATATGCCCATGTATGCTCATATATGTCCATATATGTCTCATATAAGCTCATATATGTTTCATGTATGTCCATGTATGTCCATATATGCCCATAGCTGTCTGATTTCTCGGAGAAACGTATGAGCATATATGTCCATATACGTACATATATGTTCATATATGGTTCATATATGTCTCATATATGTACATATATGTCACATATATGTTCATATATGTTCCATATATGTACATATATGTCACATATATGTTCATATATGTTCATATATGACGATTTTTTCCCGGGACATACAGACATTTTTTAAAAATGTCATTTCTCGATGTTTTGGAACATTCTGAGTGATATTCCGATGAAATCTCGAGATCGAAAAAAATCGCGTTTACAATGCTTCCATTCGGAAGCAATAAAAAAGAAAAAAACAATTGAAAATCATGAATTTTTCAAAAACTACTCTGTTAGAAAAATTCTGTCCATTTTCACAAACATTTTCAATGAAGCAGGATTCAAGGAAAACATTGACTGAAATATACAAGATAATAATGCATTATAAAAACAGCACGCTTGTGAAAATACTGCACATGATGTTAGTGAATTCACAAATATTTTGTCACTCAAATTAGCAAGACGCGTGCAAAAGTACAATACATATCATTCGTGAATTTACAAACGCTTTATGACTCAAACTGACGAGAAATTCGTAAAAGTATAGCACGTATCGTTCGTGAATTTACTAACATTTTATGCCTTGATTAGACAAGATGTTTGTAATTTTCCATAACCGTAATTGAAATCAATATTTCTATATCATGCAGGGATTTATGAATTAAAAATGAAAAGTTTAGTGGATTATTGGATACTTATACACTCGGCAAAAAAATTAAGGGAACGCTAAATTTGGTCAGTTTTTTGCTTGATTTTTAAATGGCTGTAACTTCGCCAAAAATCATCGTATCGAGATTCAAAAAAAATGGTTGGAAAGCTTGAAGTTTCTACTCTTGAAATTTTGAGAGAAAAATTTTTTTTGACTATCCGTTATAACGAGATAAGAGGGTTGAAAGCGGGAAAATTTTTTTTCTTTTTTTTTCATTTTTTCAAATTGTTCCACGGACTTCAAAATAATTTTCTCGACTTAACCCTCATCAGGATCGTGTAGCCTGGTCTTTCAGCTTCACTTTTTTTTTTTTTTCTTTCCCCTACGACCCTTTGTTGTTGAGATATCGTCGATTGAATCAAAAAACACCCTTTTGTCTTTAATCGTCGATATCTCAGGAACTACTGATCGCACAGCGAGCGGGTGATGAGATTCGTAAACTTGAATAAATTTCCTATAAGATTCCTGCACTGCTTAATTGAAAAAAAAATTCTTTCCACTTTTAAAATTGGTTCGAAAAAGTACCGAAAAATGGAGTTTTTTTTCTTCTTTGAAAATTGCCCTGCATTTCGCGAATTTTGTGGAAATTGCAAATGTTTTAACGTTTTTCTTTAGTTCAATGTGTGCTGAAACACCCCCTAAATTTTCAAGCCAATCGGCCTGACCGTTTTTTTTCCCCGAGTGAACAAAGTTTCCGCAAAAATTAAAGGAACACTTATTTGTTCCTTAAACACCAATTAATGATAATTAAGGCCGAAAATGTTTTTTCTCCGTTATTTCTTTGTGATTTTTTGTGCGAAATTTGTTGAAGTCTATCGAAAGAAGAAAAAAAAAGAAATCAAAAAAAAATTGAAAAAAAATAAAAAAAAAAATTAAAAAAAAAAAATTTTAATCGAAAAATTTTTTTTCTTTGATTTTTTTTCAATTTTTTTTTGATTTCTTTTTTTTTCTTCTTTCGATAGAATTCAACAAATTTCGCACAAAAAATCACAAAGAAATAACGGAGAAAAAACATTTTCGGCCTTAATTATCATTAATTGGTGTTTAAGGAACAAAAAAGTGTTCCTTTAATTTTTGCGGAAACTTTGTTCACTCGGGGAAAAAAAACGGTCAGGCCGATTGGCTTGAAAATTTAGGGGGTGTTTCAGCACACATTGAACTAAAGAAAAACGTTAAAACATTTGCAATTTCTACAAAATTCGCGAAATGCAGGGCAATTTTCAAAGCAGAAAAAAAACTCCATTTTTCGGTACTTTTTCGAACCAATTTTAAAAGTGGAAAGAATTTTTTTTTCAATTAAGCAGTGCAAGAATCTTATAGGAAATTTATTCAAGTTTACAAATCTCATCACCCGCTCGCTGTGCGATCAGTAGTTCCTGAGATATCGACGATTAAAGACAAAAAGGTGTTTTTTGATTCAATCGACGATATCTCAACAACAAAGGGTCGTAGGGAAAAAAAAAAAAAAAAAAAGTGAAGCTGAAAGACCAGGCTACACGATCCTGATAAGGGTTAAGTCGAGAAAATTTTTTTGAAGTCCGTGGAACAATTTGAAAAAATGAAAAAAAAAGAAAAAAAATTTTCCCGCTTTCAACCCTCTTATCTCGTTATAACGGATGATCAAAAAAAATTATCCTCTCAAAATTTCAAGAGTAGAAACTTCAAGCTTTCCAACCATTTTTTTTTTATCCTGATACGATGATTTTTGGCGAAGTTACAGCCATTTAAAAATCAAGCAAAAAACTGACAAAATTTAGCGTTCCCTTAATTTTTTTGCCGAGTGTATTTTTTATTGCATGAATATTCCAGACGCAGAAAGGATTCTTAATTTTTATAAATATAATTATACTGATGATTTTCAATAATTCCGGCATTATGTCTCCGTGCAATATGTCCTCTCAATGCATTTTCGGAATTCTCCCAAGGCAACACTCAATTTCCAAACTTTGACATCGAATGATGTGGTGCAGCGTTTTACTCCTTCGATAAGCTTCGTTCCATTCGCCGGATTGATGTTCAAAAAACTCTGAAATTCCAAAATTACAAAATTGATTAATTAATTTTCAATTCGGGAATAGCGCCTTGTATGATACTCAACACTTGACATGAAATTACAGGATAGTCTTTTGAACAATTTAGTGCTAGGCATTTTATGCGAACGTTAAGCTGATAATGTTAACCCGCTGCTATACCCTGATTATATACGAAATTCTCGAATGATTCGAAAAATACAAAATCAAGGTCAATACATACCTGAGTAATTCAGCATAGTCAATCTCCTCTTTATGAACTCACTTTCACTGAATCCTTCTTGAAAATTTGATACACAAAACTCACGAAATTACAACGAAAAGTTGTACAGAACACCGACTAGTTTGAACGTTTTTAACGTACTGAAAATATTTTTGAAGTACGAAAATTTGTATTTATGAAGTAAGGGAAGGGGGGAACGGAATGAGGATAGAGGGGTAGGTATATCGCAGAAGAAAGTATTGAATGCAAACAAAAGCAAAGTGTGGAAAGTCCAAAATTTTCCGGGCGTTTATGACTTAGGTATACGGAGCCTAGCACGTGTTAAAGAGCAATGAATTGTTCATGCTGAAGAAAAAAATGCATTTCCCCGCCCTCTCTCCTAATATCAGAATTCAATACCTAGAAATGTTATATATTTTCTTCATTATAGAAAACTATTTTTATGCTCAACGGATTCAATAGAAGAAATTCTGAAACCCGGCAGCGAAGATTTGAAATAAAATTACATCATCTGACTCGTCATTTTTGACAATTCTATATAAATGAACTCGAGGTGAAACGGAATCGCGGACTAACTTATCCCGAAATCTCTTTCAAAGTGGAAGCCTTCACTGAAGAATCTGAAGGAAATTGTGGAGTAGATGCAATTAGATTAATGCTCCACCAAATAATGAGTGAAGCTTAAATACCATTTGCAATTTCACTAAGCAGTGAATGTGAATATCACCTGAAGAGGTGAGGTGTATACGATTGACGAACAGAGTTTGTACTTTTACACAACAAAATTCATGTTAATGCGATCGCATCCAATAACAAGTATCATCACGGTACATTTCTATTGTATTTGTCCGTGACGTTCAAAATTTAGTGAATTTACATGATTTTTGTTCAGTATACTAATATTCAGTGAAAATTCTTATAAATATACAGACTATTGGGACGTGAATTCCGCATTCATCAACAATTGATGAAATTACTTCATATTGCTACTTGAAAATTACAAAGTTTTTAACAGTGTACTCATCCGATTTTGATTAAATAGGGCTTAAAATCAACAGGTCATTGATACGAATATACTGACAAAAT
Source organism: Aleiodes leptofemur (assembly GCA_963942555.1). Lineage (NCBI taxonomy): Eukaryota > Metazoa > Arthropoda > Insecta > Hymenoptera > Braconidae > Aleiodes > Aleiodes leptofemur. The sequence continues at coordinate 6,124,238 of OZ012618.1, read as the reverse complement.
TTCAAGTTCCTAGGCCGAATCATTTAGGAGTAATGTGATGTAACGAATTATACAGACATATATACCGACACACATACAGACAGACATTTTTTTTGAATATCATTTTCGGTCTTTTCAAATCATATTAGGGAGTTCCAAACAAAAAACCAGCATTCGGAGATTCTCACGTTTGTAGAGCTTCCGTTCGGAAGTAATAATAACTAATGGAATCATGGGATTCAATTCATGAAAATTCGCCAGAAGTTAGTTACTATGGATGCAAATATCGTATCAACATTTGAACTAAATTAGTCTCAAGCAAATTGAGCAATTTTGAAAAAACGTTTTTCTCAAAATTAATATATCTCAGAAACTATTCAGTCGATCTTACTCAAATTTTTGAAGAATATTCACTGCATCAAAACTGATACCTTGTCAAAATTCCAGATATTTGTCTCTCTCCGTTCGAGAGTAATAGGGAGTCGTAGGGCCGTACAGACAGATGTACATACATACTTGTCTACTTTTTTCTCGTTATGATTTCTCAATGTTTCAGATCATTTTGAGTCATTTCCAATCAGAATTGGCATTTCGGAGAAAATCACGTAAACAAAGCTTCCATTCGGAAGCAAAATTTCCTACTATAACGTTGGAATAAATGAAATAGGAGTTATATGCATTAACAAAAATTAAGATTCGATGTGAATAATAATATTGCCTACTAGAGCCGCGAAATTGATTTTAATTTCAATGATTTAATGACAAGGACCATGAATGAAAATATTTTTTTTTGATGAACAAATACTTCTTTTCCAGTTCACAGGACTAGAGAACCGGGACAAGGAAATAGGATATTGAAAAATAGAAGTATATCTATAAACTTTCACAAATTACCTTTCAAATTATTGATTCTTCACCTTGACAAATCTGTCAATGCTCAAGGGAAAAAGAATATGGCGACGAGGCAAATTAACAAAACAATAACTCAGCTGTTGTCGGTTATCATCAGCTATGACGGAAGCCGATATCGCGGCGGGCCCGTTAAAAATTGTTTCGTAACGGGGTAAAAATTCATCCAAGCACAGAACTTTTGAGGCACTTCCTGATGAGTTTTTACTCATGCTAGAAGGACAATTGAAGTAGCACAGCAATTACCCGGCCAATGGTAAAAAATTATCCAAGGTGCGTAAATTCTTCAGCGAACTTCGGATAATTTTTGATTACATGATAGTTGAGCCCACAGCTCCCCTTCCAGCGGGGTACTTTTTCACCCAAATTCCTCTCCGTATTGGGAGAATCAATTGAGATTTCTTCGTAAATTTCAACTCTCGTTATTTACTTTATGATGTCTTTACAATTGAAAAATTGATCAAGAAGAACATTCAATATTATGCCAATGCAATCGGCATAAAGCTTCCGAATGGAATTTTAAACTCTTCATTTTTCATAAATTTAAGAATCAAAATTAAGAAATAATTTCGATATGAAATTAGTTTTAAAAATTATTTTCAGTTCTTCTCGTTATGATATCAGGATGAATACGGTCTTATTTTTTAGCAAAAATTATCTACTTCCCAATGATGAAATAAGAAATACTCGTGTCCTTAGAAAAAAAATTGAGAAAAATTTGAATTTCTGAAAAAAAAACTATTTTCTCTAGCATTCGTATAGAAGAAGGGCCAAAAAAACAACCATGCGTGGCATGGGTTTTGAAAAAAAAGTCGCCAAGTACGCGTTTTTGGATTTAATTTAATTGGGCTAAAAAAGATTTGAAATCGTAGAGTAGCCCCAAGACTCAGTACAAACGGAAAAGCACAAATTTCGAATTCATCTGCATGAATAGAAAAAAACAGAAGCCGAAACAAAAAATTCAAAAAACGTTTTTAGCTGTGCTCATATGGTTTGATACTGATCGCCTAGCCAAGAACGTTTTTTGAATTTTTGTTTCGGCTTCTGTTTTTTTCTGTTATTGCTGATGAATCCGAAATTTATGCTTTTCCGTTTGTACTGAGTACTTGGAACTACTCTACGATTTCAAATCTTTTTTAGCCCAATTAAATTAAATCCAAAAACGCGTACTTGGCGACTTTTTTTTAAAAGCCATGCTACGCATGGTTGTTTTTTTCTGCCCATTTCAATACTTTTGCAGCAGTATAATTATCGATTAAATGGGAATATCTCAGGAATTATTGGACTCGGCAGAATTTCAAAGAAATCTTTTATGTAGAAAATTTCGATCATTATAAGCAAAGTTTCTTGATAAATTTTCCTAAAATTCATCATTTCCCGATATTTTTTCATATTGAAACCTCAATGTGTGAGATACGCTCTTATAGCACTGGACCTTTTTTGTAGAAATGTCAAGGTCTGAAAAATAGGTTACCACAAAAAATTTGCCATCTCGCTTGGTATTCGAGTATTGAGTGAAATCAAATGACAAAGAATAGAATTCTCCTTTCCTCAGCGGCTACTACTCTGTAACAGTAGTTTCTTCTGAATATGATGCTCAGGAACGTGCAATATCTCAGAAACTAAACGAGATAGCGAAATTTTTCTAGGTATATTTTGAAGCTCTTAAAATTCTCTAAAGAAAAACTTCCGTGGAGAAAAGGCGTATCTCGCTTAATATCTGAGATTATCCGTTGGGTTTCTTACAGCCCGATAAAAATGCTCACATACACAGGAGCCTCATCCATTCATGAAGCTCCGCCCCTCTGTGTGTGTAAGCAACACAGTTACGGATTCGTACTCTAGCAGCACTGGGCTGCGTCTGGGGGCCTATTCTCTAAAGCTGTGAGAAAGTTATCGTGAACGAGAGTGGCTCCGTTCACGGTACGAGTCAAACGGAGTGGGGGGAGTCGTGAACGATTCGCGCTGCCGTGAACGATTCCTTTCCGTTGACGACAACGTCTGGTGCTTCCGTGAACGATACCTTTCCGGGTTTTTTTGCATTCTCAGCACTCGGCTTTTTTTGTTCACTCATTGTGTGATATCGGTAGAAAAAGAATAGATAAAAAAATAATTATTCAACACCACTAACTGTCCCAGCAAACAAAGAGCTTCTTGACACTTGCGAGCGTAAATAAACAGTTGTTGTCGTCAACGGAAAGGAATCGTTCACGGAAGCACCAGTCGTTGTCGTCAACGGAAAGGAATCGTTCACGGCAGCGCGAATCGTTCACGACTCCCCCCACTCCGTTTGACTCGTACCGTGAACGGAGCCACTCTCGTTCACGATAACTTTCTCACAGCTTTAGAGAATAGGCCCCCTGTATGCACACAAACCACTACCCGGTCGCCGTTTCCCTATTCGTGTGGCAATACAATTACACTGTCCACACGAAACGTGTTTGGATAAACTTTCGGGGCACCTATTTTCCATTCAATGCATATCATATATTATAATTTAATAATTATATAATATTGAAGAGAATGATGAGTTGAATTGATATTTAAATAATCAATTTTCTACATCTCGTATATTTTGAGTAACTTAATTTGCAATTTTTGGATGTAGCTTTTAGCCGTATATAAGAGTGCGGTAGCCTCTCGCTCGGTTTTCGCCTGTTTATATAGAGTAAAACACGCACTTGGCGAGAGACACTACCGCATCTCCTGATCCTTTGAAAAATCTGAAATATTTAGGATTGGTGAGGCTCATCTGAATCGCACGCTCAGCTTGGATGTAATCGGGCAAGTAGTTCCGTGCATATACTCTCTCTCCATCGAATAGTTTTTCATAAATATCTCAGGAACTGTGGAGTCGATTTCGCTGAAATTCAATACCGAAGCTGGCACTCATAAGGTGTACAAACCCACCAAATTTGAAGTCTCTAACTTAAATATTTCTTAAGTTATCGCAATAACTGTGGTTTTTGAAAAATCACAGTAAAAAAATATCATAAATGAACCAAAAATCGGAGCACTCGCCACCTTGAAGGTTTAACCCTCTGAAGACAAACTACTGGGTGCTTTCCAACAAGTACACTGTGTAACACAGTGTCACACTTTGGGCGGATTTCCATGAGTCTGTTGTCCGCGTGAAGTCGTACTGGCAAATGGAATAACCTCGGAAGTATTCGGCTCCGATGCTACAACATGTAAATTTTAGCTTCGGGTCGACTTCGGAGGTTCCCCGACTGAGCCACGCGGACAACAGACTCATGGAAATCCACCCACAGTGTGACACCGTGTTACACAGTGTACTTATTGGAAAGCACCCACTAGCAATCCCTGTCGTGTGAACTGGAGAGAGGGAATATCCAATCGTAGGCGCGCGTTCACTGTGTTAGTACGTGACATCATGAGATGGCTGCTCCCTCTCCTACTAGCCCATGACCGTATAGAGCTCGTGGACGTGTGGGTCCTTGCTGGTTACGATTTTTCTGATATTTCTTCTTGTTTCCCAGTGCACAATTAAAATAGAAATTTATAATAAAACTGTTTAGACTGAGAAAAGTGTTTGATTTAAAAAAACTATTTACTTGAAAATAAATAATGGAGACGCGTCAACAAAAACAAAAAGAGAAAAAAAATTCATCTACAGAACTTCCTCCAGTTATAAGAGTGAAGAACAAAAAAAATCCCATCAAAAATTCTTCTCCTCTAAAATCAAAGAAAAAACATGTTTTAAAAGAGTCCCCTGTCTCAAAACCGAATAAAAAAAATTCCACCAAGAATTCTGCCCAGTCAAAATCGAATGACAATTGAAGCTCTGTTGATGTGGAGGATTTGAGTGATTATGAGAGTGAATTTTCAGATTTGCCTGATGGTTACGAACTTAATGTAGAAAATGGCATAGAAGGAGCAGAAGATGAAGAAGAAGGAGAGTGTGCATGGTCAAATAATGTTGAATCTACACAGATTGATGAATTTATTGGAAACATAGAAGTTATCCATGAATTAGAGACAGGGAGTTCAGAGAAAGCAAATTTTCAATTACTTTGTGATCGAAAGGCCCCCACGCGATACGCCGGCACTGGATGTTGCGCCCCGCCATACGGCCGAGTCACTCGTTGTTCGGTCTGACTCAGTGGTGGGGAGACGGAGTTTGTCTTCAGAGGGTTA